>VWZZ01000860.1:351-51672 GCA_013399095.1 Psophia crepitans | reverse complement strand
CTTGCCCCGTGCCCCCCCTCTCTGCTGTGCCAGCGCCGTCCCTCATTTCCTTCCCGTGCTCGCCTCTCTCCTCCAGAGCAGCTGGTTGTTTACCAGGTCGGCGTCATCCCCAGCCAGTACTACGAGGTCCTGGGGAGCAAGGACTTCTCCGGGTTCAAGAAGCTGACTGCCATTGCCCTGACTCTGATCGTAGTGAACTCCGCGGTAAGACGGGCCAGAGGCTCCCGTGTCCTGGGCGGGGAGGGGATGGCTGCCCATGGCTGCTGACACCATCCTGGTGGCAAAGGATCGAGGTCTGCCCTTGCTCTGTTAGGTAGCTGCCTGTGGAACAGATCACTGGTGCAAATTGTTAGTTTTTATTTCATTTTGGGAAATGCTTGTTCTTCTCAGTCATGGCTTCCTGTCTGTCTCCTTTCCCTCATTCCAGCTAAAAAGCTTCGACCAGTTTATCTGCAACATGATGTACGTGAGCTGGAGGAAATCCCTCACCGAATACCTCCACAGCTGCTACTTCCAGGGCCAGGTCTACTACAGCCTGCACGTGCTGCGTGAGGACATCGATAACCCGTAGGCTGCCTGTGGCTTCTCTCAGCCTCTTGCTTGGCTTCTTGTGGGCTGCGCTGTGTCTTTTCCTGACTTCTCTGTGTCTCTGGGTAGGGGCTTGAGCCGCAGAAGCTTTTGCCATCTAGGCATAAATACCCTGGGTGGGAGGTGGTACCTGTCACTGGGAACTCCTGTGACTGCTGGTCGTGATGGTTGCGAGGAAAATGGAGGCCTGGCAGAAGAGGGATTGAGTGCTGCTATAAAACATGCTGTCTGCAAACTCAACCCTTGACACTCAGTGTGACGTTGCAAAGGGCCTGGCTGGAGTCGGAAGGTACTGCCTCTCCTTGCCTTCACACAGCCAGGGCATTAGGGTGGTCCCTGTTCTGTTTGAACTTCAACCACCAGAGCCTCCAGCTGAACAGAGTTTTGTTTAGTTGGGTTTTCAGTAGTTTTCATAATCCATGGAAGCCACGTCCAGGAAGGGCTTTGTTTTGCACTGTATGAGGGCTGCATTTCCACTTTCCTGTTCCTAGGAGGGAAATGTCAGGGGTGACTTGAAAAATGAGAGAAGGAGGAGCATTCAGTCCCTCCTTGCTTATCCCAGCCCACCCTGAGATCCCCTTCCAGTTTGCTTCAGACACTGTCCTGCGCACTGCAGAGCTGCTGATCTACCCAGGCCGTGCAACAAAGGCCTCCCTCCCCCCAGCAGCCTGCTGACCCTGACCTTCCAGCCTGTCCTTGCACACAGGACACTGCTGTCATAGTTACGTACTTCGAAGAGATCCTACATTAGACATCATGTGAGAAGTAAAGGCTTTTTTTTTTCCCTCCAGAGTTTAAAGAAGTCATTAAATACTTGCTGAACAACTAGAAACCAGGGGATAACTTGTTCCACATTGTGTGGCTTTATACAGTTGTGTTGAGATGCCAAGCTCCTCCCCTGGAGGGGGCACCTCTGGTCTAGTCGCTGTGCTGGTGCCATCTCCCATGTTGATGGCACTAGAGGAGACCAAGCCCAGGGTGCATATGAGAACTGTCTGCCTTGCAGGGACTCCTAACTGAAGCATCCTCTCTGCTTCTGCTGCCCAGTGCTCCTGGCTGCTTGTCCTTGCTCTTTTGTTGCACGGCGTGTGCTCTGTGAAACAGTGAAATTCTCTGTGTGCACAGTGAAATCGTGTGAAACCTGGGTATCTCAGGTGGGTTTTTTGTCTCTCTCATTTTTCAGCCAGACCTGTCCCCTGGCTGCTTCTGCTGGCCCAGTGCTAGGAGGGAGCCTGAGTAAGAGCAACCAGCTTTGCCCAGGGGGAGCGGCAAGCAAAGAGATAGCTTAGCTTGGGTCAAACAGCCCTACTGCCAAACGTGAAATCACAGCTTCATGATGCTGATGCATTTTCCAGTCACTGTCTAGGTTACTCCCACCCTGGTTAAATGTTCATTTCTGATAGTGCTTTGCAGTGGTATGCAGTTGCAAGGAGAGGTTAAAAAGCCATGCCTGTCACCAAGGCATGCAGTGCTTCCCAGGCAGTGTAGCACATTGCCCATAGGCAGAAGCTACTGCACGCCCGTCTTTTTCTTTGGGGGGTGGGAAGGGGAGGATGGAGGCCCCTCACCACATGACTATGCTGCTCAGGTTTATTTTTAACCAGGGAATGTGTTCGCGTTGTGCAGTGAAATGCATGAGATAACTGGGTCGGTCTGCTCCGCAGCGATAGAGCCAGCTCTCCTGACCTCAGCAGACCGAATGTGTGGGTTTGCTGCAGAGTATTTTTCATTACCTTGCCTCTGCTCGAACACCTGATTGTGTTGTTTAGTGTCTTTTTTGCTGCCACAACAAAAATTCTCTTTATCTTGAAATTCCTTGCCGAGAATTTTTTCCCTGCACTTAGAGAATGAACTAGAGTGATGAAGTGACTGCCCATTATGCAGTGCAAACCAAACTGTTGGTTGCACGGTGTCATCCACCTAGAAGGAATGAAGAGTGGGTTCTGAGTGACATACAAACACTTGTGGCTCCTAATAGGGCATTTGAGTTGATGTTTATGTGTTATCATTACATGTTGCTTAATAGCTCGTAAAAAGCAATATCCTGCCATGAGTATATAGCATGACAAATTATAACTTTATGGGAACAATTACAGTCTGAGAAAAAGGAAGAATGATGACTGTAAGGTCGGTCAGGGTGAGAGCTGCCCCAGAATGAAATCCATTGCTGTTCCAGGACCGCAGAAAAGTTGAGAAATGAATGTCCTTGTGGTTGCATCTGCACTGATGGCTAAGCAGGTGTCCAGCCTGGCTTTTCATTCTGGACTCCAGCATTCACAGCCATGGCCTTTCCACCTGTGCTTAATGCGTCAGGCTGAAGCCCTCATCCACGTGCTCTGGACAGATGAGGTGCCGAGGGAGTAAATATGCTGAGATCCTTTCTAGTTACCCCAAGTGCAGCTCCTGCTCAGCAGTGGGGCTTGGGGCTCTGTCACCCGCATGCCTGCTGCTGATGGGGCGAGGAGGCTTGGTGTGCTGCTGCCTGCGCTTGTGGGATGGTGGTGGGTGGAAGCACTTTCTTCCTTGCAGTGAAGAGGCCAGCTGCTGTCGAAGGGTGGCTTTGATGGAAGTGTTTGCAAGTATCCAACAGCTGGAGAAGGCCTGGCCTGTGCTGTAGCCAGTCCTGGTAGCTCTGGTGCCTGAGATGCAGCACCAGTACTGAAGGTTTGGGGGAGAGTCAGTAGTTTTTGGTAGTACACGGGTGGGTCCGGGAGAGGAGTAAAGGACAAGGATGCAGAGACCTTTAGCACAAAGTTGGACAACGTTGCTGAAAGTGGGACAAGGGGTTAATACAAGGAAGAGGGTGAAAGTAACAGCAGGAGCTGTTCTTCCTGAGTGCTAGGAAGGCCCTCTGGTGGGTCCTGCTGGGCCATGGAAATTGTCTTCTACAGGGAATGGGATTCACATCTGCAGGTCCCTCCCAGGCAGGGTTGTTCGCTGGCCCCCTGTCCTCAGTTCAGGCAATGAAACAGCCTGCCTTGTGCCCTGGTAGGGAGTTAGTACTGGTTCTCGCTCCTGCGCTTTAACAGTGTCAGTGGCTCTTTGTGTTGAGCAGGGACCAGCGCATCAGCCAGGATGTGGAGAGGTTCTGCAGGCAGCTCAGCTCCATGGCCAGCAAGCTCATCATATCACCCTTCACGCTGGCCTACTACACATACCAGTGCTTCCACAGGTAAGGACCCATCCTGGCCCTGCTTTCACACCTCTTTCCTATGTTCTTTTTTGGAGCCTGACACTCACGTTACAACTCCCCAGACAGACACTTGTACATGTGGGTGAATGGTCTCTGCCTCCAAAGGGAATTCTGCCTTGGGGATGCTGGGGTGTGCAGTGCTGGCCCCCAAACCTCTTTGAAAGCCAAGAGAAGTGACAGTTAGGGGCTCTGACTACTTGAGCCCAAGGGTGCTTAGATGTCCCTTGCTTGGATTGTTAGCTGACCTCTCTTCTCCCCTGTAGCACAGGCTGGCTAGGCCCGGTGAGCATCTTTGGGTATTTCGTCATTGGGACAATTGTCAACAAGGTATTGATGAGCCCAATTGTGTCTAAACTTGTGCAGCAGGAAAAGCTGGAGGGGGATTTCAGGTGAGTCCAGCAGAGCAATGTTTTCACTGGCAGCTCCTGCAAAAGCTGCATTTTTGTCCCTGTTCAGTGTATGCGGGTACTTCTCTTGGCCATGACTTTCCCTACACTCAGAGAAACGTGCCTGCACAGTGCTGCCCCAGAATCCGTGTGCTGAGCCCCTGCCACCCCTTTCACTGCCCTGGGTCACGGCAGGCAGTGCCCGTGGTTCAGTCTTCAGGCTGCTCGCCTGGTCATTGCTGTTGCTGGGGCATCGAATGTGTTGAAGAAAACTGCACATGGAGCTTCTGTGGGTGCAGGTGCAAGTTCAGTGAACTGCCTCTACTGAGAGAAATCCCATTTCTGCTTCCCACCAGCTTCATGAAGTGCCCAAACAGCACAGTCTTTCCATGTGCTCTGTCACTTGTCTCTTCCCTGCAGGGCTGGCTGGGTGTGTGGGTGTGTGGCAGGGGCTTTGCAGCTTTCCATGGGGCTCAGGGCACTGAGGGACAGCAGCAGAAGGTGGTGTGGCACAGGGAGCCCAGACTAGGGCAGTTGGTTATGGTGATTCTGTATGGTGGAGATGCTGGGCTAGCAAATGGGAGACCCAAGGGCTGTGAGAAGATGTGCGCAGAGAGTGGTATACCAAACAAATGTGCCACTGAGCTGCCCTAGAGCGATGTCGCCTTGTGCTAAGCCTCGCTCTCAGCTGCCTTTTTGAGCCTGTTGAATATTTCTGTCAAGAGATGCCTTGGTCAGTGCTCTGACAGATGCAAGACAAGTTTCCTCCAGCGAGGATGTTGGCTACATAATTCACTGGGGATTTGTGCACAATCCTGATGATGGTTTTTTGTGTTGTCCAGGTTCAAGCACATGCAGATTCGCATCAATGCAGAACCTGCTGCTTTCTACAGGTTAGTAGAGTTCATTTTTTTGCATCCTCGTAAAGATCCTCCCAGCTTGTGGCATCGTTGTTGTATTCGTGTATCCCAGAGGAATCCAAGTCCTGTTGCTGCAGCTGGAGCTGTCTCTCCCCTCCATCCCACTGCACCATCATGCAACCCTGACACTCTGTTCTCCTTTGCATTCTGCATGTTTTCTGCAAAAATTTTCCACAGCGGCTGGAAGCAACTGTTTTTTCTCTGCCTCCCTTCTAACACCCCCAGAGACCCAATACAGGTTTGGTGCTGGCTTAGAGACCATTGCTGATGTTTTGCCAGGTCCTTACCTGGAAGACCGCTCAAGGTCTCCTTGTATCTTGTCAGGATGTTCCGCTGGGGACTTGTTGCAGGTTGCTTCTGGCCCCATCCTACCCCTGCTAACCTGTGTGTCTGTGGGCATGCTAGCTGTTTCCTGGCTTCTGACCTCTGCTTGCTCCTCTGGGTCAGCCTGTGCCCTGACCCTCCCAACACAGTACTGCTTACTCGCTAAATTTGCTCAGTGCTGTTTACCCCAGAGCTGAGCACACAGGTGGGAGCCCGGCAGCACCTCCCTGCTTAGTGATGCCCGCAAGTCTGTTGAGCTGCTGCTTGGAGCCTTTAAGGTGTCTCACAGAAGTGGCTAGAACGCAGGAAAAGGGCCACGATTTTACTGTAGCTTGTGTTGAGTTGCCTGGTTGGTGGCAGGAGGTTATTGCACCTCTCCTGTCACATGTCTGCCTTTGTCCTGCATGTTGTGAAATCGCGCTTCTTCCAGGAACTTAAGCAAGTAGCAGCTGTCCTGTCTCTGGTCTTCCCTGCCTGTGATCTGTATTTGGCTCCTTCATGCTGTAATGACTGAACATTTCAAGTGTTGTGGTGCTGTCTTCAAAGTGGTTTGATTTAAAATCACCAGTTTCATAAAGATTTATGTTGACAAGCATGAAACTCGGATTTAAATAACTGAAATCAATCTTGGTTTGCATTGGCAACTTTGAGTTATTTCTTTGGGGACTGGTTCATTCTTACTGGTTGATGATAATTTTTTGTTAATGGAGAAGATACTCTAATTACGTGCCCTTATTTAAGCTGCAGTCCTCTTCCTACAAGTTTGAAGTTTTTTATTCTATTACTAAGTAGAAAATGGAAAGTGATTTATTGTACCAGAAAACAGAGTGTCTTACTTCGGTACAGTTCATTAGTGGAAAAACTTCCCTTGGTGGGAAACTAGAATTTAGTTGAATTGCACAAAACGAAGCATTTTTATGGTATGAATCTTAATTAAAAATAAAGGAATTTTTTAAAAGGTTGCATTCCTAGAATCCTGCAAGAGGAGGAGCATGTGGCGAGTGCCTGGTTTTGATTGCTGGACTTGTCTAGCTTGTAGAAGCTGTTGGATCTTGTCCTGTTGCACCTGCCTAACCATTGTTTTGGTAAAGGAAGAAGGAAAGCCTGAGCACGGTCACCTTTTTACATCTTTGCTTCCTAAGCCTTTGGCAAACTTGCTTTAAAAGTGGACTGAATGGGAGGAAAAGCCGAAATCAATACAGCAATCTCTCGTCTACAAAAGAAATAGTTGCCTTGGTCCCCAGTGCCTTCCTCACCATTAACTCCTTGTGTCCAAGGCTTTGTCCTTTCCAAATACTCTGCACCAAAGATGGCACCTCCGTAGTTCCCTGAGATGGGTTGTAGGGCAGTAATGCCAAACTGACTTGTGAGAGGATGTATTTTTAAGAAAGAAAATGTATTTTTCTAAGAAAAGAGAATCTTTAGAGCTGAGACTCTTAAAAAATCGTAATTTGTATTTTTTGTGCAGCTCCTGGTCCTGTCTGCTTGGGTTCTAGTGACTGCCCCGCTGTGTGGGCTGTGGTGGGAGCGTGGGTGTGTGCTGGGCACAGGCGTGTGTTGGGTGGCAATGGGCGATAGCTGCTGCAGCAGGTGGAGCCTGGAGCAAGACATGGAGCGCTCTCTGCATTTTGCCACCTGAGGGCAGCCCAGCCCTTGTGAAGGAGCAGAAGGAGCTGCCAGGCTTGCTGAAGGTGGTGTTTGAGAGCCCAGATGTGCCTCCTTGCTACTGGCTCAGCCTGGTCGTGGGAGTGTCACTGCTATCTCAGACGGTGGGTGCCCCCCTGATGTCCACAGCCCTGCGAAGTCGGGGGGGCTGTGGGGCTGGGGTCACCCACGCTGCGGGCTGCACTGCTTGGGGCTTATCCCTGTCCCACTCCTTCAGGGTGGGGAATGGGAAGAGGCAGACTGGGGCTGCCAGCCGTGCAGGCGGTATTGGCTTGCTGTCACCTCCTGGACTTGCCTTTGCTTTCTCCTTTCTGTCTCCAGCCGTGTAGCTCTCTTGCAACCAGGCTCTGCTTGGAAAGCGTGTGTGACCTTGGGTGCGCGTTGCTCTGGGCTGGGGCATCGCTGACAGTGTCCGGCCTTGCCTTGCCTCCTCTGTATGCAACAGCAGCACCCAGTCTGGGAGAGATTTGCAGGACTGCTTGTTTCAGCCGGAGTTTCTTGGTGAAACTCTTCAGAAAAGCAGTCTTGGCAGTTCGGTTCCTGCTCAGCAAAGAGCTTGTTGCTTGGAGGCTGAGGTGCCAGACCTTTCCCAAGCCTCAGCCCTAATGCCTGTGCTCTGACATCATTGCGGTACCCCTAGGATGTCTGTGGCATGTTGCAGTCTTATTTTACAGGGCTGGGCGAGTGGAGCACATGCGCACGGACCGGAGGCTGCAGAGGCTGCTGCAGACCCAGAGGGAGCTGATAGGCAAGGAGCTGTGGCTATACAGTGAGTGCGGAGTTGGGGGGCTGGATTGGAGCGTGTGGTAGCTCCATTACGGTGGCCCACGGGCTTGGGAACACTACTGCTAGAGCATCGGTGCTGGGCTTTTCTCTCCTGCCTCTTGCTGGTGCACAAAAGCCCTGAGGGTGAACAGAGGGTGCCTCCTGCAGTCCTAAATGGGAATCCTGGTGTGAAAAAGCCTGGGAGAGAGCAAAGTTGTGGAGGACGAGCTAAGTCAGAGAACGCAAGCCCCAAAAGGGGAATCTGCAGGAATCTACTTTTTGTGGGGCAGGTGACCAGGAAGAGAGGGAAGGGCTTGAGCTTTGGGGAAGGAGAAGACTCTCTGTGTGGCTGGGAGCTGTGGAAACTTCTTTCCTATAGAGCCTGTCACTTGAGTGTAGTTGTCCCTGGAAATCTCCCTTCTCCCATTGTCACTGGGTCCAGATTTGGGCATTAAATGACCACTATCAGGACAGCTCTTCCTCATCTCACCAGCATAGTGAGCTCCTGAGCAATGTTAGGGAGGGAGAGCCCTGAATGCAGGTGTCTCTGTGAGAGTTTGGGGTCTTGGGTCTTTCTGCCTGCCCTGTGCTGCAGGACAGACTTTGTGGCCAACCGTCTCTCCCCAGACCTTCACTTTTGCCCTCCTTCCTGTTTCTTGTGAGTCCACTAGGCCCCTGAAGAGTAGAAACAAGCAGGCACTGGTGCTTTTGCCCCATGGTGGTTCCTGAGCTGTGAGTCTGGATGATGTTTCTCTGCTCAGGGGTCTGCCCTAAAGTGCTTCTTGCTTGACAAATGGATTTTCACCTGGGTGCTTGTGGTGTCCTGCAAAATGAGTGGTTCTGCTCTGGTGCATTGTGAAGGGCTGAAGCAAGACCATGGCTCTGCCTCTGACTGGGCTCATGGGCTGCAGTTGAGCTTGGCTGCGTGAGAGGTTCCCATTCCAACTCACTGTCTTCTCTCAATGTGCTTCTGCCCAGTTGGGATCAACACCTTTGACTACCTGGGCAGCATCCTGAGCTATGTTGTCATTGCCATTCCCATCTTTTCTGGGGTCTACGGTGACCTGAGTCCAGCAGAGCTCAGCGCCCTTGTCAGCAAGGTGAGCTAAGGGTGGTCTCCCAGACCCCATTGTGGAGGGTGTGTGGGCACTGGGGATGAAGGTTTGTGTGGGACTGCTGGCATTGGGCTGGATAACCTGCAGCAACTGACCTTCAGGTTAGACTGTCCCTGCCCATGGCGACATGGAAATGGGAGCTTGAAGCCAGCTGGTGTATGATTAACCTGGGAGTGAGAGCTGTCAAGGACACATCTACGTAAGTGTTTCCTAGCTCAGATCTCTGCATCTAAAAAAAGTGGGAGGTCAGAAAACCTCTGGCTTTCAGCAGTGTGAGTGGGGATTGGGTCCACACAGTGCTGTGGGTCTGGGTTATGCCCTGGGCTGCTGCCCACAGTGATTGTGGCCACCTGTGAGGTGAGCTGGTTTGCATTTGCCTTCCTGACCTGACTCGTTCACAGATTCACAGATTGATAGAGGTTGGAAGGGACCTCTGGAGATCATCTAGTCCAACCCCCCTGCTAGAGCAGGGTTACCTAGAGCACATTGCACAAGATTGCATCCAGACAGGTCTTGAATATCTCCAGAGAAGGAGACTCCACACCCTCTCTGGGCAGCCTGTGCCAGTGCTCTGTCACCCTCACAGTAAAGAAGTTTTTTTCTCATATGGAGATGGAACTTCCTGTGTTCCAGTTTGTGCCCGTTGCCCCGTGTCCTGTCACTGGGCACCACTGAGAGGAGTCTGCCCCCTTCCTCTGGACACTCACCCTTCAGGTATTTATAAGCGTTGACAAGATCCCCTCTCAGTCTTCTCCAGGCTAAACAGACCCAGCTCTCAGCCTTTCCTCATATGGGAGATGTTCACATGCTCCAATCATCTTCGTAGNCGTTGGCCGCCTTCGCCACAAGGGCACACTGCTGGCTCATGGAGAGCTTGTCATCCACCAGGACTCCCAGGTCCTTCTCCACAGTGCTGCTTCCCAGCAGGTCAACCCCTAAGCTGTACTGGTCCCTGGGGTTGTTTTTCGCTAGGTGTAGGACCCTACACTTGCACTTGTTAAACTTCATAAGGCTTCCCTTTGCCCAGCTCTCCAGCCTTTCCAGGTCTCACTGAATGGCAGCGCAGCCTTCAGGTGTGTCAGATACTCAAAACTGGCTTGTGATAGAGAATGCAGAGCTAAAAACAGCTAAGTGGGCACTGCAGGCCGAGACACCGTGCTCTGAGCCACGTACGGTGCTGGGGTGAGGCTGGTGGCATACATCTGCATGACCTGGGGCGACTGTGCTGGGCTGGCCACCAGGCACTCTGCAAACACCGTTCCTTGGTGGCAGGAGATGTGTCCACCTGGCAAAAGCTGCTGTACTGAGCAGGGAAGCCCTGTTCCATCCAAATATGGGTGTCTCCTCCTTCACTTCCACCGCCCTGGCTGACTTCTCCACCCCTCCTTCATCTTGCTGGGAGTGCAGATGTGGCCGAGTCTCTGGATGCCGTGACTGCCTCCTTGCAGCCCTGGAGGAAGGGGCAGTGCCCCAGCTCAGCGCTGACTCTTGCTCTGGCGTGTGATTTCTCCCCAGAATGCCTTTGTTTCCATCTACCTCATCGGCTGCTTCAGCCAGCTGATAGATCTCTCCAGCACTGTGACTGATGTAGCTGGCTACACACACAGGTGAGCTTCTCTGCGGGCAGGTTTCCACCAGCAAGGGAAGTGCGGGACAAGACTCTGCCCGGGTCTGCGCTAGATAAGTAAGAAACAGTAGCTTGTGAGCAAGCATGGACAAGCATGGATATTGTAAGGAAGGAATTGGAGTTGTCCCTGGCATTCATGCAACCTCTTGTTTGTCTAGGATTGGTGAACTGGAGGAGACCTTGCTGAGCCTTGGCAGAAAAAAGAATGATAACTACTCAGAAGCCAAAGCCAACTGGGATTTGGACGGGTGAGTCTCCTCTCAGCAGCTGGCTGGCTTGCAGCTCGTGTGTCAGAGTGTGGGGCTGTCATAGGATGGATGTGGTCCTTGGTGTCACAGCCTGTTGCATGCAGGTGGTTAGAGCAAGCAGTGCTCACTGTGATTTGTCATTCCTGGGGCGTGCGGGGCAGGGCTGCTGTCACAGAGGCACAGGAGGTCTAAGGTGCCTGATCTTTGCCAGTCTTAGCATGATCACTTACTCCCGGATCTCTCCTCCTTTGTCTTGGTGGTGGCCCAGCAGCTGTTCTGTGGAGGACCCAGTGCCAAGGGACACGGCTTTTCTTCTGGAGCGAGTGACGCTCTCGGTGCCATCCTCTGGCAAGCTGCTCATCAAGGACCTGAGCCTCAGGATCTCACAAGGAAGTAGTGTGATGATTGTGGGGAACACTGGCACAGGGAAGACATCTCTCCTGAGGGTCCTTGGGGGACTCTGGGAGAGTACGCGGGGTAAGGACTGCTGCTTGCCACAACCTTCTCTTTCTCAACTAGGGCTGCCCTGAGTTGGAAGGTATCAGGGTGGGGTTGCGAGGCCAGTGCCACCTTGTGATGGTGCATCTGTCCCTGGTGCATTGGAGCTGCCTATCTGTATCGCATGCTCTGCTCTGGCTCTCATTGCTTTGCCCTGTGTTGCAAATACATCTTTTCTAGAATTTGTTGGCTACTTCATGGGGCAGGACTGCACAAGGGGTAGTGGGAAGTTGCTGGCTGGTGCTGCAGGCTTGGCATGAGTGTGTCTCTGTGCAGGGAGCATCAAGATGCTGACCTGTTTTGGCCCCCGGGGAGTGGTGTTCCTGCCACAGCGGCCCTTCTTCACTGACGGAAGCCTGCGTGAGCAGGTGAGCCCAGGAGCTGCCTCTGCTCTGGCCTCAGCTCTGCCCCCTGCTGTGGTCGTGCCCTGCAAACTTTGTGCTGCAGAAAGGCCTGCAAGAGGGAGGCTGCCCATTTCTGCTCCTTCCCTTGTGCCTGAGTTCATGCCACTGCCATTGCATCTCTGATGGACCGTGTCCAGCTCCCTCTGACATGGCTTCTTTTGCTCTATTAAACAGGTGATCTATCCCCTGAAGGAGATCTATCCAGTTTCAGGTAAGTGGAAATTCATTAGAGCAGTTAGCCAACGCTGTGGTGTCAGCTCCCTGTCCTGTACCCAGTGCAGCTCCCCCCCTACCGTGCCCCATCAGAAGCTCTCATCCATTTTTCTTTTGTTGCTCTCTGCTTTTCCCTGGAAGATCTACCTTAGTGTAGGTTAAGATCAGCTCTGTGTTCCCTCCCTTTTGCCAGGGAACATATTCTCTTGATAAGAACGTATTCTCTTGATGCAATGAGAACAAGCTGGCCATGCTCTGCGTGTTGTGCTGGACGTGATATATGTCGAGGTACCTTGCTTTTAGGATACATCTGATCTGTCTGGTACAACCTGCCTTTGGGCAAGCCATGTTTGCTTTCATCTCATTTTCCATCCACCTCCATCTTCCACCATTCCTCTTTTTCATGTGATGTCCCAGGGGCTTGCACGCTGCTGAGGTCAGACTAGATGGATCCATTCTTTCTCCTGCTGTTTTCCGAAGCCAGACCACACGTAGTCTGCTGCAGCTGTCCGTGTCCAGGTTTAAGTTTCTGTCTGATTGAAGCAGTGTTACATGCTGCTTTCAAACATTTTGGAGTCGCAGTCTTGCAGAGAGGAACTGCAGGCATCAGCTACTGTTGTGGCTCTTCCAGCAGCTTCAGAGGTGTCCACGGCAGATGCACAGCCCATCTGATCAGCTTCCATAGCTTGCTGACTGTACCAGCTCAAGTGTATGTTCTTCTCCACAGCTGGTTCACCCTGAGGTTTTTCCCATCCCACACAGGATCCTTTTGTTGGCTGTTAGCTGAGCCCTGCTCCCATGACTCCACCACCTGCAGCGTAGGGTGGGCAGTCAGCCATAAGAGAGCAGCTGGTGGGCAGGGCCTTGGCAACTGAACCCTGGATCCTTGTGTTCTGGCTGTGTCCGTCTGTGACCGTGGACTGAGCCAAGTCTCAGGTGTACCTGTGGGGCCCAGCTACTTCCTGGCATGCTACTTACAGGCATGGTTAACATTTTTAAGGAAGGTCTGTCTTTGGGAGATCTTTGTGCCAGAGCTCAGAGCCTGATATAGTTAAGTGGTTGAGTCAGCTACACTGGATGTCAGGAGATCCTCCAGTCCTTCCCTCCTGCCCCACTGGCTCCTCCTTGCAGCTGTGGCCTCAGCACACATTGCCTCTGCTTATGCTGTACTGCTTTCTGCCCTAGGGTCTGCAGATGATGAGAGAATTGTGCGATTCCTCGAGCTGGCTGGGCTGGTGAGTCCCCGGTAGTGCTGCTGCCTTCTTTCCTGGTGCTGCCATTGAGAGAAGAAGGGATGAGATTTTGTGGCAGCACAGTGTGACTGTGTAGTGGACACATGTGGGGACATTGTCTGCAGCTGGGACAGGCAGAGGTGGAGGGATGTGGAGCACTTCAGCTCAAGCAGGAGAAGAGAGAGTTACAGGAAGGGGGCGGTTAAGCTCAGGGCTGTGGACTGACAAGGTTGGGGGGCTATGTTCACACGGCTGCTATACTCTCTGCAGACTGATTTGCTGGCAAGGGCTGGAGGACTGGACGAGCAGGTGGACTGGAACTGGTAAGGGAGCTTGCATCTGCATGAATTTGGGTGATCCCTCTAGGTGGGGAACACTTCTGAGCAGATGCACGTTGCTGCTGGACTTAGGAACATCTGTGGGAGGTGGGCAGTCTACAGGGGCAAAGCCTTCACACCCCAAGCATCAGTGCCAGCAATCACCAGCCACACAGCTCTGCAGGCACCTGGCTGTGCACAGGGGTGCAGAGCCAGTCCCAGCACGGAGGGGAGCACAGGGGACACAGGGGCAGTTGCTTGCTGGGGTCTCTCATATGAGCAACCATAAGCTGTTCAGCAAACGAGCTCTTTGTTGAGTGAAATTTTGAATCTCAACCCTCCTACAGGTATGACATCCTGTCCCCAGGGGAGATGCAGAGGCTCTCATTTGCACGGCTTTTCTACCTCCAACCAAAATATGCAGGTGGGTGAGTGAGCGCAAAAGAAAAGGCGGGGGGGGAAAGCAGGATGTTTGGTATAAAGAAGAGCTGGTACAGAGACAGCTCATGAAATCCCTTCTTTGCCAGGAACATGCTTCGTCTTGGCCATTATTTTAGCAGTGTAGCACACAGGATTCAGGGCTGAAAACATTTCATTATCTGTGTGCAGGGTGGTAAATCAAGAAGCTGTATGTAAGACATGCTCTTCTTAGGGAACTAGTGATTAATGTTCTTGGTCCAGGTCAGATAGCACCTGAAGAAGCCCCCTCTCAGCATGCTCACCAGTTGCCACATAAAGCAGCATGTGTTTGAGGGAGCATGGTGGCAGCTGCCGTATCAAAGCTCGTGAACCTCTGTAGGGTTGTGGAAGCAATGTGGGGAATTTAACTGTGACGCGGCAAAGGAAGACAAGGAGCAGTGGGAGAAACTGTCCTGAGAGATCACAGAAGCAGCTCCCCTTAGCAGATGGGGCTAATTCCTTTCCTTAGATTTCTAGTAACTGCTGGGGAGAGGAGGGCTCTTTGAGGGGTTGCCATGAGGACCAGGGAGGGGGGAGGGGTGTAGGTGAAGAGAATCAGCCTTGGCAAGTAGCCACATGTAAGTATCTTCCCTTGAAGTCTGCAGCACGGCTCAGTGCTATCTGGGCAGAAGGAACTTGTGGATTGCAAACTGAAAGCTGTAGAGGTGATGTGAAACGAATTTTATCTGCTCCAGATCTGTAGTATTTACCCTTAACTGACAGGAAGGTGCCTCAGGCCGTCCTGAATGCTCCAGGTGGGGTCTGGGCTGGAGGGGTGCACAGGCTGCTGCTCAGCCTGGCGCTGTGGCACATCACCTGCCTTGAGAAGGTTGTGTCTTGGCTTTCACAATGGTGGGTATGAGGCAGTGGCTGGCAGCTGTTGAGAGGAATTAGGTGAACAGCGCTGTTTGGGTGGTTTGAAGAGCTTGTGGGGAAGGTCAGCTTTCCCAGTTGACTGACACCAGCTGTGTCAGAGGACAATCAGAGTCCTTGGGCTTGTCCTTACTTGCCTTCTGCAGATGCTCTCTGTGAACTCCAGTTAGTAAGTGAAATGTTCTCAGCAGTTGCTGCTCCTTTGCCTAGGGGTAGATGGCTGGTCAGGAGAGGATTTGTGGGGCTCATGACTTTTCTCTCAGTGCTAGATGAAGCCACCAGCGCCCTGACAGAAGAGGTGGAGCATGAACTGTACCGTGTGTGCCTTCAGCTGGGCATGACGCTGATCAGCGTGGGACACAGGGCCAGCCTGGAAAAGGTGAGATGGGGAGACAGCGCTCCATGCCTCCCTGATGGTGACAAGACAGGGGAGATAGAGAGGGTCCCTGGTGAGCAGAGGGTAGTGACTGAGGCTGGAGACCCTCACTGTGAGAGGACGTGCCCTCACAGAGACATCCCTCAGTCATTGTGTTATTGCAGTTCCACAGCTGGATTTTAAAACTTCATGGGGAGGGAAGATGGGAGCTCACTCGATGTGAGAAGATGAAGCGGCTCCCAGCTGGAGAAGGATGCTGAAAAACATGCCGTTGTCTGGCCAGCCGCAGAGCCTGCACACGCGTGGGAGAGCTCTGAATAGCAGCCATGGAGCTGCCAAGGCAGCAGCTGTCAAGAAGGGATTCATCCAGTGCAAGACCAGTTCTAGATTATGCTGATGGACACAGAGCCAAGTCTGAACTCATGGTGTGGGGTTCTGCCAGGGGCAGACACTTCTATGCCATCCTTCTCGCAGCCCCCTTTCTCCTGCCTCCCATGGGGGAAGGAGCTGAGCTGTAAGGCGGCCCAAAGAGAAGATGCTGCCTCATGGGGCTTGTAGAAGAAATGGCCAGAGGAACCTCCACTTGTCCGGAATGCAGCCTCCTGTTCTGCCCTCTGTGCCTCACTGGGACCACTGTCTCTTTGATGCACAGCTCTGCAGAACAGACCTCTGTACCTGTGGCTCTGTTGAGGGTTGTGCTCCCCAGCAGGAACCAAGGGGTGCACTGTAAGGGGAGAAGAATGCTGGCACAGAGAGGGGGCATGTCTCTGCTCTCCTTATGACACAGGGTTACAAGTCAAAGGAACACTTGTGTATTAAAATGTGGGGCCTGTTTTCCAACATTGTTTATGGAGAAGAGTCAGTAATTGTTAACCAGACCGCTGCATTTTTTCCTTCTGGGGTTTGCTTTGGAGGAAATGCTTGTATATTGGCAAGGGTTCTGCAGTAAACTATTGCTGAAGAGCAGGGTAAGGAGTAATATACCTATCCTGTCTTGCTGCTACCTCCACAGATACTGCAAGGCCCAAGGAAACCCAATGAGGGTTTTTAGCCCTCTGCTTTTAGGGAAGGAAGTAGAGCTTATCTCCCCTTACTGTTCTGTCTACGATGAGTCGTGTTCTCTCCCTTTCCACCCATAGGCGGTTGGAGATAGGTATTGAGGGTCTCTGCATTGCAGAGAGGTCACTCTGAGGCTGCAGTGGAGGTACGATCTCTGAGCACTTACTGGGCACCAGTTGCTTAGTGACATTTCTGGATGTGACCCCGGTTCTGCAGTGGAGGAGCACGAGGTGGCTGCTGGCAGAGCCAAGCTAGCAGCTCTTCTGCCCCTCCACCAGGCGCTTGCGTCCCTCTATGATCTGCTGCACGGTTTCATGGTCGTCCAGGGTGGTTAGGTCCCCGAGCTCACTGGCCTTGCCCTCCGCAATTTTCCTTAGCACCCGACGCATAATCTTCCCCGAGCGTGTCTTGGGCAGCCGGTGTGTGACCTGTGACAGGGAGGAGCAGAGCTGAGGCTGAGGGAAGGGTTGGCCAGGCTGCCTGTGGGGTGTAGGACCAGCCGGCACATGTTACCTGAACATAGTCTGGAGCCGCATACTTAGCAATCTTCTTTGAGATCAGCTCCCGCAGCTCAGCAGCAAGAGTCTCCTGCGTGTAGCCACTGTCCTTCTTCAGCACAACAAACGCGTAGACTCCTGGTAGAAGGACCACCAGGTTACTAAGCACTGTGTGGCATGCTCCTGAGAGCCTGCCTGGACCTAATGCCAGGGGAGGTCCCTCTCTGCTGGTAGCCTCGGGCTGCTCCGTAGCCTGAGCTGTAAGTGCTTTTGGCCGTGGTGGTACTGCTGCCGCCTTACGCAGAGCCCGGCTGGTCTGGTGTGGGTTGTGATGGTTGTGCCAGTGTCCCTGTTAACATGCTGTGCAGTGTTGGCACAGGGTTGCTGCCAGGGGCTGGTGTGACAGTGCCATGCAGTAGCCCCCGGGAGAGATGTTTCAGGGGCAGGAAAGCAAACATCTTACCTTCTCCCTTGATCTCATGTGGGTAGCCGATGACGGCAGACTCTGCCACTGCCGCGTGGTGATTCTGGAAGAGAACAGTGCTGGGGTTTGGCTCAGTGCTTCTGGCAGGCTGGCTGCCACCGGGGACCTGCCCTGACCCAGCTTGGCTGCTGCAGCCCACGGTCATGTGGAGAGGTAAGGGCAGGCCTCAGGTGGTCTCTGCCCTTTTTGCTTCTTGCCCCAGCAGGTCTGTCTGCAAACACAAGTCTGCTTTAGGCTTGCACCTTCTAGACCCTGTTGCTTCTCCAAGTCACACTGTCTTTACTACCCCACAGATGATCCTTCTTAACGTGCCCAGCTGCTGCTTTGGCATTCACCTGCTTAGAGCATCAATCATATCAGGCTTTGTCCTTCCCTTGCTCCAGAGAGCCAGAATGGAAGAGGGTGGGAAGCTGTTCCCCAGGCAGGCTGTGGATCCAACACTGTTCCCTGGTGCTAGAGCAGCAGTGTGTTTCTGTCTGACTGTTTTAAAGAAGCTTCCCTGAGCACCACCAGTGTACCTCTGCTGTCCCTTTGGATGGCTTTACCTCCCACCCACACCTCTTACCACAACATCCTCCACCTCTGCAGTGCCCAGCCGGTGTCCGCTGATGTTAATGACGTCATCCAGCCGTCCTGTGAGCTGGTAGTAGCCCTCACTGGTACGATACACGCCATCCCCGGTGAAGAAAAACCCTGCAGTGGCCAGAACCATGCCATGGTCACTTTTTGCAGTGACCACATGAGCTGCTCACCAGCCATGCTCTCACCTCACTCCCTTCCCCTCTCTGTTGGCATCGGGGCTCATGTACTTTGCTCCCTCCTCAACTGCTCAGGGTGAAGGTACCTACATCCCTTGTTTGTCTTCTGCCTCTGTTGGTGCCTGTTCTATCATCAGGCTCCTTCCCTCATTCTGCAGTGTACTGGTCAAAGCCCAGCCTGCCTCATCACCACAAACTGGGAGCACTTTGCTTCAGTGCAGGTGCCTGCGGTCCTGCTGCTTCTCCCCTTTGCTTCACGCGAAGACACACACACTGTTGGGCTTGCTCAGTGCCTCTGGATGAGTGACAGGAGCCAACAGGGTTTGCAAGAGATGCACCATGAAGCCTCTCTGTGCTTGAGGGGACTGGGGGCAGAAGGACAAATCTGCCCTAAACCCACATGGTATCCAGTGGGGAAGGCTGGTGAGAGAGACATCCATTCCCAGGGCAGTCCTAAGATACCGGGCATGGGGAGATGAAGAGCCTCAACACCATGGAGGGCCTGTGGAAGAACGAAGCAGCAGTACCAGCTCTCCCAAGTTCTGCCCCCATGCAGAAAAACAGTGGGCAGACCCAACCGTACCCAACCAAACACTTCTGCAATGATCTGCCATGTATTTCCTTACCTGGATAAGGAGTCAGGTAGGTTTCCAGAAATCTCTTGTGGTCATTGTAAATGGTTCGTGCCATACCTGGCCAGGCTTGTGAGATGCAAAGGGCTCCAGAGATGTTGTTTTCCAGAAGGACATTTCCCTGTAAAATAGTGACCTTTTAGTAACCACGGCTGAGGGCACTTGGGACGTTCAGTCACTGCCTGTTTGACAGCCCTGTGATGGCAATGCCAGGGGAGGCAGTGAGCAGAGTCCTGTGCCCCCAGCTCCAACGAGGCAGGCTCAGTCTCTCCCGGCAGGTGTCTGCAAGCAGCTGCCTACCGTGGTGGGACACAGGGCCCCTGCAGGGCGGCTGGCTGTCCCTGCCCTGCTACCTCACCTTGGAAAGATCTGTGCCAGGGAGCCCAAGCACAGCAACTTCTGCACTGATTGGAAGAACAGCTTTGCTGTTAGCTCTTTCCAATAAAGAAGGTTGCCATCTAGCAGATGTGACTAGGAAAGATGCCCTTACAGATCTCCATTCCCATCAGCAAACACATGCTGCAAGCGCCTGGGGGAAAGCGGCCTGAGCCAGTACCTGGACTGCAGGTTATAAGTGTACCTTTTCATCCAGGAGGGAGGGGGTGATCCCAAAAAAGGGTCTCATAGCCATGCCTGGAAGGATTTCAGCTCCAGGATTAGAAGGACGGGGTGAGATACAGATGCCTCCTGTTTCTGAAGCAAAAGAAACTGTAGTGCTCATCAAAGTCAGGAACAAGAGGAAAGTCAGGTAGCACTTCTTGGCCAACAGCCTTTGCCCTGGGCCTCCACCCTGCTAGACCACAGGCTGGGGCTGGGTTTGCCAGAAAGTCGGGGGAAGGCTCTTTGCGGAAGGATGATCCTGCTCATTTAGTTCAGCAGAGATCTGGTCCCTACCGTCAACCCCCTCATGTTTGGGTTAGCTTTAATGGCCATTTCTCTTTTCATGTTTTGGTGCCTGTGGCCCCTTACGGCATTGCTCATACAAGGGTGTCAGTAACAACCATTCCCACTTGGCCAGCAAAGCAGCGGGTCACTCCTAAAGCCTGGGGAAGCAGAAGCTGGACTGAGGGGTCATACACATCTCACCAGTTTGCCACCACGTGTCCACTACTGGGCACCGTGTCTCGCCGACCACGCGGAAGTACCACTCCCATGCCTCCTTGTTGATGGGCTCCCCCACTGCAAGGGGAAAGACAGGGGGACTGAGCTGAAAGGTCAGGTCGAAGACACGCTTCCCAGGGCCTGCTTGCAGAGCCACTCCAAAATAGTGCGGTCTCCCAACTTTCCACTGTCATGTGCTGCTGCTCTTGGCATGTGTGGGAAGAGGCACAACCTGATGGCCAAGGGTTTGCTGCTCCAGCCCATGTCACCAGCAGTTACCTGAGCCGAGCACTTTGAGAGAAGAGCGGTTGTACTTTTTCACCCATTCATCGCCGTATCTCAGGAGCAAGCGGATGGCAGTGGGCGCCCCGTAGAACTGGTTAACTTTTAACCTCTCCACTGTTTCCCAGTAGCGGCCTGGAATGGAAATAGGGCCAGTAACCATCCACACTGGGCCTCCCAGCCTGAGACCAAGATAAGGGGAGGGGCGGGGAGAGCAAGGGCTCTCTAGCAGCGCCGGGACCCTCAGCCAAGCTAATCTGGCACTGGGAAGGACTAAAGCAGTCCAGGAGCAGCAGCAGCCCCTCTTCCTCCACATCACCTAGTTCGGCTACTCTCCCTGCTGCAAGGGGGGACACTGAGAAACAGCTTCACCCCTGGAGAAGCAGCAGTGCCTTCCTAAGCAGAGGAAAAGACTCTTCCCCTTGCAGCTTTCCAGTAGGCACAGCCCCCAGTCTGCTCCTGCAGCAGCAGAACCATTGCTGCCTGTGTCCTGGCACCAGGCTGCCAGCTCCCTGCTTGCAGAGGGTCTCGCAGGGTGGCTGTGGCATGTCCCAGCCCCCCCTGAACCACCACCTCACTCACCAGGGTTAGGATGGACAGGAGTGCTCTCAAAAAGAACTGTGGTACCACCATTGCAGAGGGGGCCGTAGACCACATAGGTGTGCCCTGTGATCCAGCCGATGTCTGCCACACAGCCAAAGATGTCCCTGTCCTGGTAGTCGAACACATACTGCACAAGAGAGGAGAGGCGCTGAGGGGTACGGCCTGGGCCTGCCCCCCTGGCAAAGGGGACAACCGGGAGCAGGGTACCCTCTCCCAGCCCTAACGTTATTGCATCCTTCCATCTTCCCACCACCCATGGGGGGACACCTTCTTCCTGCAGAGAATTTTTTAAAAAGTTATCAGAAATATGTAAAATGTCAGGTGCTTCATGAAGGTGCAGGAGGAGACACTTTAAAAAAAAACACAAACAAACCCCAAACACTGCCCCCCTCCCCCCCAAAAAAAAACCCCAAACAAAACCACAGCCAAATTTGCTCTTCTCCAAAGAAGAGAGCTACAGCCTTTCCTTCCTTCTGCTGGTGTCTAGACAAGGCTGACTCAAGTGCCCTGTAGCATCAAAATGGGAGAACTTCAGGGTGAAAGTTCAGGCTGCAAGTTCAGGCTGCCTCCGCACCTACGTGACCACATGGAAGGAGAGGAGTTGGAGGCAAGGGCAATGGGGTGGAAGGCCCTGCTGGGCTCCAAACATGCAGTAAACGCCCAGGAACACCCTGAGCTCAGCAAGAAGCCCAGCGCAGGAGCACTGAGGCAGCAAGCAGAAGAACCGTGAGATGCCCTAGCCCAGAGTCGCCCCAGCTTGCCCGCAGGAGTTGGCACCTCTCTGCCTCAGCCAGGTGAGCATGGCCCTGTGCCCTCTGTGAAGGCAAAACAAGCCCTTCTTCACACTGCCCCATTTATTCCTCAGGAGACCCTTGGCTGCAAGGAGTATGAGGGAACGATGCCTGCCCTGTGCAGGGCAGAACTGAGTGCCATCAGACTGGCAGCGACACCTCCACCTTCCTCAAGCACTCTCCTTCGTTTCCTTTACTCAGCGCCAGGAAAGCTCCCCAGGGGCCGGTCTCCCACTGGCCCATCGCTTCTTGCCTTCTGCTCTGGCATCTGCTGTTTCAGACCTTCCCGTCTCTTCCTGCAGCTCCCTGTCTGCAGGCTGCCAGCGAGGGACTCCAGGGCTCCAACTGCTCCAGGGTGCTTGTAATGGAAACTTCTGCCCCTTCCCTCGCTTTTTAACCGCGCGATGAATTATGGTAGCAGCAGTCTGCCCCATGCCACTGCGAGATCTGAGTGTGCCAGCCCTGTGTCACTGTTTCCAGCGGTCCTGAGTGCTAACACGGCCACGTGCTGCTCGCTCCCTGCGTTGCCTTTCTGGGATGGCAGCCCTGGCTCTCACAAACCAGCTCTGATGGTCTCGAGAGAGTCACGTATCATGCTGGGCACAGCTGTACAGGCAGCTTAGCTCACAGGAAAGCCAAGGGCTTCCGCACTGCCCCTGCACACATCCCAGGAGGTCTGGCTTCCAGCACTCAGCTGACAGAGAAGACCCAGCCAGCCCTGAGCTTGCTGTCTCATAGGGTGCATGGTCTGAGGCACTACAGGACCTTCAGTCACGCACAGGGAGAGCCAGACCCAAAGTTAAGGGACCGTTCAGAGAGGAACTCCCTCTTCCAGACGACTCCATATAATGTTTTGGCAAATGTCCCTCACAACCTGCAGCCGAGTGCAGCACCATGCTCTGCTCAGTGCCCTTTTACCCAGCTCTGTTAGAGCTTACTTTGGGCATGCTGGGGTTAAAGGCTTAGGCTTTCCTCTTCCCAAAGGTGACCTGCATAGGCCCTTTGCCTTGAGGGCACTCAGCAGCTTTTACAGATACCCTGAAATGTGCCCCTCCCAGAAGCACTGCCTGGATCTCCCACCTGAGCGGGGGTACGTACACTTAGAGAAGGCAAGCCAGAGGTTTTAGGTGTAAAGTGGCTTCTTCCTTCTCATCCAGTAATATGAAATTACCCTTGCAAGACTGAGCATCCCACCCAATGATTCAGTCTAGGATAGGGCAGCTAAAGAAGAAAGCCAAGAGGGTAGCTCAGAGGAGTATGTGTTTGGCAGGCCCTGCTCCAGGCCGTGTGTTCCTCTTCCCCACTGCCTGGGGGCAGATGGCTCTACTGAACGAATGCCCTAGCAGGGGTTCCCACAGACTGCTCTGGATAAAGATGAGTTCATGGTGCAACAGGGCAGCACGTCTGTTCCCTGCACCGCCTATGAACTGCTGGCTCACGAGCGCTCTGTGGCAGGGATCCGTTACCTTGTGCGTGAGAGCAGCGAACAGCAAGTAACCAGCCTGGGAATGAACCAGACCCTTGGGTTTGCCAGTACTGCCGGACGTGTAGAGAAGGAACAACATGTCTTCACTGTCCATGGCAGCAGGCTCACAGCATGCATCCTCCTTCATCATCTCCTGCAGGAGAGAGCACAGCAGTGTTCTCTTGGGGGTCTCACAGGCTTCCGTGTGTTGTCCCTACACCCACTTGTGTGCCTCTTCTCCGAGCACTTGTGCCACCCTGCTCCCCCCTGCACCCCCAATCCCCTTGCTCGCCAGCCTGAACTCTCTTCTGCCTTGCTGGGCTGGTAAACACTCTCCTGAGCCAGAGCAGACCTGCTGAGTAAGAAGCAGCTATTTTTACACTGCTGCTACTCTGACCAGCACAGGAGTTTTCCAGGAAGCCTCTCTAGCACTAATAGCTTGCGGGTGGGATGAGCAGAGGTGGGGAGACCTCTGTCCAGCTGCAGGGAGCTGACAGAAATGCACGGCAGGGGCTCACCTCTTCCGAAACTGCTCCGTGCTGGCAGCTTAGCCATCCTGCCGGGCATGAGCAACGGGCACGAGCCACCTCGCTGCCTGCTTCCTCGGACACCAGCCGCCAGCAGTGCTCACAGGGGGTGCCAGGTCCGACAGCAGAGTGCCGTGTGACAGTGCAGTGGCAGTCCAAGGCTGCAGTCACAGCATATCATTCCCACATCTCGGGTGTTTCTAGCCTCTGGTCTGTCCTGCTACAAGCCCCGGTTTGCACTGCCTGTCCCTGACAGTACAGGGCCAGCACTGCGGGAAGAGCCACCCACCAGTTACTCCTCTGATGGCTCCTGGGACTCTCCTAAACTTGTGTGCAGCTCCAGCTGCCAGTGCTGCTGCAGGACGGTGTTCCAGCGCCAGCAAAACTGCGATGGCCAGTCAGGACCCTCTATCAACCCCTCATCACTGCTCCCAGAATGGACCCATTGCCCAGCAGAAGCAGCAGTAGCGCCCGGTAGCCTCTCACCTCCTCCAGCGGCACATCCAGGGCTGTCATGGGAACCTTGCTGTCAGTCCTTGTGGAAACCAGAACCCGTTTCACTCCAGGGCACTGCTTCACAGCCTGTTCCACTGTCTTCTTTAGCTCAATAACCTTGCCACCTCTCAGCCCCTGGTTCACTGTGATCACTGTCTCCGACTGGGCTGCAGAAGGCAGAAGAGCCACATAAGCAACTCTGTCCCTCTCCATGGGTCACACAGCAGTCTGGCTCTACCATGGCCCTGCACCTCCCCCTCTGTCTCCCTTTGCGCCTTTGTTTCCCATTCATGCCTGCCTGCATTGCATCCCCTCAGAGGAGACGCTGTATCCCAGCCCTGCAGACCCTTGGATGAAGGAGAGAACCAGTCCATCCCATGGGCTGAAAGATATTTAGTGAGCCCATGCCATTTCCAGGGGTGCTTCAAGGCCATATATCATGACAAAGACACCCCTCGTTAGCCCAGGGAGCCCGACTCCGAAAAGCTTTGCCCTGAGCCCCGCAGCCGCCGAACCAACAAGCTCAGCACTGTTCCCGACAGGAAGGTCCTGTCGCCGTTACCCACTGGCTCTTACCATCCCGGATCCTGTCTGCTAGGGACTCTGCGCTGAACCCGGCGAACACCACAGCATGCACAGCCCCGATGCGGGCACAGGCCAGCATGCTGGCCACCGCCAGCGGGCACGGCGGCATGTAGATTGTCACCCTGTCACCCCGTTTCACCCCTTGCCGTTTCAAGGTGTTTCCCAGGCGGCATGTCAGCTCCAGCAGCTCCCTGCCCAAAGAAGTAATGCACAGTTAAAGACTCTTGTAGATTTTATCTGTGTGCATAGAGATGGGGGTCTCAGTGTCACAGGTATGCCCCTACGCACCCTAACACTCCCCACTCTGGAAGTCTATGGGAGAGCTGTGAAACGTCAGCGGAAAGGAAAGGAGACAGTCACTGACATGGGCCAATATTTATGGAAAAGAAAGAGATCAGAATGGCCTCCGTACAGAGCCTGACACTCTCGCTGGCCAGCATGAGGAGCAAGCCATAGGGCCAGCAATGGCCACCGACAATTTCTGTGGCTCAGCAAGGCTACGCTACCTCAGCTGACTTTCCACTGACAACCTGCGCTTTTCTCGTGAGCAACAGACACTACCCTGCGATGCTGGAGGCTATGCATGAGAAGTTAGGTGTTGTCCCCCATGAAAACAGGGCTTCATGCATTGCTGAAGCTGGGAAGGTCAAGTCCTTCAGACTCACCAGCGAGAACAATAGCTGTAGGAAAGCGGCGAGCAAAGCGAGGCCTTTCATGGAAGGGCGCTCTCTGCAGGGAGATTGGCAGGGGGAGCATGGTCATGTTTGTCACATGAGGTCAGGAACCAGAGAGGACAGAGGGACATTCTTTGTGCAGAGGGATTTAAATGGATTCTGCAGCAGAGGCTCAGAGAGCAGACAAATTGGGGTGGAAGGTGAGGGTCCCCAGACCAACCAAGCAGGGCTGGACAGGCAGTTCCCCCAGAGAGCAAAACCCAGCAGCACTGCTGACATGGGGATGAGCACGGTGGTTCCCAAGTCAGCTTCACACACGGCTGTGAATCTGGCCTCTCTCGCAGAGCATTTACCTGCGAGTTTAGACACCAGAAACCGTGCTGGGAGGGCACATGTGTGACTTTCCCCTGGGATCTTACCTACAAACATTGCAGCACTGTCACAAGGAGCTGCCTCCTCATCTGGGTATGGACCCGTTGGGGCCCAGAGGACCAGTCAGGAGGTAGGCTGGAGTCTCAGATCAACACGGGCAAGCCAACAGCCACCATACTGTTGAACTAACTGTCCAAAGGGATGCTACATCCCCTCACATGGTGCACATCAGCCCTGCGCAGAGTTCATGCATGCTGCAATACGTGTCTCATGCTCAGAGGTAACTACTGACCTGTATGTGACCCGCACCTCTTCTCCTGGTTCATCCTTCTCCCAGATTAAGGCCACTTTGTCTGGGGCTACATGGACATGTCGGTCCAGACAATTCACTGGAAAAGATGACCCAGTCTCATTGCCAGAGCAACTCTCAGTACCTCTTTACGCCCAGGAAGCCAACACTGGCTTTCAGATCAGAGTCAGGGCTGTGTGCGAGTCTCAGCATTAGCCTTGTGCTAGGAGAGCCTCTGCGGATACCAGCTGCCAGACCACAAGCACCCTCCCAAGCCCGTTACACTCCTCACAACTCCAGTATCTACCAAGCCCCACTACGAGCTTCCCCCTCAGCTGCAGTCTAACGCAGACCAGGGCAGAAACTGCCTCAAGTCCCTTTGGAGGTCACATCCTCAGTGCCCTCTGCGGGCCTGGCAAACATTAACTCAGCCATCACTCCAGCCAGCACTGCCTTGCAGCTGCCTCTGGGGCGTACCGGGTTAGTTCTTCAGTGGTGGTGCTCCTAAATAACAAGTGTGGGACAAAGCGAAGCTCTGTGCAGGAAGGCTGCAGGGTACATTTGTCCAAGATGGAAGAGAGCCAGGGCCAGGAATGCACAGCCCCTGGCTTTCCAGGGACATAGCAGGCTGAGGCTTTGGCTGTAATTCTTTCGAGAAAAGTTTTCCAGATTGCTGGCAGCTGCAGTTTCCTCAGAAACCTTGTTCTACTCTGTGTTTTCCTTAAATCTGCTACTGAGGTCATGGGATGGTGCAGCAGCCCCAGTTTGCATACCAAAATGGCTTTTTCTCCTGACCATTTGTTGTTTTCCAGGAGAGAAAAAAAAAAAAAAAGAAACAAAACCCAAACACAAAAGGGGGCAGAATAATATCTCAAATCCCAAAGGTGAATAACTCCCGATCTCCTGCCCAAACGGACTACGTAAGACCTGAATTCTGAGAGGTCTGTCTCATAATTGGAACACTGGGACCGACTGTGCTGCAAGCAGGACGCAGTGTCACCAGCCCCGACAGTAGCCCCAGTCACAGGAGAAAAGCCTCCCACAGACCGGGCTTCCAGTACCGCTCCTTGCTCCTGTATTTTGCTTCCTTCAGATACATGCTGCCTTTGCTGAGCAGGGATAACTTAGTGTAACGCTGCCTGCTGAATGCACACGGAGGCTGACAAGAGCACCCAGCTCCCAGCACACCCTGATCCAGCTGCAGCCCCTCCAGGCTCCAGTTGCTCCCTTCGGACCAGCCACATCCTGACACTACAGCCGCTGCACGACCAACTGGACCTTTCAGGGATCCCCCTTGCTCCAACCCTTCAACTCTGTGCTCCTCTGATCTGCTCCCGAGTCTGAAACCCTTCACAGAGAGGCACTCGCAGGCACTTAGTGGACTCCCACGTCCATCTCCCCCCCCCTTACCTGCCACGTTCAGCTGTCCACCCAGGAACCAGGAGACCCTGCCCTGGCGCAGGTCGCAGTCCTGGACAGAGTGGAAGGGGGTGATCCAGGTGAGCCGGCTCCTCCCTAGTGCTCCCCAGAAGGTGTCCCCGTGCTCCACCGACACCTTGTACAAGCCCTGGTGGTCCTTGGGTCCGGGGAAGGCAAGAGCTTCAGGCATGTAGGCAGTGAGGGGTCCGTGGCTCCAGGCGCGGGCAGCGACCGACCCAGGGGAGCATCTGGGACCCTGAGAAAGAGCTTTTTGGCAGCAAACCCTGGCCAGCAGCCTGGCCATCATCACAAGGTGCCTGCCTCTCACCCAGGAGATGTGTGCCTGGAGCCCTTGCCACTGCTCGGGGCCTCGGGCAAGACTGGCCCCTGTGGGAGCTGGGGCTACGTCGCCCTGGGCTGACTGGACACAAAGCAGCTCGCCAGCACAGGGAGCCCAGGCACCCCTTCCCCCCTCCCCCTCCTTTCCAAAGCACTACATGGAAAAAGAAATCCAATCCCTTTAAGGGAGGGGAAAGGGGTGGGCTGTAGAAATATTTGACTGAAAATAACCTTCACGCTAATCTGAGTCCTGACTGCCGCTCTTGAATAGCAGCCAGGTTCAGCCGGTGCCTGGGCTCCCCACAGGGGCCAAGGTGTCCGGGCCAGGCTCTGCCAGCCTGCTCCCGCTCTTCTGGGGCTGCGCTGTGTCCCCAGACCCCTCTGCTTCATCTCCACTCGCCTCCTTCCCACCTCCCTCTGCTCATTCCCATTCCCTTACTCCCCACAGCCCTCCCACCACTGCTGCAGCCCCCTGGTCCTCTGCTGGCCATGAGGGCAGCCTGGGGCAGCTCACCTGTAAAAGTTAGGGTCCCCTCCATGCTAGCCCTGGGTGACAGGACCGTCCCCTTCCCGGAATTAAGGCCCATTCCTTAAAGCAGAGCACTAGGTTGTGCTGCCTCCGCTGAGCCAGGGAAGGTTTTTCTCCCATGGCTGTCTGCTGCAGGAGGGGGATATCACACCCCATCCCCCCTCACTGCTGGGCAGCTATCAGAGCTGTGCCCTCCAGCAAGCTGGGCTGAGCTCTCTGTCTCTTCCCAAACACTTCAGACCAGTCTGTACCACAAATCCAGGGACTGGGAGCACTCAAGGAGGCCATGGTGGAGCAAGGGGTAGTGGTTTGGCATGAAACACTGCAGCCCATCTCCTCACACTGAGACCTCCCACCACCCACCATAGCAGAGCTAAGCTGCCTCCCTGTCTCCAGACAGCTTCTTCTCTGCCTTCCTGTGTGACAGCAGGTGCGCTCATCCCAGGCCCCACACCTGGGGTGCATCAGAGCTGCCCCCAGGGCTAGGTGAGGACCTACCAGGGCTCTGCCCCTCTGGGGAAATGCAGTCTTGTGGGCTTGCAGCCCCCCCACAAAGTCAAGCCCAAGCAGCCTCATTGTTCCACAAGCAGTCTCTTATTTTGTATGCATGTTTGCTCTGTGTCATCCTTTTTACCCTGAAAGACATCCATTTTTTGCATCAGACCATCCCCATATGCCTTAGCATGGTGGGCAAATCTCAGCTCCTTCTCTGGTGCTCTCAAAGTATGATGCTCTCAAAGCATGCTCCTTCTCAGTATGCTCTCAAATCGGAGCTCGCCTTGCTGGAAATCCCTCTCGGTGCCCTTCCTTCTCAACTGCGCCTGCATTGGTTGGCTGCTGCCTCGGCCCCTCGGGCCGGCTGGGCCCTGCAGCCTGCTCCTGGCAGAGAGGGTGCCGAAGGTCTGCCTGGCTCTCCAACACCAGGGTGCATGTGATGTGGGGTGACCCAGAACACCAGGGCTGCTGTAGATGCTGACATGACTTCTCTGAACAGTTGTACCCCACGACACCCAGCTTCTGCCCAGGTACAGGTGCATCCCCTTCAGCTTTCACTGCAAATGGAGAGCAGCACCTGAACCCTGTCTTCTCCATGCCTGAGTGGCGAGGAAGGTGCAAACCTCTCTGTGTTGCTTTGGAGCTCCCACCTCTCTCTGGCTACGGTCTGACAACTAACCCCCTCTCAGCTTTGGCTGAATTCACCCTCCTGGAACATCGGTGACCAGACTTGTACACAGTATTCCCATTTAGTTTTATTCTTGTTCATATCTTTACAGAAAATGGCACATAAATCACAGATGCTGGATGACTAGAAGTTGTTACAGCTCCATATCTCAAACACCTCAATACTGAATTCTTTTCTCACTGTATATACATTATTTACACACCATGGGCTATCATCTAACACGTCAAACGACTGGGGGACAAAGACAAACAGGCTGGATGAAGGGACATAAACTTTGATGGAAGAAAAACAGTAGCTCTGGGGAAAGGGTGCTCACAGCTGAAAGCAGGACAGAAAGGGCTGCCTGGAAGTCACTGTCCTACGGCTTTCGGGGGGGGCGGGGATGGTAATGGTGCCTTAGTGGGATGGAAGGTGATGGTACCACGGAGCGGGTTTGGCGGCGTGGGTTGGCATGTGCTTGTGTGGGGCTGGCTGGGAGACGTATGTACATGTTACGGGGTGGATCTGCATGGCTGTCATTCCCTTTAACACGCAGAGGGCAAGCTGGACACATTTAGTTCCATAAATACACTGGCTGGATGTTGTCTCCCCTGGAATAACGTATTCAGTAAATTCGCCGTTCGGCCCCTCCGCAGGGGTGCAGGAGGCTCTGTGGGCTTTGGCGTTTGGGGCAGAGTCAGACTCGGCTGTGGTGGCCAGCCCTGCGGGAGCTGGTGGCATGGGCTGGGGTCACCTCGAGGTGCCGGGTGGGACCAGGGTGTTGCACCCATGGGCTAAACCTGCCTCTCCCTGCCGAACGGGTGCAAAACTGAACCACCCCAAAGCTACAGCAGTCCCTTCCCGGCAAACCCCAGCACCAGGTGGGGAGAGACAGGCGGAAGGTGCAAACCGCACTAGATGGAGAGTCGCCTTTTCACGCAAACACGGCCATGGGTTTGTCCTGCTGCGGCCGGGGCCAGAGGCGGAGGTGGTGGCTGGGGAGAGGCAGCAGGTCTGCCTGGGGCATGGCAGGACCGGGCGCCAGGGGAAGGGGCCCGGGCAGCACTGGGAAGAGACGTGCGGCAAGGAGGGGCACGGAGGCAGGGGCCAGGCTCACTCCAAGATGACGGATGGGGTCTGGGGCTGGAGCAGGAGGAGAGAGCCCCAGAGCTGGTCACAAGGCCAGAGGGACCCAGAGCCTCAGTGTCCTCTCAGGTGGTGAGGATGAGGGGCCCCTTCCCAGTCCCCTGAAAAAAAGGGGGGGGGGTGAGGAAGGCCCACAGGGGGACGAGCAAGGGGCAGGGGTACACTCAAGGGGAGCAGGCGGGGGGCACCCCTGCCAGGCAGCCCCAAATGCAGATACCGGGGCCCCGCTCCCCCAGGGGAGCTCCATGGCTCCATGTCCCCCAGAGGACACAGTGTCTGTTGGGGCTGGCTTCTGCCACCTTTCCCCCCCCCTAGATCAGCTTCTCCTCCTTCTGCGACAAGTTTGACTTCTCCGTCTGTCTCTCGTCCTCCACCACCGCTGCCTCCTCCCCTGTCTCTGTCTTCCTGCCTGGGGCCGGGGTGTCCCCGGCGATGGTCCCCAGGACTTTGGTGCTGTGCTCCTGAGCTTTGGCCCTGAGGGCGGCAATGCTGTTTTCTCTCAGTTCCTCCTGAGAAATGGTGGTTTTGGGATCTGGGCCCCTCTCTTCCTTGTCACCCTTGTCAAGCTTGGGCAGGGCCTGGCGCTCCACCTCCGTCTTCCTCCCCGCCTCAGCCGCTGCCTCCAGAGACTTTTTGTGCATCCCTAAAAAGAATTGTTGGTATTCGGGTTTAGAAAAGCGCCTGGGCATGGGAAAGCCATCTTGAACTGAAAACAGCAAAGATAAAGAGAGGCCAGAATTAAGGAAAAGCAGAAACCCTCGCTTCACACAGCAGTCACGGCGAGGCTCACTCTGGCCCCCACGCGAGGGCAGCCCAGGCAGCTGAGGCAGCCCAGCCCCGGCATCTGTGGCCTCACAGATAACTACTCTCCCCTTCATGTCTACCTCTGAACCTGAAGTTAACTTGTCCCTGCGTGGGGATGAGGGTCTCAGACAGCAGCACAGTTGCCTGAGCTTCACCAAGGCTGGGGAGGGAGATGCCCCCATTGCCTATTCCTCTATCAACCCACTCCTCACACAGCCCACCCCTCTGCCTCTCTCAGTTTCACATAGACAGAAGGACAGGACAGCCCGATGTCAAGATGCTAGACATTAGTTTTGGGGCAGAATCAGCCTGAAAGGTCAGAAAGCAGGAAGCAAAGAGCAGGAGTGTGGTAGGGTAGCTGCTATCTCCAAGTCTGCACAGAAAACCAAGTGGAACCAGGCAGAAATGCAGCTCCCCCAGGTGCCGAGAGCAGGAGGAGGCAGCAGAGTGTTCTCCCAAGGACGTGGGGCAAGGAGAATGTGTTTGGGGGTCCTGGCACTCCTCACAGCATCACTGGGATGGGAAACTTGGACCGGGATGACCTTCTGCCTCGGGCGAGGGTTGGAGCCCTGAGCTGGCCACGAGGGATGCTCATGCCACAGGTGCCAAAGGCTAACATCACCCTGGGCACGGGGGCAAATTCCTGTCCCGGCCAGATCCTGCAGGTCAGGATCCACGGGCTGGCAGCGATTTGGGACGAGCAGTCAGACCCTATTGACGGGGGGCTGCTGGGGGCCTGGGGGTGGAGGGCGGCAGGGTGAGATTCCCCTGTTTTCAGCGTGGCTCCAGTTTCTTCCTTGCATCCCCCGCTTTGTCTCAACCCACTCGCCATCCCCCACGAAGGCGGCTGCTCTCTTACCCAGGAGCCAAGGGGCGCAGGACTCCATGATGCCATCCTTGGCAGACTTGAGGATGGACTCGGGCAGCGGGATGGAATGACGCACCATGGCACCATAGAGCCCGTACTCGGCCATCACGCTGCTCCTGCCCCAGCACTTCTCCCTCTTCCGCCACTTGGCCCGGCGGTTCTGGAACCAAACCTGGGGCAGGTGACAAGGAGGGACACGGGTTTGTTGGGGTCACAAGGTGCGACAGTCCCATTCTCGGATGGGAACGTACGTGTGCTTGTGCAGGGGGATCAAGGTGGACACGTGGCCTGGAAGCACTGTGGCCTCTTCCCCCACGCAGCCGTTGGGTGTATCTCTTCCTCCCTCCCTTGCAGGAGCAGAGAGGGCCAAGTGCGAGAGCAGGTCCCAGCCCTCTCCACAGGATGTAATTAATTTGCCATTGCGGCATCTTTTCCTAGCAGCTTTTGGCTCTCGTGCCCGGGATTTTCTGTCATTATTTACTGGGTGTCTGAGCTGCAGCACAGGGCTGCGGGCAGCAGTGCCTGCAGGGAGGGCTGGGATGGGGGCGGGTGCTCAGGAGAGGCGGGAGAAGGGGGAAGCTGATCTTTGCGCTTCGCCCTGAATTCCCAGTTTGAAAAGCCCCTCATCTTCTCAGAAAATTGGCAGAATAATCTCTGAGCTGTGACCTAGGGGGCAGTGAGCAGAGAGGCGGGTGGCGGTGGCGGGGTTGGGGGGGGATGCTCACAGAAATCTATTAGCGCTCTCTCTCCGATTTCCATTCCTCTTGTCTCCCTCGCCCTCCTCCCTCCCTGGCTCCCCTCCCTTCCCACCGAGCAGAGGCATCAGCTTTAGATGAAAAATTGCTCGAGGTCTATTCAGAAGGAGGCAAAGGAAGAGTCAGCCCCAGGGGCAGCCCAGGCCTGATTGAAAAATAAGTTAATTTCAGTTTGAATCGATGGGCCTCAGGCACTGAAATATCACGGGAAATTAAAGCAGCTGGTCCCCAGGGAACCACACCATTGACCTGCACTAATTAATGCCATGGAGTTACCAGGCCCCTCTCCGAGAGGCAGCCCCTCCCTCCCCGTGGACACCCCAAACACCTCCTCATTTAACTAATTAGACTCACAGAAAATTGGGTGTTAATTTGTTTAGGATTTTTTTTTCTTTTCTGTTTTTTTCCCTCCCTTTTCCAGAAAGTACACGGCAGAATGGAAATGAATGGCGGGGTCTCGCTGGCAGATGGATGCTCGGGGTCACTCCGCAATCTTCTCCGACTTGATTGCTTGATTAGGTCGTTAGCACATTAAAAAAAAAAATTGCTTGCCGTCTGGCGCTGGCCTGATGAGTGGGATGAGGCGGGAATCGCCTGGGTAATTTATCTTTTTATACTGCAAAGAATTTGATTTCAATCTGCAGATATATGGAGGTGCCTTTGACACCTGTTTAACATTACCGAGCTGACAGCTTAACCCCCTCTTGTCCCCACCTTCTGTAGCCGTGGGGGAGTTTGGGGCTGCAGCGGGGAGCACTGGGGGGCTGGGGCAGGCCCCCAGCTCTGCTGTGGGTACCACGGGGCTGATGCTGCAGAGCCATGTCCTGCTCTCAGCTGGCAAGGCAAGCTCGCCTCCTCTACCTGTGCAGAGGGGAGCTGCCCAAGCTGCAGGGCAGGCGCTGGTGACAGCCAGCCTTGGCCGGTACTGGGAGCCTGGCCGGCCTGGCCCCTCGGGGAGCTCTGCGGGGTGGTGGTCCCAGCGGCTGTGATCCCACCTTCCCCAGCAGAAGACACTCTGTGCATGTCAGAGGGGATTTTACAGCCAGACTGCTTCACCACACATGTCAACTCCTCTGCATGATAAACAGTCTGATTTACACTTTCATACTGCTGATAGGCAACCCCTGGACCACGGACGGCTGCGAATGCACCGGGGCTTGAGCAAGGACCCTCAGGAGTGCAAAGCTTCCTCTCTCCGCCTGCTCCTCCATGCCTGCGTGACACAGGGGTTTGCTCGGGTGTGCAGTCAGCAGGATGTTGGCAGGGTCTCTCAACCCAGGCCACGCACTCCTCCCACTCCCAGAGCCCAGACAGCAGAGCTGGGGGGCACCAACTCACTCCCTCTCCACCTTCAGCACAAACCCTTGCAGTTCCTTCTCACCTACCAAACCGCGGCAGCCACCCCCAACACCTCCATGCTGCGAGGGGGCAGCTTGACCCACCAGGGCCGGGCGAGGGATCCTGCCTGTTCTCCCCTGGATTAACCAGTGCAGTTACATCCCTCACTGCAGAGCTCCTCTCTCTTTTCCTAGGCTTCAGGAAGAAATTCCTGCACAACCCAAGGGCCGGCGCCTGTAAATCTGCCTTGGTTTGGGGCTGCAGCGGCACCTTTCCACGTACCCAGAGCAGCTGGCAGGGCTCAGCGCTGCACAACTGCTTCTCTCACCAGTTGCCACCACACCTGGGATCTCAGCCAGGAACAGGTTTTTCTATCAAGTACCAAGTGGGCAACTTTTTAAACTCTCCTCAATCCTCTTTTGTCCAGGCGTCTCTTCACTGATGCTTTTATCACCTCTCCCTTTTCCCTCCCTCCTGCCTTGATGTCCCAAAGATCTCCCCCTGTGCTTCATGCTCCCCTGCCCTTCTTCCTGGCCAGGTATCAGCTTGTCCCAGTGCTGCCCACTGCCACTAAACCTGCTGTCCTAGAGCATCCCCTTTCCCACAGCAGGGCCACACAAACGCCGGAGCCAGCAGAAGCTTTGCCAGCTGGCAGCCCAATTTTGACTAGAGCTGGTGGAAAATTTTCAATCAAAAAATGCTGATTCAATCGCACAGGAAAAACTGCGTCCAGCCAGTGGAAGTGTAATCAAAATTATCTATGGCTTTCTTCTGAATGCTGTATTTTAATCTTGGCTGCCTAAGATATGCAAAATCTATGCTTTAAAGCCAAATGGGAAAATCAAAAGGATATCAGCACCTCAGTAAGATCATTCTGAGATTTTCCAAACCAATTTTTGTCATTTGATGGGAATTTCCTCTTGGTTTTGACCAGGAAAAAGGAAAATTTGAAATTCCAGAATTTCTAGCAGAACAGAAATTGAGAGGACTGATCATCGTGCTTTAATGCCAGGAGCCGTGTCTTCATCTCAGGCATGATGTCAAGTGAAACCAATGGTGCTCAATATTGAATATTGCTGGGATCAGACCCCAGCCCAGCACCTCTGCCACAAGCCCGTCCCCAGGGAGGGAAGACCTCCAGCATGGCACTAGCAGCACACACACACACCCCCACCCCACTGTTTCAGATCAGCAGAATTATTCCCCGCAGTCTGTTCTTGGGATTTTGCCCTTATTCAGGTGGTTCCATCAGTGGGACTTTCTTCTGGGAGAAGCTGTCACTGATTTCTTCACATCTCTTGACGTGTTATCAGAATTTTCCTGTGCCTTTATTCTGAGCTTAATTATGCACCAGCTTTAGTAATTCTGAGGTATTTTTGGCTGTGCTGGTACATTAGCCACATCTTCCAAATATGCAGTTGTTTATTATTGGCACCTCACCTTTGCTGGAGTGGGTTTCATCATTACACTTATATTTACTTGCTGTTTTGGTATTCCATGTCTTCTTTGGCTGCTTGTTGTCTTTGCTTGGAGATAAGTCTGCTTCAAGCAGTGTTTAGGTTTGTCCACATTTCCTCTTGTCCCTTCCCATCACCTGGATCAACTCAGCTTTGTGAAATGACGTGGCTGTGTACCACCACCTTCCTCACTTGCTTTCATCTGGTTCTCTGTTGCACAGCCCAGGGTGTGGTGGAAAGATTGCTTGTGCTTCCACACTTCACGAGAAAACTGATCAATTTTAGACTGAAGCACATCAGATGTTTGTGCAAAGCTGTTACAATCTGATGCGCAGAGGTGTCTTTTGGACCAAGGTGCTACATCTTAAAGATGATTTACAGCCTTTTGTTATCACATGAGCACCCTCTGTGAAACATGGGAAGTTTGTTCCAGGAATCCTACCCTTAAAAAATGGACAACAGAGTAAAGAGGGCAGGTTTGTCTTGCTATCCACCAGGCACGTTAGCAGCTAAGTTCAGCCCATGCGTGTGCATTTGCTGTTTATCAGCCCAAAGCCCTCTCCTGGGCTGCTCCTGAGGCTCCACAAGTGCCACCCTTGGCACACCAAAGGCTGGACCTGTGGTGGTCACTGCTGTGACTGAGCTGGGGGCAGCGGCCAAGCATGCCTTTGACAAGGCTGCCAGACACTCTGTGCACCAGCACCAGGAGAAGACGATGCTCACTGCACGCTGCACGTTGGGTATGCCTGCACGCCCTGCAGAAACCGCATGCTCTTCCACATCCATGGCTTTCGGTCCTCTAGGCCTAGAAAGTGTCAAGACCAAAGCCCATCACCCTGCAAAACCTGCTCTCAGTATGAAGCAGGAAAATAGAGGGTGGCAACATAACACCCCACTCAGAGTGGAACTGCCCATCCACTCAGTCCCTGTCACTTGTTCAGAGCTGAGGGTCACACACTCTCTAACCACAGTGGGCATGTCACACTGACACTATTTCCTCCAGGAGCAGCTACAGCCTCTGAACCAAGACAGCAGCAAACGCCAGCACCTTCAATGTCATCTCCTGGCTCCTCGTTCCACATGCCTGTCCATCTGAGGCCCCCTTACCAAAATCAGCAGTACTGCAAAACCTTACAGACGGAGATGTTTCTAATCTTAATCAGCATCGAATGCTCACCCTCCGTGCCCACTGCCCAAAGCAGCAGAAGTTGAGGCACTCTGTGTGCTCAACCGCAGGATTGCAGCGTTTTGGAGTCAAGACTGGCAAGGTTACCCTTACCCGTTTCCTCCCCTGAATCACAAACGACGGCCGATGCTTCTTCGGATTATTGATGATGCAGAAGAGCAAATTGTAGTCGGAGGAATCTCTCATTTTGTGAAGGGACGTGAGACTCAATGTGTCCTTGTTACCCGCATTCATCATATTAGTTAGTTTGTTTACCTAATCAGCTCCTGAAACATTGTCTGCTAAAGAGAGAAATCTCCCTGAGGCTGGCCGTGAGCCAGGAATCTGAATTAGCAAAGGGATATTTTAAGGCATCGAGGGCGTTACTGTGTATTGTTTCTGTATTTTTTCAACCTGAAATTTTCGCTGGTTACACGCATTTTCTTGACTGCTACTTTCCAGGCTGGGGCACACAGGAGAATTGGTAGTGGCCTTTTTTGTCTTTCTAATAAAAAAATGCTATTTTCCCTGCCTAAGCATTCCTCCTCTCTTACAGGAAAATTCCGGGCTAGGTAATGGGGAAATTTGGCTTCACCAAATCTCACATACTGCTCTTGGAAACAGCACGTCAACACAGGGGTCTTTCAAGAAAGAAGCTTTACTGAGCACAAGATGGTCCCAGCCCAAAGCAGTGCGTGCCCAGGTGTCCGCTAGATGGCCACAAGCAAATGCACGTCCGTAGCCGCACAGCCCCACCGGCGCTCAGCCCACCAGCACATGCCTTTGCCAGGCTGCAGGAAGCAGCCACCCACGGCTGTTGGCAAACCAGCAACCAGCTCAAGGAACAAAATCCCAAGTCCCCCCAGCAGCCACACTGAGAGCATCGCCCCCATCCATGGACTAACAGGCACATCTTCTTTGCTCTCTGACAGTTCCTCTGGTGGGAACGTTCAGCTTCGGGCAGCCGAACTGCCGCTCTGCACGATCCCTGCAAAGAAGATGTTTCTGAAACTGAGCTCCTCAAACGAGGACACAGCAGGGAAACCCTGTCCTGCCCAACCAGGCAGCCTGGGAGCTTTCTGGACTTCTCCTGTGACACTGTTGTGGGTTGTAATCTGTTCCCACCTTTCCAACATTAGTGATTCTATGATTCTATGATGGTGCTGATGGCTTTCTGACCCAACACACTCATGTCCACCCAGCACCATGCTCTTCTCCCAGGGATCCAGCCATATTGGGCTGAACCATGCAGAAGCTGAACTTCTCATGGTCATCCACCAGATCTCATCTCTCTGTCGCATTTACTGCCATGGGACACATCCAGACATCTACACCAACACCCTGTAGTTGCTTATGTCCCTTTCCCCACTACACTGCTCTGGACTGGTCCTGTCACTTCACTGTTTGCACAGCAAAGCACTGGCACAGAGGCATTGTTTCTCAGTGCAAGCTCTTCACGTCTCTGCCAGCATACTGGTTTTCCCTCTCCTGGACTAGAAAAACCTGGTCAGGCCCAGTATCTCCCTCACAGCTGCCCCTAAAGTCATGCCCAGCAGCGTACCTGTCACTTCCCCACTTGAAGCCCTTTGGTGGGTCCAGCTGCAAACCAGAGAACACCTTCAGCTCACCTCCACGCCCGGGGCTCTGCTGCCATCTCAGCGCCCCGTTCCTCCTGACAACTACACATCTCACTTTCTACCTTCTTCCTTTCCAACCCAAGACTCTACAATGAGAGTAGTCAAAACGAAAACCTCCTCTGAAAAGACAGCAATGTCCTCACCCTTGTATTGGACACGGCTGATGGCCCTGGCTGGGTTCAATCTGATGATTGAAAGCACTGCAATTGAAAGCACTGCAAAGAATGGCCTCATACCTTCCTCAGCACAGGTCCCCATCCACACTGATGGGTACTGTAAAGCCCTGGGGCTTTACAATGAATTGCCACAAGAGTGTAAGGTCTGACTGGGTCCTGGGGCTTCCCCACATCCCTTCCCTGCAGTCATCACCCCAGGAAAGCTTTCTGTCCCCAGGCTGCTGGTGGAGACTGCACCACTTGCATAAGCCTGGAAATTGTTTATTGCTATCTTTCCAAAAGTAATGTCAAAATTATTGGCACCGTTTATGGTGACATCACTTTCTATGGCTGGTGTAAAGTGGGTACGAAGTTAAATGAGAGCAGTAAAGGTTGGACATGGGCTGCATGGCTGATCGCAGGACTCGTCATCTCTCCTCTTACTAAACCCTGGGAAAGAGCTTTCTGAGCTCACATTAGAAGGCACAATTCTCGCAGACAGCGTGGCAAGAGCCCTTCCTGGTAATAGCTGGAGTTGTTTCCGACCCACACAGGAAGCAGGTCCAACCAGACGTAGTGAGATGAGCTGTGAGATGGTACTCCTACCTCTCAAGCAAAGAAATGATGGTTCACCCAAGCTTGGGTCTCCCCTGAGCTAAACTAGCACAGGGCACACACTGAATATGGGCTCACTATGACACCCAGACAAAAAGTACATCCTGTTACCATGCCACCAGTCCTGCAGGCCTCCTGCTCTTAAAAGCACTGTGTGGGCCAAGTATAGCTACTTGTTGAAATGTATCCGACTTACGCAGCCAAAGCTGTAAAACACCTCTTGACCAGGGAACATGCCTTAAATTGTGTCCCCTTGGCAAATCTGGGGTTTTCACCTGCCCTTGCCACCCCGTGTGGCTACGTGTTTTCTCACTTGTAACCTTCAAAGAGTGAAGAACTCTTCAGGGGCTCCCATCTTCCACAAATAAAAACAAGTGTGCACGTGGTGTGCATGGTAGGATAGTAAGCGTGGTTCAACACACACTCGATCTGTGCAACTCATCTGCACAGCAAATGCATCCCTGAGGCATTGACCTCATCATGGCCAGACCATGCCGCCAGCTGACCAGTCACTTAGCTGAAGCTACAGCTCCATATAGGCTGCCGGCTGCTGAGACAAGGGAGATAAACATCCAAATTCCTCTTTTCCTAACATGCTGATTGAAAACCAGGAGAAACATCAGGGTTGTGGGTGCATGATAGTCACAGGAAAGCTGGCAAGAGCACGCTCTTCATCCTAGCCCACACAAACCCAGGAAGACATTTGTCTTCATCACAGAAGGGGGTACTGCACATCCACCCTTTGGGTGCTCACAGTGCCTGCCTCTGTTAACCAAGCTGCTGTCCTGCCTGTATAATTTCATTTTGCCTCCTTTTGCCCCACTAACTGCTCTGCAGGTCCTCTGGCATGGAGGAAACCTTAGCATACGTCTTCATAAACATCCATATTCAGTGCACCCTGTGAACATGTGGGGACACACCATATTATCATCATCTTCATGTTAGAGCAAGGCAAGTCAACCAGAGGAGAAATGTCACATCCCTTTCAATGGGCACCAAAACCAGAGCTGGGGCCACCAGCATTCCTCAGAGGCTGTGGAGGGCTGCCTGTGCTCTGGGCTGCCCCTTGCGTGCCAGAAGCAGCAGCATGTTGCCCTTTCCTCAGTACACGCAGAGCAAAAGGCAAAGGTGCGCTCTGGCCTTCTCCAGAAATGATGTAGGAGCCAGAGGCTGTCCACCAGCAGGAGATGATGCCTGCAGCACTACCTGATGCCCGTCATTTCCTGAGATAAGGCTCAAGCCCATCCCTGCATGCATAGGGACAACCTGCAAAGTCCCCTGTGAGGGCTACAGCGTGGGCTCACCAGTGCATGGGAACTCTTGGTACGTTGAAGCATTAGCTGGAAAGTATTTACGGAAATGTGTTATGTATTGTAAAGGCTGTAACATGTTGTAATAGATTTCCATGCAGCAGCTTGGACTGAGCACCAGAAGGAGAAAGTTGCAGTCCTTCACACTCTTCCCTTAGGAAGATTCATGGTAAGGACGGTGTTTGCAATTCCTTGCCTCACGCAGTAAGAGATATGTAATCACCCAGCCTCAGCAGATCCTTCACCAGGCTCTCTTGAATCTGGAGCAGGATGAGGACACCAGGGCCAAAGGGCAGACCAGAACAGTGGTCTGTCCCGTGACCACCACCTGCGAGGTCAGGATCGGCAGTTATGTTGGCTGCACTGGGGTGGCCGTTCAGCGCTCTACTACCATGCGTCTGCTTCTAGCTCCACAGGCTCCTCTGCTATGCGTACCCTTAACTTTCTTGGGGTAAAGTAGGGAAACAGAAAGTAGGGACCAAACTGTGCTCTCACACCAGGCAGGTCCTAAACTGAACACCTCTTGCTGCTCCCAGGGCAATACCACTCAGAGTAGACAGAAAAACACCTAATGCTTTCTCACAGCCTCTGATGAAGGTGGTCTCTGGTAGCCACCTTTGCTGTAGGATATCGTAGCAACAATTTGTTCTCCAACTCAGTTCCCCTTTTCTGCTCCACAGAAGGACCTGACAGCCTCGCACATGCCGCGATCAGGGTCGTGTGTATGTCAGCAGAGGACTAGACTTCTCAACACTGCACAGACCTGGCTCACAGAACACCCGAAAGGAAGGACAACAAAAAGGCGGAGGACGTTCGTGCTGCCAGAGACGAATCAGAAGAATTTGTTGAGATCTATCAGGGTAAAAGATAAACACCATAGAGAAAAATAGATCCATTAAGAAATAAATGGGAGAGTAAATTAACCGTGTCTCTAAAGTGCCTGTGTTATTGAACTGTTAAAAAAATCTCTATTCAAAGTCTGGAAAGGAGGAAAACTTTATTATAAAGGGTCGTTAAAGAAAAACCTGAACACGCAACTATCAGCTGGTCCCTCTGCCAGGCATCCTAAGGCTGGAGGGGAATTAACTATTGAACTTGCTGGGCTGCCCAATTATTTTTTTTAAATAAGTTGTGAAAAAGTGCAGTGCTTTCAGAAGAGGGAAAAGAAAATTCATCATTAAAAGAAGGGGTGAATGCAAGTGTTCCCAGCACAGGGATTTAGGGTAGCATTTCCAGAAGAGCTTAAGTGATTGAGGAACCGCAGTGTCTAAGCTAACTCAGAGAAGTGTTTCCCTTAACCTACTGGTGTTAAGAAAATAGGGCGATAAATGCAGGGAAGAGTTGTCACAGCCTGGCACTAAGGCTGCAGAGTCATTCCTCGTTCTGTTGGCCATGGTGGTGAAAGTCTTTGCCAAGGCGCCTCACAGCAATGGGTTGTGGCATATTTTGTTGCCTGCCTGTATTTCCTCTTGCGGGCAGTGCCCCAGCACTTGAAGGTATCTGACCTTTGATGATGGTGTCTCCAAACCAAGAGGAGAACAAGGAAGGAGCTGTGACTGCAAAGCCCCATTTCCCTGTCAATAATGTGAGAGAGCACACCAAACTCACACTGTCCCTTACGCTGTGACGGCCATAAACATCTTGCAAGGAACAGAGGAGAAGGCAAGGTCAGAGGCAAGTTTGGTTTTATTTGTTTTTCTGTCCCATTCAGAAAATTGTTCGGCAGCTGAAGCAACTCAGGGACTGAACATAGAGGGATAAAGCAGGACCTGGGTATACAAAATATTCACAACTCTGTAACTCCATCTCTGCACTAAAATACACCAAGTGCACCTACAGCCCCCAGCTGTAGCAGGGTAAATCCCACAAGCCGGGCAGGTAACCTGCATGGTCTGGCAACAAGCAGGAGAGTCCCCACTTCACTGTAAGCTGAAGAGATGTTCCCAGCCCTTCACATTCCTTCGTGTCTCCTGCCACGTTTTCTTCCTCTGTCCAAAGCATGTGGTGTAAGACGTTTCAGACAGTAATCCCTTCGGGAAGGCTTGCTTGGGCCCCTGCTCATGTCCATCACCCAGCCCCTCTGTTTGCTGCTCTGGTAATTAACTTGTAAACGAAGTTCTAGCACATGGACTGAAAACGGGCCATAGATAAAGGGTAATGAAAACACTCCATTACAGAAAGGGGCAAATTAAATAACTCTTAATTGAAAAATGGAAATTAATATGAATTTAGATCAACTAAACAAGCACGTTATTGAAGAGGCAGCAAAGTGGATGAACTCCTCACATACCAATTAAAGACATGGAGGCAGAGATGCACCATACGCCATGAGAAACGCTCATAATAATATTCTCAACAAGCCAGTAAGTTTGATTAGTTTTATTACTCTCACTTGTACACTTTCTACATTTCTAAAAGCATAGGGGAAGTTAATGGCACTTCTCTGGTATCACGCTGCCGTGGCTTGCCCCAGTGCTCAGGAATGGCTGGCAAAGGTAACCAGCCCTAGCTGCTCAGCTCTATTTCATGATTAACTTCCTGCAGGGCTTACAGGACTTAAAAAAAAATAAATTAAGATATTGAAATGGTTGGCTCACACAACAGCAACATTTTCAGCTTCTCCATCACCTAATCAACCACCCTAATAGGTCTGGTAATTTTCCTCCAGCTACAGGGTCTCTGTGAATGTGCGGTACAGAGGTACAGGTGGGAACCCCCTGGCATTGTGCCTTTCTCTCTCCTAAGTGTGAGACTCATCCGAAGTTATAGACAGTTCCTCACTTACTGAGAGGAACAGTGACAAGCTTAAGCTTAGAAAAAACCAATGCCGCCACTACTTTCTGCAGCATTCAGAAATCCCTTGGCGGCCATTCCAGGCACAGACTCAGGAAAGGTCAGCGGCTGCGTGGAGCAGTCACCCCCATGGCACACTTACACCGCGGGAACAGGACTACAGTTCAAGGCTCTGCAGCAAGCAGCGAAAGCCGGCGGGAGGGGGAGAAGCCAGGGCTGCTAAAGCTGCATAAAGGCAATCTTTCCTTCACACTTTCTATCACGTTTCTTGAGGGGACTCCGTGAGTTGGCTCCTGAGCTCCTGCTCAGTGCAGTACAGGTTCCTCAGGCCTTTCCAAATTATGGTCATCTCTAAATACAGAATGTTTTTGCAAAACTGAAGCAAAGTATGCTTCTTGTTCCAGAAAAACACTCTTGGTACAAATGCATCGCTGCAAATGACCGCCCCTCCTGATTCTTCCATCCCCATTCAACTCCTAAAGGGCTGCACAGTGATACTGAAATGTGTTCATCTCACAGCAGCTAAACCAATACATTTTCAGTTGGAGTTTCAGTTGGGTTTGTTCTGGTTTTAGCCAAAATTGACCTCACAGCTACCTGACCGAGCTTGCTGGATACACAGACAACCTCCACTCCTCACACATGGCACCAGCATCTCCTTGGGGTTCCTTTTGCTTAAGTGAGCAATGTTATTTGTCCCCAAACTCTTCATCTACATAATTACCATACAATAATTTAACAACAAAACCTGATAATTTTTAGCATTTTTGTTCTCTTTTTTAATTTATTAATTCCCTTAAAAGGTGAACTCAGTGTCCCCGCAATGGCAGTTGGGATCTTACTTTTTGGAAATTAGTGAACTGATTAATCGATTTGTTTGATCAGTAGGAGACATACTGTAATGACAAACAGGCAGTCATCTCAATAATCCCAAATCAAACTGTTACTGAACTTTAATGTTGTAGATGCTGGTGTTTAAAGTTTGGAACTATTACATATTAATAAAGTCAATAGGGATAACACGTCACACGTTAAGAGTAACTGTTATGAGAAACACACTGATTTAAGTGAGGTGTCAGAACACTTGTCAGCTTGAGGCCATTTTGAATACTTCACTTTGTCTATTAAGGATATAATTCCCTGCAGGAATCTACTTACCTCACCTGGATTTTACAGAATGGTCTGGGTTTATTCTAATAGAAAGCATTTCAACTCTTCTGAATATCTTTCAAACACATTGATTAACGTAGTCTTTTTCAAGTATCTTGCAAAATGGCCACAGTGACATCTGGTCTGACTTGTGCAAAGTGTCTCCCTAGGAAAATTAAATTCTTTTCCCACGTTGCCCAGTGGGAGGATGCTCATGTTCTTTCCAGCAACAGCCAGCTCAGTATGGGAGGAAGACGCGTGCAATGTGAAAGAGTGCTGCCATGAAAAAATATACGTTTATCTTCTCTTTAAATGGAGGATTTGAATATTTTTCCTGAACGCAACATTCTCTCAAACCAATAACTTTCTTGGCTATTTCTGATGGCTATTTGTACTGTTCTGCTGAAGATTTTACTTGCAAGCAGCTCCTATGTATCACTCTCTCAATTGCTTCTTTGAATTTCACCTTCATATTGAATTTCATAGGTGATTTACTTTCTCTTTGACTACTACCTCCTGAGAAATAATTCCATGAATGAAAATAAGGGACAGATATCACTCCTAGGGGTGGATCCAGTGGAAACCCTCATGAAATGCTGTGAAAGTCCACAGCATGTGATGCTCACAACAATCTTAGAAAACACTTTCATTAATGACCTACAAGAGGAAGAGAGCAATGTTGAAAGATGGGAGGAGCTGCAAGCTACAATGAAAATGCAAAAATATAGAGCTCCCGTGAGCAGTTAGAAACTCATGCAAGGAAAAAAAAACCCTACATAAAATTATAAATATTATGAATAAGAGAATAAGGATTCATTGTCAGCTGTCTCTTCCAAGGGGCATTAAATGATGCTAACAGGTTCAAAGCAAGATTTACTTCAGTGGTGCAATTGTGCTTCAAAGCTTCTTGCTGCAGGATGCTAAGATGTGTTCAAAATCCCAGGAGGCTGTCCAAGTGTACAGTAGGTATCGCTTCCTAGCTGCCCTGCTCTCATACTCTTCCCTGAGATCCACCTCTTGCCAGTGTCAGAGCTGGCAGGGCTGTTATTATGCTTGTTAGCCAAAGTTAATAAAATGACATATGAAAACCAGAATATTGAAGGGAAAATCCTGAGGATAAAAAAACTCTCTAAAAAAAAGCTTGAAGTGACTGAATTTAATAAATAGAAATAAATAAATATGGAAGCAAGCAGACCAGTGCTAATCCAAGGCTAGTCAGCTGAACTAGTGTGAGCACACCCGGTGTGCACGTCGGCATGTGGTCCCTTATCTCCAGGCAGACTGACAGGCAGGGTGGGCTTCACAGAAGAACAACCACATGATTAAGAGACTAGCGTGTGATTTATGAAGAATGATTTAAGAAAAGATTTTCACAGTGCTTAAGTGATGATGAAAACCAAAAGTGACTGCCGGGGAAGAAATAGCTGAGATTTATTTGAAGAGTGTGAACATCATAACAAGGGGGGGAAAGAACTGGGCTCATACAAAAGGGGCTAAAGTTGAAAATGAACGTGAGGTGAAATATCAAGAAGCATGACCAAGGTTGGAAATTATTTTGTCAATGCTTGTGACACACAAAAAAGTATGGACAAGGAAACTTCATAGAATATGAGGTAAGGGACAATTGGGTGCTGACCCATTGCAAAGATCAGTGGTGCTCGGGACTCCTATGTGACCTTGATGCTCATCCCAGCAGGGTGCTCATGCTCACACACAACAGATGCCACAGGAATTCTGCTGTTTCTCATGACTTCCCCTTTCATGATGAGCAAAACTCTTACTCACAAGCACTTTCTCCTGGGATACGTGTGCCTGGGCTATCTCCTGGGATACATTAGCAACATCTGATGTTGAGAACAGCCACACCACAGGGTGCTTCTGCTGTCCAAGTCTAACTTGACATCTAGGACAGAGGAGTCACGGTAAGGAGCAGTAATGTTTAAAAACTCTGCAGTACAGCAAGAGTAGGCAGTTGTTCATTAGCCAGTGGCAGAATGACATGCTGGCAGCAAGTCAGTGAAAGCTAAGATACGTTAGCCACTATTTGAATTCCAAATCAGATAAAACACTAGAAGGATGCTTCAGATGCTGAAGCAGTACATGCAGTATCCAGCTCTGCACTGTCCACCACAACATCTCCCTCCATCTCACCCACAGTGAAGGTCCTCAGCTCTGGCCAAAGAAATGGTGCCTCTGCAGTTCAACATACACTGTGCCACTAGATGAACCTCTTCCTCGAAAGACCCTTTATGGGAAAATCAAAGGATCTTCTTTCCAGCCCAGTATCAGGTGGTGGGTACAGGTAACACTCAACTCCCGATCACTCTCTCCCCTCTTGACTTGGTGTGCTACAGGGTCAAGTGAAGAAGTGACCCTCTACTCAGTTCCCTCTCTCTAGAGGCAAAGCATCAGGGCCTGTTGCTCAGGGCAAAATCCTAATGCTTCAGGCAGGATTTCAGATGATGGGCCATTATTTCTGAAGACCAGTGGAAATCCTGTCAGCATGCGGGTTATCTACAAGCTATTAGGTCAGCAGGAGTCCTGCCTGCACAACAGGATAAGAAGCAACACTTGTTTTTACAAAAATGTCACTTGTGATTGAGCACAAGAATGAAGGTGGTGAGGGGGGCTCAGGACTGAGGGAAAAACGGCTGCACTTCTGTCTGGGAGGATCTCCCTGTACCTGCACTGGGTCATGCCTCAGCAGCTTCCAGCATCAGCGTTATCATGCTAAATGCCCTCTGAGCTACCTTCCAAACCCATGAAGGAACAGCCTCCCTCTTTAGCAAAGAAAGAGCACAGGCTGAGGGAACAGATCAGCGGGCGTGTAGGAAGGACTGAGCAGAAGGAGGAACCAGGGAAATCAGGACCTTCCCAACACCATGTGGCATTCAGGCCAACGCCTCTTGTAGAAACTGCTATGCACCAGTTTCAGAGGCAGCCACTGCCACTGTGCAGGGAACCAGGCCAGTTTAACCCCCAGCCAGCCAAGAAACATCACCTGTACCAACAAAAATGGGTTCAAGGCTCGTCCACTACAGTCCTTCACCTTGTGCGGCAACCTGGCGGGAGCTGGGCATGGGGAGGAGAGAGGCAGCAGAAGCTGCTGGAGTCCACCCTTGTCAACGTCATGTTTGGTCTGTCCAAGCACGTTATGCCTCCCATGCTGTACACAGCAGCTGTAAGCCTTCTCTGTCTTTTTGGGCTGTAACAACTGCTTGCATACTGGCTGTCACGCATACCAAAGGCTGGTGCTGGCCCAGCCCTGCGGCTCAGGCTGCTCCTTGCCACCACAGGATTCACCACACAGCGGCAATGCTCCACTCAGCCTCATTCCACCTCCTCACAGTGGCATGACAGGACTCTCATGCAATTAAACCACAAACATGAAAAAAATCATCCCCAGAAACATTACAAATACTCCCCAGAAACTCCTAGTGAAGTTTCACTTGAGGAGGCAAATGTAGTGAAAGTGCAGAGACGGTGTGGTGCGAACACCTCTCCAGGACTCACCCATCCTTCCCACACTGCGGTCCTACCAACTGCAGTACTAGTTGCCTACAACATCCCTGTGCATCCTCCTGTGCCCAAAGAAGCAAAGATGAGCTCCTTCCCTCCCATGTTGCCCACCCAGCCCCTGTCTCTGAGAGGCTCTCTTCTTGCCTGTACCACCAAGACCTCAAAACACTGCAGTGTTTCCTTGCACACTGGTTCCCCTTCAATGATTTAGGATTCCTTCTGTCACACCCCCCCAAATCACGGGTACAACACGCCATGTACAGCACATGTCGACATACAAACACCAAATGCAAATCTGCCGAGAACAGCTAATCTGGCTGCCTACCCATGGAGAGCAGGGGACCAGGGACGGGACAGCCTCGGGAGGTTCATTCAGAGCAATGTCTGCCTTCCCACGCCGCTACCTTTTCTTCAGGGAGGGATGAACATGGCTGAGAGGGGCAGGATAAGGGGGTCCGAGAGATATGATTACCTGTATCCTGTCTTCTGGAAGCTCTGTTTTCATGGCCAACATCTCTCTAGCATATACGTCAGGATAGTGGGCCTCATTGAAGGCCTTTTCCAGCTCCTCCAGTTGGTAGGATGTGAAGATTGTCCTGAGGGGAGTAAAGCTCTTTGATCAAAAAACATAAGAAGCAACAGCAAAGATGATGAAGAGTCAGAGGAATGGACACAGAAGCTACAGAAATCTGGGTAACCTGCTAATGCATAGCTTCCCCTCCCCCCCCCACCTCCTGTGTTTCAGTGCACAAAAGGTCAGGTGCCAGGGTGAAAGGAGACCCAGAAAATGCCAGAAGACAGTGCTTTAAACGGTTACAAATCACCTTCCCTTTCAGGGACTTGCCCCTGGAGACAGTCCCTCCACAGCAGCGAGCACCCGCAAACAACAGTGGTGGCAGCTGCTCTTACATCAGACTCTACTGCCTCTTGTGAGAATCCTGGGGGTGTCCCTATCCCTCACCCCCCCAACTACAGTGCACCCACTCCTGACCTGGCTTAAAACCACCCCCCTCCTCCTCCTCTTGCATCCAGAGGTTTCTTAACCCTTTGATAGTCATGCTGAGATAAAGCAGCATCCCCTCAGCACCCTACCTGCAGAGGTGCTGAACCCTTCCCCAGCTGCTGGTCCTTAGCCGCTTCAATCTCCACAAGCAATAATCCTCTTCCGGATCCCCAGTCCTTGGCTGAATCCTCCCAAGGTTTTATCCACTCTGCTCCCCACTGCTTTTCACCAGTCCTTCCCCACGAGAGCCAGTGCCAGCTCCCTTCCTCTGCCTTTACCCTGGTTGTTTCCACTCCGATATCCCATTAGCTGCTCCCTGCCAGTTTGCATTACCCCATTATCCTCTGGAAATCCTCCTGGACCGCCCTGGGCGGGCAGCAGCCCAGCCCGCCTCTGCGCGGCCAGTTCTCAGCTCGGGACAAACAAATTGAAAAATCAGCAGCTGGAAAGCCGAGACAGATGAAAGCTCTTCTCCAGGGGATGGATGAGAGGTCTTGGACCACTTCCACTCACCTGAGGGTTAAACTCCCACCCCACCCCCCTGATACACAAAATGCATTTTTTTATAAAAACTAACAACACTTTGATGGCAAAAAACATCACCAAAACCAAATTAAAAAACCACAAAACCTCACCAAACCCCGAATTGCAGCCTTTGTTCAGAGTAAATGTATAAATATATTACCAAACTAAGAAACATGTAGCTCCTAGCAGAGGGAAGGAAAAAGGGAGAAAAAAAAGAGTATTTTTCTAAAATACATCACAATTTTAGAAAAGCCCTACAATTCCAAGGAGCATTAACAGAAAATCTCAGAAATATCCTCTGCTATTCTGAGTCGAAAGGATTCCACCAGATCGATAACATTACTAACAAAAGCAGCATGCAAATGCAAGGGACCTGCCTGCAATCAGACCCTCCTTTAAATTCGCTCCTAAATCCATTCTCTTTCCAAACAGTTTTCCTTTGCCTCCGACAAATCTGTGAACTCTGGGGACAGCAGAGACACATTAACTTCTCTATTTTCTCTCTCTGGGACCACAGGAAAAATTATTCCAATTTCGATCCAGTTTAGATTTCAACTATTCCCCTGTACCTTCCTCCAACAAGAACCCCGAAACCCAGCAAGACTCTCCGGCGGGAGAGTTTTGCCTGACATTCAGCCGAAGTTTTCCCCTTTTGGCTCTCATCCCTGGGTAGCCCCTGTCCCTTTTGCAATACACAGTCCACCACCTCTTTTGAGGTTTCTATCCTGCAGCTATTTGCAGACTATTGGCCTGTCATCTCCCGGCCCTTTCTTGGTACAACCAGAGGTCTTAACCATTTAGTACACAATATACAACCACAGCTAAATGTTCCAGGTCTGAACAAACCTGAATTTCGTTTTCTTTCTGTCCTCCAGATCATGACCTGTACACCAGCCCCTGCTGTGTTTTCACCCAGCCCTGTCCAGTCCACAAAGAAAACGAACCCGCATTTACTCCAGAGCACCCAAGCTGGGAGCGTCTCCCTGGGGAGGGACCCTGGGGTTGGGATGAGCCCTCCAGACCAAGCCTCCTGTTGCACGCGTAGCAGGACGTCTCCTGGCATAGTCCGTCTCCTTCCACCGCATCCCGCTAAGCTTTCACTGGGGCATCTTTTAATCCACCCTTCCTGCATCGTGGCAGGATTGATTTAATTATTCCTAAATCACCCTCGGTGGATGGTGTCTGGCCTTCCTTTGTCCTGAAATTCTGAAACAGCAGTGCCAGAACCCAGCACGGGATTTTTCGTTCCTGTTTAAGGTGCCGACAGTCCAACTCTGCTTTAACCGTGGGAGAAGCCAGGCAAAGCCTGTTACCCTGACCGTTCCCGAGGGGAAACCAAATTCCCTCTGGATCTCCCAAAGTGGATCTTCGTTTCCTTAACCAACTCTCCAGCCTTCTTCAGCTTCTCTGCAGGCTGTCTCCGATTCCCAACTATTTAATCTCTTGGCAAAACATTTATTTATAAGTAATAAAAATATTTAAATCGTTGACAGAAATTTTCTCTTGCTGACAGCTAAAACCAAGATTGCTATCTGCAGAGCAGGGGATGTTTTTGATTATTTCGGACAGGGGTTTGATGTTTTTTTCCCCCCAAACACCAGCGATCTGCATCCCACTCAAAGGCTCACGGGCTGCTCAGGTTTGCGGCTCGGGATACCAGAAAAATTAAATAGAATTACACGTGTGGCCGATCCCCCGCTCCCTAAAGGCACGTCCCCGGATCCGATTTATTTTGGACGAGGAGAAAGAAAAAAGGAAAGGACCCGGGGAGAAGCCCACGGGTGCCGGTGCGTCCCGGCGGCCGGGGCCGGTATTT
>VWZZ01000859.1:110830-173686 GCA_013399095.1 Psophia crepitans | reverse complement strand
TTTTTGCAGATGTTTCAATAAATGTTCAGCTCCCCAATGAACACTACTATGTTCTTTCTCTACTATTTTGTGCATCAAAACTGGGGTTAGAATTACCTGCCCTGTAGGAGTGACTGCCCATCCGTTTCTCTGTATGTCAGCTTCTAATGTTTCAATTTTTTTATCCTAACTGTCATAGTTAGGGAATTCTCTTAATTTTAATTCTTTTTAGGTATTATCGCTAATATCCTCTTACCCTTTTCTGCAGCCTTACGAGCGGTCACATCAGCGACTTGTTTGCCTCTTTCTTGTGGGGTCTGGCCGGTTTGGTGAGCTTTACAGTGCACGATTGTTACTTCTCTTGCGTTTTGTACTCTTCCCAGTAATTTTAAAATCTGCTCCATATGCTTAATTCCGGTCCCTTGAGATGATAACAGCCCCTTTTTTTCCAATTTGCTCCGTGTGCATGTAATACTCCAAATGCATCCTTGGAATCTGTCCGTGTATTTATTCACTCGTGTTCTTTCATTTAGTTCTCAGGCTCTTGTGCAATTAATTCTGCTTTCTGGGCTGCTGTTTTCAATTGCAGAGCTGCTGCTTCCACAACAGTATCTACTGTAGTCACAGTGTACCTTGAGAGCCGGGTGTGTACCCTGCCCCCCCCTTTTTTTTTTTTTTTTTTTCCACGAATCTGCTCCCGTCTGAATATAGCTCCCAGTCTGAGTTTTCCAGAGGAGTGTCTTTCAGGTCAGGTTGACTGGAATATACTTCCTCGATGGTCTGCAAACAATCATTTGTGGGTTCTTCTTCTTCCAGTCGTCAGGATGACAGGAAAACTGCCGGGTTTACTACTGCAGCGGATTTCAAAAGAACATAGTTTTGTTCAAGAGGTGCTACTTGATACTTCAACATCCGGCTTGGGGACAGCCAGTGCCCACCTTTCTGGTCCAGGACAGTGGGTACCACGTGTGGTACAGCTCTCAGACATACCGGCCATCCTTTGCTGGTATTGTTCAGTTGCTTGGAGCAATAGGCCACAGTGTGTCTGTTACCTCTTAACTGAGAAAGCACCCCCAGAGCTACAGCTTCCTGCTTGTGAATAAACAATTCACAAGTTTTGCTTAGATCCGGGAGTCCTAAAGCTGGTGCTTTCGCCAGAGCCTTTTTAGTTATTTGAAAGCATTTCTGGTACTGTCGTCTCATAAAGATCAATGGTTAATTGTAAGCATTCTTCCGGGGCTACGGTTGCAATTAAGAGTATTGTCAACATACTGCAACACAATTCCTGGTTTATATTTTCTTTTCTAGGTTTCTAATTCTTTGGTTAATTGGTTTTCAAATGTTGTGGGACTATTTTAAATTCCTGTGGCAACGCTGTCCAAATGTACTGTGATTTGCGACCCGTTTCTGGGTCTTCCACTCAAAGACAAACATATGTTGACTTTCTCGCTCAAGAGGTACGCAGAAAATGGCATCTTTCAAATCTGTAACTGTGAAACACTCCTGCTTTTCATTCACCACGCCCTTCAAGCCATACCTGTGATCTGGGTTTTTTTAAATGCAGGTTGTACTACCGCTTCATTGGAAAGTAAGAAGTAGGGCAGGAAAACTTGGAACTTTAATAAACTCAGCGAATGAAGGTGAAGCTTCTCCGAAAGTTCTTTTTCAGTTCTTGGATGTGTATCAGGGCTTGTCCTGGGTCCCTTTCCTTTAACAGTATTGTCAAAGGCTTCTTGTTGTATGCCTCAAAAGATGATTTAAGAAAAAAATCTGCGTAAGAATGCAGTCACATGGAAAAATAAGATTACTCTTGAACAGTTGTGACTCTGCCTTCTGTGTATGTGTCTGTGTGTGGAGACATGGAGACCACGCAAAGCATGGTTTGAGGAACTGTTTCCCTTCACATCCTCCAGGTACTGCTGTTGGGGTGGGAGGGCCTGACCCAGTGTGTGCGTAGCCTTGCCTGTTTTCCAGGCTTTTCCCTTTTGTAGGGCAGTCAGGAAAGACCTGCTCGCACGGGGGTGGGAAGCTCACACTGGCAGCGTAACACCAGCCAGAGGCTGTGACCGGTGTCAGCATTGGGGCTTTCCCAAAAGCATGCACTTGTCCTCATCCAGGACTGCACATAGGCTGACTAACTGTGCCACCACAAAACTGACCCAATTTGGAGTCAGATCCTTTGGAGGGGAAATGGCCTTGATCAGCCCTGAATGGCAGATGTGATGGTATAGTATATATCTTTCTATAAAAAAAATTAAAATAAAATTGAGTAATATTTAAAATTACCTGTTGTTTGACAGTGAAGATGTGAAAAGGTTCCCCCTTGTGTCCCTGCGGCTGCAAGCCTCGGGATGTCCGTGGTGCTTTTAAGGGCTCTGCAGGCTGCCGAACAAAGGGCTCCGCTCTCTGGGGCAAGGCAGGGCTGCGAGAGGCCCTCCTGGCCCCCGGCTCTGCAGCGCAGCCCCTACCGAAATGGTCTTTGGGGTGCGCAGTGCTGCCCCTGCGAAGGGCTGCCGGCCAGCAGCCAGGGCGCCTGGGCGGTTGCGCTGGGGTGACTGCACCATCTAGTGCTGTCTCCTGCAAACTCACCGCTTGCCGTTCGGCCGAAAGGAGGTCCAGCTGCTTTTGCACAAATCGGCATGGATTGCACCTCAAATGTGCCTAGAACCATCCTTCCTGTCTCATAAACACCCCAAAAGCCAGAGAAATCGGTGCGGCAAAGGCAGCAACTTGCAGCCGTTGGGTTCCCTGTTAGGTGAGGCTCCATGCAGCGTGGGCAGCCGCTAAAAAGGAAAAAGCACGGCAGCGCTCACTCCCATCAGCGATGGCTGTGTGCAAAGCACGCGTGCAGACTAACCACCTGCTTCGTTGGGCTCTGCAGGGAAGATGCAGATTCCGTTCCAGATTGGTAGCTGTATGCAGTGCCTGTGGGAATGAGATTGGGAAACAATAAGGCAAGAGCAGAAATAAGACCCAGACCCACAGCGGCTGCTCGCGGGGCTCCGCTCAGGTGCCCCCCTAAGGCACAGCCGCTGCGAAGGCCTGGTGTGCGCTGGCAGCAGCAGGAGCCACATGCGCGCTGCGCACCGCAGCCAGAAGAGAGCAGGCCTGCTGTCTGTGCAGCCTTGCAAAAGTTTTGTTTGGTAGTTTCTGATGAGCCTGAAAGTCTTCAGAACCAACTGCAGCAAGCCACAGGAAAGGTGTAGACCAGACTCCCGGGCTGGAAGGCATGAATACGCCAGCTTACCCCAAAAAGCTTTTGGAAGTGAATCCACCAGCAGCCAGGCTGCTGAGGCTCTCCTGCTTCCTGGGGTGACAGAGGGGACACCTGCAGCGTGACAGAGGAGGAAGGATGAGCACCCACCTCAGCCACGCAACTCTTTTGCTCGTAAGTGTGTGGGTTAGTGACTTTGTAAGTTAAATACTTGTTTTTCCTAAGGCTGTAGTGCGGGGCTGTAGCAGATTAGGTGACCCAGTTAAAGGACGCATGGTGAAAAAGAAAAGAAGTGCTTTGGAAATAATACACTTTTAAACTATTAGAAATTGTAAAGGCAAAAGTGTGGAAGAGAAATAGGAAGGAGTGTCTGTTTGTTGGTGGGAGGACATCACAGAAGGCTTCTCCTTGTTGACTGCTTGAATTTACATGAACAAGCAATATTTTGCAGCTGAGCAGTTCCCTGCACTTCACAGTAACAGCTTCCACACTGCTGTGAGCCCATAGTTAGTGCAATACGGCTAGATTTAGCTTGGCTTGGAAAGATCCAGAGTTGATCTCACCTTACCCCTATTTTCTGTCGGATCTAAGCATTCACGAAGAAAGAAAATGAAGACAATCACATGAAGACAACGTGTTAAGGTTGCTAATCCACTTGGCTGTCAGGCTGGGCATTTTGGTCTTGAAGTGTTTAATGCCATTGCCGATCACATCACTGTGCCATATGTCACAATACACTTAGACAAAACAGAGTTTAGATACTTACAGCACTTCTTGACTTTGGAGTTGAAAGATAATACATATGGGACACTTAGATGTTTAAGGTGAGAAATTCAGTAAACTATTTAAATAGCAAATCCTTTTCCTAAAGGTTCAGATTTTGCCACTGGTTATGAAGGGCCAGATAGAAACTCTCACTTTCACAAAATGTGTCAAAGCAATGACACTGCTTCCACACCAGACAGGAAGGAAAAAGCAAAGCTTCATGTCCTTGTTCCTGAAGAACCCATCAGAACACAGGCTTCTCCTGTGCTGCAAGTTGAAATGTCATAGTTTTTCAGAATATCTATCTAGTATTGGTATGCTGCACTTCCATAGGTAAAATGGTGAAAAAAAGTAATTTCCTTTCTATGTTGGTTACAGTTGCCTTTACAGCATGACCGAGTGAATGTGGGTATAGCTGCTTTCTATTAAATGGAATCAGGCTGACTTACAAATAGGGGAAAAAAAAGATCTAAAATCATTTAGGCTTGAAGACCAACTTCTGCAACTCTCTTTGAGTCATGCTGTAATACATGCCAGTAGCAGACATGTAATGATTTCCAAAGACAAGGTGGTGGTTGCTCATTAGATGAGAAGCTCACTTCTTATCAAGTACATCTGAATTCCAAGAGCTGAAATTAATCAGGAACATCTGTAGCCTACCTACAGCAGGTATTAGAAGGTTCTTACTAAAATTTGCAAATATACGCATATACATAGATATATGTGTATATACACATATATAGATAGGCACAAATATTCTTAGGCATTTCTGACTCTGAAAAGACTGCAAAACATGACAGCCTTAAGCTATGGTGAAACTGCAGCTGACAAGTGGAGTGATTTCCTAACCTTTTCCCAGACACTGGTTAACAGCAAGTCTGTCCTCTCAGAGGTACATGGCTACATGAGATTTCTCGCCCTGGAGTCAGAAATGGGGTAGAGCTGTATCCTTCTCAACTGTGCAATGGGAAGCTTGACGGCTCCCAGCTTAAACTATCCAGGCTCCCGGTGTCTGAACTCAGCTACCTCAGAGCAGGATTGCACACTGCCTGTGCTGGGTAGCACCAGGGAGGGTCGGATGGTGATCCACATCACGTGGGGAGAGTCTGATGGTAAGGGCTTAGAGAAGCTTTCCCAACCCCAGGGTTGTACTTAGCCTCCCCAAGTCCCACAGGAAGCTTGGCATTCAAGAAATCAGTCATTTTCTGGTATGAAAATTAGTAAGATTTCAGTGCAAGCGCTGGAGTATATCTGACTGAAGTTTCAATGGGCTCTGAAAACCTTTGATTAAATACAGCATTGAAAGTATAATAGATTAACATAAAAAGCATTAGAATTCAATCCTCTGAGTGCACACTCTATTTACATTGTCGTGGTTCGGCCCCAGCCCCAGCCGAGCCCCACGCAGCCGCTCGCTCACCGCCCCAGCAGCAAAACACGGGGCAGAATGAGGCAACAAAAGGGCAAATGGCTTCGAGTTGAGATAACGACCGTTTAATGGGCCGACAAAGGGAGAGGGGAAATGACAATAGGGCTGCAATAATTATCCCGGGATGTAAACAACCGCGGTAACAAACGCAGTACTTTACCGACCGACGCCCCGACAGACCCGACAGACCAGACGGACCAGAGGCGCAGCCCGCAGCGAGCCCGTCCCGGAGCAGCCCCGGGCCCCTCCCGGCCAGTCCCGTTATAGGGGCGTGACGTCACGTGGTGTGGAATAGCGGCCGGCCCGGCCCCGCTCACCTGGCCCGGGCCTGAGCATTAACCCCGGCCTGGCCAGAGCCAGGACATACATTTGTACTCATTCCTGTAGACAGGCCTCAGATAGGAAAAACTTACCAATTAGTTGGTTAACAGTGACATATTTTTATTCTGCACCTAAGGAAATTTTAAAATTTGCTTTGGATACTCATTGAATTTTAAATCTGTTTTTGATATTTTGCTTGGAAAAGATCAAATAAGCTCTAATCATTTTCTAAAATTACTGATTTTTTTTTTTTTCCTATAAGATAAGGCCAGGTTGGATGGGGCTTTGGGCAATCTGGTCTGCTGTAGGGTGTCCCTATCCACAGCAGGGGGATTGGACCTAGGTGATCCTTGTGGTCCCTTCCAGCCCAAACCATTCTGTGATTCTATGATTCTATAAAACTTGGAGCTCAGTATCTTGTACGTTATCATGAAATCAGGACAATTTGCTTTAAAATACTAGTAAGATTTGCAAAAAGTCAAGGAAGACACTGCAAATATTAAGTTTTGCTACAGAAGTCCCTATTTAACTTAGGAAAATCTGTATTTCACAGTTCGTTGTAAGCAATGCTTTCTAAGTTTTCCTCAAGGTCTAAGACGTTACCATAGAAGATACACGTCATGAGGAAGTCACAAACTCGCTGCAGAGCTGTTCAGTTTTATTAATGATCACTAGCTGGACGACATAAACCTCTAACTCCTTGGCAAATAAACAGTGCCTCCTGAGAAAGGAGAGATGTATTCTGTGATCCTAGTGTGGATATGCCCAGTTACTTCTGAAATATTTCTATCTATATTGTTAGCAATTTCATGATAGCACAGCTCGGGAGCACCGTTCCTGAGATAAAAAAACCCAAAACAACAGCAAAATGCCTACAGTTGTCACAGGGTGATATGTGACTATTGAAAGCAGGGATCTTGCAATCAGTGGTAGCAAGGTGATAGCACTGAGCAGTTGAAAAAAAACAGTGCAGAAGATACGGAGGTAAGACTGACTTTGCAAATGCCCACCCTGTAGTATTGTGTTCCAGTCCTTGCAGTAGTGGCCTAAGCTATGGGGTTAGGCTGTGTAGGAGCCCATGGTCATTCTCAGAAATGGGTCCAGAAAACAGATACGATGTGCACAACTTCTGAAGGTCCAAGTACTAAGGTAATATCATGTCAAGTCATCTGCTGAAGTGAGGAGCAGGAAAGAAAAGTGCGGGATGAGAGACTGGTTACTTGCATACCAGGGCCAGTTTGTAGCCGTTGGCAGTCATCCATGCTTGTCTGGAGGCCTGAGCTCACAGCAAGGCTAACTACGTCTGTTGAGTCACGGGGAATGTAACAGATAAAAGCTTTGTCCAAGAAGCACATCTGTCATAATCTGGAGATACAATGTGGAGGAATGCAATTTGCCATTATGTCAGCAAAAGGAAAATTCCACATCTGTTATCAAATTGTGTGGGTAATTTAGTAGTAAATCTACTGGTGAATGCAGAGCTCAGAGCAACCATTTTGCAAGTACCGGATGTACAGGCAGGTTTAGGTACAGCAGCTTACACCTATGCCCAAATGTAAGATGTGGATGAGCCTTAACAGATCTCAGAGGCAAAGGTCCAATAAATACGCCTAATCCAATGGAAGAAAGACTTATGTGTATCAGTCCATACAGCATAACCCAGGCTGTTCTGCAAAGATCCAATCAATGCAGTCTGATGCAGAAGGAGTTATGGTAATGATGTATGGTATGATGTACATTTTAAAGAAGTCCCTGAAGACCTTGCATGGAGGAGCTTATGCACATGCCAGGCTACCCCAGAGAAAAGTACATTATGCAAAGATTGGAAAATGCGACCTTTTTCTATAGAAGTTTATATCAAACTGAGAACATCTGCTGTACAGCCAGCCTAGTAATGTGACACATGCAAGAGAGTAAGACATTTCTCATCACATATAGAATATTTTAGCCTGAACAGGATGCCTGGAAGACTGAGTAAATGGAGACAAAGAGTACATCTTTGCAAATATAACTGCGGCTCAAACCCCATTCAGTAGATGAAATATATTGAAAAAGTACTTGTTAGCCTTGCCATTGTAATGTGAGGCAAAGGACCGGGCCTTCTGTGTAAGAGAAGAGGGAGACAATGAGGGAAAAAAGTCTGGTGTGGTGTCTTCACATTTATAAAGTAAAACTGGATCTGTAATGCAGACTTTAATACAGGCTCTCTCTTATGAGAATTTCATTTACAGAGAAGGATCTGTTGTTAGAGATGTTTAGGCAGTGATCGCTGAATATCAGGCAAGCACTACAAGTAGCAAAACATCTGTGTGTTTAAGCTCTCTTTGTCAGAAAACAGAAAAAAAGAGTACAGAAGCAATTTTCCAAAATATTCTCAGTGTTCTCTGAAGCTTCTGTTTACGATAGGAAACATCTTAAATATTCAGATTCATTAGAAACTTGTGTACTATCCTACACCATACCTGAAAAATCCAGCCAATCAGTTAGAAAATATCATTGCAACCATGTAGTTTCACTGTAAAACAGTCTGTAGGAATTAATTAGCATGAAAATACTATCTTTCTGATGCAAAACAGTTTATGCTGTTCTATTTTATGCTGTTGTCTGCAGTGGAAATATTCATATGGAAGTTGCGATACTTACATCTAGGTTTTGTAAGATGCAGTCCTTTGTAAATATTCCGTTTTCAAAAACTGTGGATTTTTTTGCAAAGTACTTTGAAATATCAGTATAACTGCTTGGAGGTTGAAAAGGGTGAAACATAAGCATTATTTTCAGGAACAATGCATAAATTCATATTATCAAGTACCAGAGATTTCAGAGATATTTAAACCTTTCAACAAGCTGTATTTTTGGTTAAAAAATTGAAGAATGCAAATGCACAGGGAAACTGTAGAACGAAGTTATCAGTATGTTTGAAGTCCCTCTGTTTCAAGCTAATTTGATATATATATTAAAAAAAACAAAACAACATCTGTGAAAATCTAAGTTTTCAAATCAAATTGTAGATAGTAGATACAATAGTCTTTTGTCTTGTCTCAACTGATAGGTACTGCTGAAGATGTCTTTTCTTCCGTTTGGATTAGTCAATGATTTATCTTGTCCAGCATATGCAAAAATGAGAATACAAAAATGGACCACAGAAAGTTGTCATGCTTTGTTTTTTGTGATTTTATTATGTTTCTTGTTTTAGGGGCACAACCTGCAAGGAGAGGATATCAGGTTGCCTAGAATCTTGTGTAAACTTTCTCAGCTTGGACCACAATACGTGCTCTCAACAACCTATGTGTGGCAATACATCGAAGAAACATAATATTTTATTTATAATGAAGTTAAAAAATGAACTGGATTTCTTAGTCCTATTAACAATTTTAATTTGTCTAATAAATCCAATATCTGATAAAAGTGTGAAAAAATACACTTACTGGCTGGGAAGGTGCTGTCATTCAGAATACAGCTGTCAGGATCGAGCCTTCCCTGTACCAAGGCAACACTGGGAAAAGAATTTCTGGCAAGTGTACCTTTTTCTGCTTTTCTAAGACACCAGAAGGGATTCTGCTTAAGTTTAAAAACATAACGGCTCACCTACTTACTTCTTTGAATTATTTCTCCATTCTTACAAAGGAAAAAGAGTGCTGTAGGTTTTCACAAAAAATACTATTTATTTGAAAATAAATCCATTAAGAATATAACATTCTTTAAAAATCACTCAAATTGTTATAGAAACTATCCCCAAAGCTTCAGTACAATCTGGAGAAGGCAAAATCAGCCATCACTGAAAGAATTCGCAAGAAAAAAAAATATTTTCTCTCATGGGAAGATCACGTGTAAATAAGATGCCTGCAGGCAAATGAGCACTGGTGGATATCTTACTGCTTGTGTCACCTTACCAGGTGTTGACTACTCACCATTTCCTTTGCATCAGTGGGAGAACAATGCCGGGAAAGCTTCTCAACATCCAGTGTTACGGCCCCGGTTTGACCTTGCTGGGTGAGCAGTCTTCTGCTTTCATGGGGCAGTCTGTTTTGCTGGTAATTTATTTCCTTAAAAGCAACTGCTCACTTCTAGCCTGAAACAGGCTGGTGTCGGGAGCATAAAACCTGTCCATCAACAGAGATTTCAGATGAAGTGTTTGTGATATCTTTTCTGTCTCTGTTTTCGTATGACACTTTTCTTTGAAGGCAAAACAAGGCTGAAAAGGGCTCGTGATCTAGCACCGCTGTCTGTTTTCAGGTGGGACACTGCAGTGTTCAGAGTGTCAGGTGCTGTTTGCGATGTTTGGGTCAGAGCTCCCATTAGTAGGAAACAGAAGTACATGAAGATATTTGCTACCACTTTGTCCAGCACCACAGCAGAGAGTGGTTTAAATCCAGATGCGTCAGAAACAACATTGCCACTGCAACTAGAATTATTACTGATTAGCTAATTAGGTAAATGCTGGAGAAGACTATTGTCATTAGCAAACTTGGAAAAAGGTTATAATAATTTTTTATCTAAATTCTGGCTAGAATTGAAGAAGGTGAGAGGAGGGAAACTGAAGAGTTCAGAGTTGTAAAAAGAGGTAGTAAAAACACTTCAGTGCTCACCCAGGCTTTCATGTTTAATTGCCTGATTAAGAAATTAGCCTCATTTTCCTCAGTTAAACTACTGTTTTTCAAACACACTGTATGGTAACATCTTCCTTCTTCTAGAGAACAATTTCTGAAATGTCATATATTTACTTCTACCAAATTTATACCAGTATTTTTCAAGAATTATGGTACTTCAGTTGTAGGTGTGGTATGAGTAATAATTGCGTTGTAATACTGGTATCACTGGGTATCAGGGTAATGCCTGTGTGCACACCTGGTTCACTTCAGTCATCAAGTCCCTAGGCGGTCCAGAAGCTCAACTTCTAGTTGCTTTCATGCATAAGATAATGAACTGGTTTGAAAAAATAGACCAACCTGAAACTAGGTAAGTGATCTAGCCACCTTAACAGCACAGTTTTTGATTGATCTAGCCACCTGAACAGCACGGTTTTTGATTAAGTGGTGCAAGAGGCCTCTGGGTGAGAATATTGACTGTTCTAAAGAATCCCTCCCAGGGCAGCTTGTGCTGTGTCAAGAACAATTTTAAAAGCCTTATTTGACACTGTAGGTGGATAACCTGGCAATTTCAGAGACTTCTTCAGAACACAGATAAGGCATTTGTAAATGGTCACTAGAAATTGGTCTTGCAGATATATTAGTATTTATGTTGGATGGTTCTTCATGCAGGGACACCCTCCACTAGACCAGGTTGCCCAAAGCCCCATCCAACCTGGCCTTGAACACTGCCAGGGGAGTGGGCATCCACAGCTTCTCTGGGCAACCTGTTCCAGTGCTTCACCACCCTCACAGTAAAGAATTTCTTCCTAACATTGAAAATCTCCCCTCCTTCATCTTAAGGCCATTGCCTCCTCTCCTATCACTCCATGCCCCTGTAAACAGCCCCTCTTCAGCTTTCCTGTACCCTTTCTTGTACCCTTTAGGTACTGGAAGGCCACAATTGGCCACAATTGGGTCTCCTTGGAGCCTTCTCTTCTCCAGACTGAACAACGCAAATTCTGTCTCCCTATCTTCACAGCAGAGGTGCTCCATCCCTCTGATCAACTTTGTGGCCCTCCTCTGGACTTGCTTCAGCAGTTCCACACCTTTCCTGTACTGGGGACCTCAGAGATAGATGCAGTACTCCAGGTGGGATCTCACAAGAGCAGAGTAGAGGGGGAAAATCCCCTCCCTTGACCTGCTGGCCACACTTTTTTTGATGCATCCCAGCACACAGTTGGCTTTGTGGACTGCAGCTGTGCATTGTTGTCTCATGTTGAGCTTTTCATCAACCAGCACCTCCAAGTCCTTCTCCTCAGGGCTGCTCTCAATCCATTCTCCCCCCAGCCTGTAGTTGTGCTTGGGATTGCATCAACCCATGTGCAGGACTTTGCACCTGGCCTTGCTGAACTTCATGTGATATGCATGGACTTCCCTCTCAAGCCTGTCAATGTCCCTCTGGATGGCATCCCCTCCCTCCAGCATTTCAACTACACCACACAGCTTGGTCTTGTTGGCAGACTTGCTGAGGGCACATTTGATCCCACTGTTCCGATCTCTGACAAAGACATTAAACAGCACTGGTGTTTAACACAGCAGATCCCTGAGGAACACCACTCATCACTGATCTGCACTTTGACATTCAGCCATTGACCACAATTCTTTGAGTGCCACCATCTAGCCAATTCCCAGCCCACTGAATTGTCCATCCATGAAGGACTGTGGGCCATCTGCATGGTTAGGACCAAGCAGAACAGCAGTTCAGGAAGTCCCTTTTGTTACACCTGAAGCCGTCATTATAAGGAGCCTTGCAACAGATACTCCTTCCAATACCTAGCCGTGACCAACCCTTGCTTGAGATATTTGTTTGCCCATATAAGCATTACTTTATGCCAAGATTAAAAAAAAATAGCTTTGTTATTCTTTTAAATAAATATTCTGTGCATGTGTGTTTGTGCAGCAGGCCTGTGTAGCCTGACAGTTACCCAGATGTTGGTCTGAACTGAGCCTGGAAAGCTTCCCTGTAAGTGGAAAAAAAATTAACTGTCTTTATCCTTTCTTTGTAGTTGATCTTGGAAGCCTGTCAGGAGAGCATAGACTTTGTACAAACATATTAATCATTCTGCAAATACAAGCAAGGACAATTAGTATCAATGAAGTTTTTACTGCCTTAGAAATGCTATTCCCCATATTGGGGTATTTCCAAGCTAATAAATTACAGTCTTTTGTATTTAATAACTGGGAGAGCCATTACACAGCAGTGATGCCCACAAAAGTAGCTACTGCAGCCAAATTTTGTCTCAAGGCATCTAGAAAGACCACAAAGATGAGGAATTAACCATTAAACACACTGATCATTCAGTTCATGATGATCCACTGGTTGAAGTCTCTCTGTACATGGCCTCCTCCCATTCTAAAAGCATGGTATATTTGAAAATTTATTTTCTTTGTGGAAATTTTAGGCCTATTAGATTGTTATAGATGAAGTTTCCAGTTTTTAATTTTTCTCTTTTATCACTCACTGCAATCACATGATGCCTAGGACTTAAATGTGTGTATTAGAAAAAACAAAATAAATTAATAGATACATTATTTTGAAGAAAACAGCTGTTATTACCTTGCTGCATATTTTCATATATTCAGGTGATGTTTTAAAACTGTGGATTACAACCAAGCTTTTCAAGGGAAAAGAAAAATATGACCATGAGGAGTCAGAGATGTTACTTTTCTGTCCATATGAGTATGTAGATTAAAGATCTTGCAAATGGAAAAGAATTTTTCATTCTTAAACTGATACGAAACTCACAGCATCATGTTCCGGTTGTTTTTTGAAACCTCAGATCTCTTTCCCACTGCAAGTTTCTGTTTAAACTTAACTTTTAGAAGAATTCTGGGAGCTCCTGCTATTGTTCCCAGAAAAGGATCCTAGGGGCGAAGAACTAGAAACCCACAGGTTTCACTAAACTAAGGGCAGCCTTTTCTTGAGGTAACAACTGTTCAAACACCACTGATGGTTTCTTACTAGGTGAAAGCAAGAACCACTGTACTTCCCTCTGCCAATACATTTCATCTGACTTCTTCTTTTCAGCAGCTGTACTCATCAAATTGTATGAGTATTTGGTATGCTCTGTGCTTTCAGCATGTTCCTGCAGGTGCTTGATTAGACTTACCTAGATCTTCCGACAGATTGTTATGATGATTGTGATGAATAAGTGAACTCAAAGAGCCAGCAGTAAACAGTCATGTCACTTTATAGCAGGAGAGAGTTAAGGTTTTGGGCTGAGGTGATGTGGCTTGGCTTTTCCAGCAAACCTGCAAGTTCCCTAGATGGTGATACATAGTACAGGAGGTATGACCAGAAGATGCTATTCTGGAATCCAAGCAGGGATAGCTGGTTATAAGAAATTAGTAATATTTATCCTCCCTTTAGCAGACTACTCATAGGTAAAAGAATGCAAGGAGAGAACTTAAGGGATGGCAGAAGTGAGAAGGGTGTTTCTTTGGGATCCAAGACAGTTATTTCCAGGAACTGCCCTGAAGTGACAGGCAGACTTGAAAGTCAGTGCTTTAAGGCTCAGTATCACTTTACTTGCTTGACAGATCTGATCAGGTCCTTAGACATACTGTAATATTTTACAGCTCTTCAGACCTGAGTGGCTGTTTCTGTCATCTTGTGGTAATGTTTCCAAGAGCAGAGGTATTGAAAGGTAGCTGAAATCCCAGAGATATGCAGCAGGACAGAACAGTTGGGTAGAGAGGAGCAGAAGACAGGGCAAGTCTGTGTCTCTAACATAGGAATGACTTTTCCTGGACCTGGACAGGTGCCCAAAACTATATCCTGAAGTCACACATTACAGGTGTCAAGGATTACCAAATTTTAATAAATAAGATAAAGAATAAAACACATGCTGAGAAAGGCTTTGCCTGTTCTCTAGGGAATCCTCAGTACTTCTTTCTGCAGGATTTCTTTGAGATTCTCAGAGAAGCAGTGGGTGGAAGATGACCCTTACCATGGTCAGTCAGTTTAGTGTCAGGGTATATATCGTTGTATGGATCCTACTGTGTTGTCGGATCTGTACATCTGTCAAACCCTCCTGCTTTCTGCAGGCTATTCAAATAAAATGCGAGAGTTACACAGTAAAAGCATTAGAGAGAAAATAGGGTGAGACTATGAGAAACAATTCATTATTTGTTATTGCTTATTTTTATTAACTAAGTTACTTGATCATGTTGCTATAAGACTGTATGTTACAAGCAGCTTATGTTAGCTTAGTNGGGGAGGCGAGGCGAGGCGAGGCGAGGCGAGGAGAGGGCCATTTCCTGGTTAAGAGTTGCAAAGAAAAAGCTGAATTTCTAAAGTGCCTACAAACATACGTATCACTTTATTTATAGTAAAGTAAAACAAATGGATCAAAGGTGATTACATAAGTTAAAATACTTTATATTACTTACACAGTAAAAAGAGACCTCACTAAAAGTTTATGTTCCTCTTTAACTGTACTCATGCTGAAATTGTGAACTGTGGATGTTCAAAGTTCTCTTAAACTCAGTAACTGAATCTGAGATTCTTTTTTTGGCCTTTCATCTTGTCACATCACATGAACCTTCAAGGTGAAGGCCATATCTCTGTCACATAGATCTATTTATTATATTGCATGGGTCAGTTGCTAAGTAAAATTCTTTGCACCTATTACCCTGAAAACTGTATGTTACTGAGTCACCTTGGGGCAAGATCCTTTTCTTGAACATGCAGGTGTAGCTGGTGCTCAAGGTTTTCTTGTTTACCTTGCAAGAGGTATCACTTCAGCTTTTTTTTACTTTTATTTTTACTTAAGACGGCTCAGTTCCCTTTTATATCCCTATTCGATGGTTCGGATGACTCCTCTCTACAGTCTGCTCCTTACAGGAAAGCACAGCTTCAGGCCTGCTTCCATAGGACTGTCAGTACCACGCCTTCGCACCAGTTGCAGCAGTTTGGATACGCCTCAGGTCCTGGATCCTTAGAGGTTGCAGAATGCAGTGCAGTGCCTGCCTAGAATATTTTAATTTATACATATTCCTTCCAGATGTACAAGATCTGCCACATTTGTCTCTCTCAAAAGTTTTTCTACTAAGCCATATAGTTGGTATTTTAGCATAGAAACATTATTACGAACTTAAATGCAGGACACAGTTCTGGTTTATAGCCTTTTAACCTGCATTAGTATCCTTCACCTAGACTTTCCAAGATGCACCTCAACGATGACGGAGCATATCTGGGGCTGCTGATCCCTATCTGTCTTGTTGCTTGAGTTGCACATTTTCATCTTGCTCTAAAAGCTTTCCAGATATACCTCTTCACAGCCCCTGTTCCTCATTGTAAGTGACATATTCAGATTCTAGGTGGTTTTGGAATTAAATTTATAAAACTATAGAATTTGGGTTTTGCAAAAGAAACTAACAGTATGTTCAATATAGGCAAGGTGTTAAATGTACTCTATTTTATCTTAATTTTGTTTCTTTTATCAGTAACATTTTTGCTCAGAGAAGGGTGAAACTGGAAATGAAAGAGAAAGCTTAGCGCCCAGCTAACAGCTACCACCAGCAGATGCAATGGTTGGTGCAGAAAGGAGTCAGAAGCTCAGCTGAGGGTAGTGCACATGTGCTTAGCAATGCTAGTGGTGGTGCACTGCAGAACTTGCTGCCCAGCACCAACTGGAAAAAGTGCCCTGATACATCAAAGTGCTTGACCCAGACTGACCTCCCAAGGGAGCATGCAGCCCCAGAGGTCTGCGACTCCAGGCAAGCAGGGATTTCTCACTGGAGTGGCATGGGGGAAGAGAGTGTCCTTGCCCATTGGTATTGTGTGCTGGTAGTGGCTCTGTGTAAAGGAATTACAGAAGAAGGGCAGCAAAGTGGCTGGATAGGAAAATGCACAAAGCAGATAGACTACATATCCCCTGAGACACTCAGGGTACAAGATCCCAGCTGTATTAAGGAAGGGTCAGGCAAAACCTGCACTTATCAGACTGGGAAATACATGCTGCTGGTGAAGGCTGGAAGCTTGTGAATTTCAACACTTGGAAGATGACTCCTGATCCATTTGTTCATTGGCAGCTACAGAGCAGGTTCAGTGCCCTGACAGCTCTATCCAGTGCAGCGCCTGAGCCAGCTGAGCCTCAGCCTGACAGCAGCATCAAGGCCAGGTGACTGATAGTTGTGGGAATCTCTCTGTGGTGGGGAACAGAGGTCCCCCATCTGACTGTGTGAACTGTCATCTAGGGAATTTCTTTCTTGCCTAGGTCTGGGATCCAGGATGCAGTGACTTTTCAGACTGTACTGCTCTTCCATGTGGGCACCAATGATATGACCAGAGGAGCCAAGGATGTTCTTACAACAAGGGAGAACTGATCTGTGATGTGAAGGTCAGGGCAACCTTGTCTGCAGTGAACCAGAGATGGTGCAGTTCAGAAACCAGAGAGGAGGGAGCAAGGACAATAGCAGGAATGCAACTCTGGACTTCAGGAGAGCAGGCTTAGGCCCCTCCAAAGATCTGCTGGGATGCATTCAAAGAGATGTGGCCTGCAGAGATGAGGCATCTAGTATTTACTATGGGCTGTTTCTTCTTCACTTCCAACAATTACGTCCTTAAAGCTCAATAGTAGGCCATCCTGTCATGAGGTCAAGCAAAGGCAGCAGGAGGTCTGGGTGAATGAACAAGGAGCTCCTGACAGAACTCAGACATAGAAACAGCTCACAGTAAGTAGTGAAGCATTTCCACATATTATTTTTACTATTGGAATCACATGTGTGAATAAAAAGTAAAATTTTCTGTACGTCAGTAGATGAGGTCGATTCAAAAGTTGCTTTAAACAATCAGGACTTGTACTTTCTGTCACGTAAGGACTTAAAGATGTTTTTAAATCTGTCAATCATTTTCCAGTTTAGAATTACTTGAAAACCATCCTCTCCTGCTATGTGACAAGCATATTTGTCTGATAAGTCCTTCAGGCTCTGGAGAAAAGAATGCTGGTACTTAATGTTTTAAGGGCATTTTGAATTAGGGTTTGTACTCTTGAAAAACCTTAGAATTAGAAAATTCATAGGTTGAGATTTTTGTGGTGCTTGAACAGGATTGAAAAAATTATTAAAAGAAAAATCAAGAATTCATAGCAAGTGTAAAAAAACCTCAGACTGAGTGAGATTTAATGCGTTTCTCTGTATAAACATTTTTTTATTTATAAATTGGAGATTATTCAAACCAATTATGTAGTTCAGTCCACGTTTAATAAAAATCGTTTTGGCACAAAATACTGGCTGCCTTTACCTTCAAATGTATGTATTGCACATGTTTCATAATTAGCAATTCAACCTCCTTTGCCCCCCCAAAACAACTCCATACTACCCCTCCTGCCCCCCCTCCCCGCCCCCATTTACATCTTTATTTAAAGCATTCTCTTACTGGAATAAAAAACTGGACTCGAAGAAGTTCAAGGGGAGCTGAAGATTTTCAGATGAAAAACACACAGAGGTTATTAAGCCTTTTTGAAAAAGTCTCTGAGGAGGAAGATTTTCCCCCTCACTAAATAGGAAATTCTAATTAAAAGCAAATGGGCAACCAGTTTTCACACGCTGCTAGGCGAAAGCCTTGTCAGTCTGAAAGACTGACTAATATTTGAGCTGTTAAGTGCATGAGTGAGACCAAACCTGCAATTACCATTACTTCCCAGTAAGGAAGGAAAACAAAGTCCTTTGCCAAACAGCCCCTTTTGCAGGAGCTGCTGAGTCAGCCCCTACCCACAGGCTCTCACACTCAGGCATGGTGGGTGGAAAGGTTCAGTTCAGTTTCTGCAGAAAGGTATTTCCACGAAAAAGGGCCCACAGACCCACGGGACTTGTGACATGAACCGACTTGCCAAGAGAACAGAGAAACCACGGAGCAGGATGGAGGGAAGACGAGGCTCTCTGCCACTGGACACAGAGCTGCTCCTTTCTTTCTCCATTTCCAGATTTTACATCAGCTCAGCCATCTCACCTGACCACTTCTTCAGGAGTAGACGTACGGTCCAGTTCAGTGTCCTGGCAGAAAAGGCGAGGAACCTGCAGCAAAAACAGGTTCTGATGACGTGAAAGCAAGGATTACTTAAGAGCATGAAGCCTGGAGGAGCTCCATGGGCCCAGTCCTGCTGCAGCAAGAAGTTGGCCTGAGCTTGCCCCTTGGTGTTAATTTAGACAGGCACATAAATCTGAAACCCAGGCAAGAGATTTTGCATTTTTGTTTGTGTTGGCTTTAAGTGGTAAATTCTTACTCTAGTGAGACCTGTGACATTCTACCAGGGTGCCAGAGTTTGGAGGACTCGTGGTTTGGGATAGAAGCAAAAGAAAAAGGACTAACCATGCCTGTCATATAGCTTCAAACTGAATTTCAGATTAATGTAGTTCATCCAAGAAATTACAAGTCCAGTTCATCAAGTATGTGGCTATCAGTAGTTCTATCAGAAAGATTAAGTCATTAAAGGAAATTTTCAAGAGCTACTGAAGAGAATTTGTTGCAATTGCATTCACTTCCAAAAATACCTCACCGAATACTTTTGCTGGTGTGAGCAAATCTTATGGAATACAGAGCTTGAAGCAAAGGTTGCAGAGAATGAATTCTACGTGCCTGACATGCTTCAGTGGAAACTAGATGATGCTATACCCATTCAGTTAGGAACAAGGAGAACTCTGTGTGATACCTGTCTAGCTAGAAGACAGCCTTTGCTCCTCAGCATTACACTTTTCTTTTTTTAAAGAAGCTGAGCCAACTACCAAAGAGTCTGTTGGAAAATTCCTTAAAAATCTAAGTGCTCAAAAAAGTAATTTCCTTTGCAGAACTGTGCAACCATAATGGCATAGACGTGGCAGGTCAGAGTAAGAGGATTGTGTGTCACTGTAACCCAGATTTGTGAAATAGTCTAGCTTTAAATAAATCCTTAAAAACACTGTGTGAATTCTGGGCAGGATCTCCTTTCTTTTGTTGTTGCCAGTGAAAGAATTGCAATGCAGAAACACAACAGAAGAACAAGGTCTTTTGTTTGTTTTCTCTGACAATGGAAGTGGATGAAAATGTTTCGTCCTCCAGCTGCTCCACCTGTGGTGTGCTGAAGTCCACTGAGCTCTCTCCTGTGCCAGGATAACCTTTGTAAAGCTGCACTGAAATGAACCCATTTAAGACAGTGTGTTTTGCTTCAGTCCTGTGCTCCATTTTACACCTCTGCCCTGCAGGGACCTGGGTCAGCATGCCTTGAAGGGGGAATGAACTACGGTGGAAGGGCAACCTGTGCCTGGAGAAAACAATTGTTTTCTAAATGGCCTCAGCCACGATTACCTTAGCCTGATGTAGGATGTGTAGCCATGGGCTCCCTCGCGCTGATGCAGGAACAGGATCAGGGCTGTATTGCTGCAGAGGGGATGAAGAGTTGCCCCTTTTGGCAGCTGCAGGACTGCAAGCCACATGCCAGCCTGCTGACAATCTAAACTGTGTCTTCTGTACTGTCATGCCAGATTTCATTTAAATTTCAGTTTCTTCAGGCTTCTGAGCTGGAACATTTTTCTGAGGCCAAGCTAAGTTAACGCAGAAAAGACTCATCTTTTCACTGAAATATAAAGTAACTTGTGTGTGTGTGTTTGATCCTCATCACCTTTATCAGCAAAAGAGAGGTGAACACCACCTAATCTCATATGAAATCTACTATCCCTTGATACAATTTTTAACATACCTGAGGCAGTAGAGTGTGTTTGTACCAGAGCATTCTCTCTCTATGGAGTCAGTTGTGCCTCACAATGACTTAGAAGTCAGTCATCATTTCATTGAGTGACAGTCTAAATGATCAGCTGAGGAAATGGTGAGAACTGGCATTTCATCAGTTCTCTGGCAAATGCAAAAGATAAAGGAATTTGAATGAACCAAAGCAAATCAGCATATGGATTGACCCATTGTGAAGAAAAAAAATATTTTGGAGGAACACCAAATGGTGTCAATCAGGGTGAGTCTTACTTTCCAGGGGAAAACACAGGAAAATCACTTATAAGGAAGAGTAAGTTTCCAGCAGAGGTTTAAATAATGCAACCTGTATGTCAGCTAGCTATTTTGATGGAGACAGTGAACAGCTCTGCACTAACAGAGAAGACCTCTGTGGACAGGCGACAAGCAGGAATCAGCAAAAATTTAGACGTCCTCAGGACACCACATCCTGATAATGAAAACAGCTACTCTTGAGCATTCAAAGATAAACTACTTTGTACAAAGCATATAAAAACCCTCCACAAGTAAATTCTGGTATATAGCTTTTCTGCTTAGCCATGGGACTTTGCTTGTAGCTGGAATTGGTACTAATCAGCAAATATAGAAACCTGCTTTTATTATAACTGTCTTACATCTTTCTAGAGACTTGTGCATTTAAGTAAAAAAAATAAATTAATAAATAAAGAAAAAAATTAAATTGTGATGTAGATGATATATTCTGATCAGTGGCTCTGAGAGCAACTGGAGATTTATGTGAAGTTTAACAACTTGCTTAGAATGTGTAATGCAGGTCCAGTTTGAGTTAGTTGGGATTCTTTTCCCCTTCAGTTGTGCTACACAGCACAGTCAGAAGTACAGTAACGAGCAAGAATATCTGGCTTTGAAAACAGTTCCAAATCCATCTTGGAGTGAAGATCAAGTTCAGCACGGTATACTACAAAAGCAAGCTTTTCTTCTTTAAACAAGGAGAACGTTATATTCTTAGAAGTTTGTGTAGTACTGTGGAAATGGCCTTTGCAAACAGTGTTTTCTTTGTGGAAAAAACTGCTTCCAGTTTGATTATGGGCATTGCAGGAAAAGGTAAGAATTTCTGTGAGTTTTAGATTACTGAACAGTGCTTAAAAACAGAGCTGTGGTGTAACACAGCGTGCTTCAGAAACACAAGAAACAGGTATTTCCCTGGTGAGCACCATGCCTCTTTCTGAGTATTAATATCTACCTTTGCCAAAATGATGTTATGGATAGGAAGGCAGACAATGCTAACCGGAAGGCAGACAATGCTAACCATCTCCCAGACAAATAAAAGTACATAAATAATGAACTATATTCGCAAAATTTAAAAAAAGAAAATTAAAGCCTTAAATGACTCAAAAAATCCACGTATCCGGAATAATTCGTACTATAGCTAAGGAAGACACAGATTTTTACATTGAACAAAGCACGCCTTACAGCAGTGATGGGAAAATCATTGGTATATGATATCCAGCTATTTGTAGCCATATTCTATTATGGTGTGCAAATAATGTTTCTCTGAGTACGTTGCTATTTCCCCTCTGCCTCTGTAGACAATGTTCTTGTTCCAGAGAGAAACTGATGAGAGTTCTCAGCATCCTTGACCATTTCTTTAAAAACAATAAAATATAAGGCTGTTGAAAGTGTTAGAGAAAAGTATATCCTGCTGGATCCAAGAGCCTGGGAGAGGTGAGGCTGCTCAGCTCCATGTCACTAGGTCTGGCCACCAGTGAGGCTGGAGCTACGTTCCCAGAAGTCAGACACACATAGAGCACGTGTTCACACCACATACATACCTACACATGTGTCTGGACACACGGATCAGACAGACACAGAAAGCACTCACGTGGGCACAGGCAGCACCAGGTGCCTCATCCTGCTCCCCTCTTCAGTACAGCAGAATGGACGTCCACAAGTGTATGAGGTGGGTCCCTCCAGCAGCCAGCTCAGACCCTCAGCCTGCCCAGCAGCTGCCCCTGGATCTCAGTCTCCCCAGTTGCTGGCACAAGGGACATACAGCCCCCAAGGTTGTAACCCCATACCAGCCGCTGGGACAGGCAGTTGTGCACACATGTGCACACACATGCACGCAGATCTGACTGAGACTCCTCTGTCCCCATCGCCCTTGTGCTCTTGTCCTCAGAGACCCCCACACCCTCTGGCTACCAGCCATTTCACTGGTGCAGCACCCTGTCTGGCATGATCCTTGCTGGAGCTTGCCCACTCGTGCACCCACACCCACTGTGGTTGCTGCACCATGGACACAGGGCTGCCACTCACCCTCTGACCCCAGCTGCTGCACTCATACCCCATATGTGTGCACACATATGTGCACACACGGACATATGTGCAGTTGCATGCACACACATACACACAGACAGAGCCATCAGTGACAGACTGAGGAGGGACTCTGTTGAGCAGCCAGGACAGGCTGTGTCAGCCAGGTGCAGGGCATGGCTGGCAAGTGTGCCCACCAGCCAGCTACTACCAGCCCTTTTTAGTCTTTGCCCCTCATTTTGTCATGTCTGTTCCTCCCCAGATGACCTGAACCCCTTTTTCTCAATCTTTGGTTTCTCCCCTAAACATCCCATAATAAATCCTATGGGATCGCAAGCTGCTCTTTCCCTGCACCCACAATGTGTGCCCCAACTCTGGGCAGCAACCTCCTTCAGTCAGAAGTGTGACCCTGGAGTGCTTCTGATGGCTGATGGTGGTGAGTTGCATGCTGGATGTGGCCTGGGCGTCTCATGGGACACTCCTGGGATGGTCATGGCAAGATGGTTTGTTCTTCAGAAGCCTTTGGTTTGGGTTCCTGCCTGCAGTCCTGTCCCTTGGCTCCTTGGGGCTTATGCGATGGGCATTTGAGGAGCTGGTGGTCCTGAGTTGAGCCTGGGAGCCACCAAGGCAGAGTACTATTTCGGGGTCCCCCTCCTGCCATTGTTGTTCTGTGCCCCTTGGTGGGTGTGCAAACAAGCTTTGTCACACAAACTGACAGAATTCTTGCACGGTTGGGAGACCACGCTCAGATTGCAAAAACTAGCTGGTGTCACCATTTCAAAGAGGTCTTGATACTCTTTTCTCCCTCTGGTCATCTGGCGTCTGGTTGTAATGGCTGCATCTGACTCAAAGTGGATTTGGAGACAGATAATGACTCCTCAAAGTTGAAAGAATCCTTATCACATCAGAAACTCTGTAAGTGTATTTGGAATAAGCGCACTGAAACTTTGAAACTTAGCTAAGTGATACAAGGGATTGATTTTGCACATATAATCCTTTAGCCATAAACTATTGACTAAGTCTGCGACTAGGATTGGCTCCAGCTGCACCTAGACTCCTCTGAGTAGGAGTTTAGAAAGTAAGGGGGTCCTCTCTGAAACTCATGACTCGATGGGAGAATCTCCTTGACAGTTTTGTCTGATCCTGTCCTCTGTGCAGTAAGTGTACCTTGCCATCGAATCTTGTTAAGCCACTGTTGCATTTACCATGGAACTTTGGAAATAATAAAATACATTGCTGCTTCTCTCCTGTGAGTGAAATGCATCTCTATCACTCCATCCATGACAATAGGTCAACAACAGAAAAAACTAAGAGCTCATGGAAATAAAGTAATGCAAATACACTTATGTAAAATGTCCAGCTTCTAGTGACTTAAGCATACTTGGTGAAATAGCTTCCAAAGCAACCAGCCTGACCGAAGCAGTTGGTCTTTGTGTGTTGGAGCTGGCACAACCCTTTCAACACAGTGTAAGATTGTCTTGAAAAGCAATCAGCGGTCTGTTGTGGGATGATGCAACTTTTAAATGCTGTTCATTAAGTTGTCATGAAAAAAATAATCTTATTTGTTAGACCCAGTCTGAAGTGCTGCATTCAATTCTGGGGTCCCCAGTACAAGACAGACATGGAGCTGTTGGACCGAGTCCAGTGGAAGGCCACAAAGATGATCAGAGGAACGGAGCACCTCGGCTGTGAAGACAGGCAGACTGAATTGGGGTTGTTCAGCCTGGAGAAGAGAAAGCTCCAGGAAGATGTTATAGCAGCCTTCCAGTACCTAAAGGGGGCCTACAGGAAAGCTGGAGAGTGGCTGTTTACAAGAGCAGGGAGTGATAGCACAGGGGGCAATGGCCTTAAGCTGAAGGAGGGTAGATTTAGATTAGGTGCAAGGAAAAAATTCTTCTCTGTGAGGGTGGTGAGGCACTGGAACAGGTTGCCCAGGGAAGTTGTGGAGGCCCCATCGCCAGCAGTGTTTAAGGCCAGGTTGGATGGGACTTTGGGCAACCTGTTTAGTCGAGGGTGTCCCTGCGCCTGGCAGGGGAGTTGGAACTATATGATCTTTGAAGTCCCTTTTAACCCAAACCATTCTATGATTCTGTGATTAGTCTCTATTAAGAGTGAAATTCTGCACCATAACAACAAATTAATGTGTGATGATCATTCAAAATTTGACAGAGTTCAGTCCTTACTCCTAAGCCTGTTGAAGCTTCACGATAACTGGTGTATCACATTCTGCCAAAAAAAGGAATTTTATGTGCTCTTTCAATGTCTATATGGTTCCATGACATATGTCAATATATAATGCCTGTCTTCAGTCTGTGAATCATTCCCACACTTTGAATTGTGACCATGATTTTTTTTTTTTAAATGCAGTCAACAATAATCAACCAGAAAAAACTATATATCTTATCGGTTAACGATTTCAAGAGATAAACATCTACAAAAACAGATTAACATAACGAGTTCCCTATATTTCAACTTCAGTCCCTCCATTTTCCTTTCATCATTATGAAGATTTCATAAGATTATTCTGGACTCAGTTATAGAAAACATATTGCTTTTCTTTTCCTTCTGGGGCTATAACAAATGTGCTTCAAAAACACAGTACCAGCATGAGATATGCAGGTTGTTTCACAAGCTCCTTAACAGAAAGTGCATGGAGGAAACATTTATTCTGCTCCTCTGATCATCCTGATCTTCAGAGACACTCTAACATGACAGAATAGCAGGAACCAGTGCCAGTAAAGGTCAAAATGTCTTCCGTAAGGAAAATCCTGTCCATCTTTACAACTATTATATAAACAAAAGAACACGGATACTGAACACTAGGCATGCTATCACTCTACTGGCAGAGAAAAATGGTCTAAAGCGGGAGTCAGGATGCATGTGAAAACAAAGATTACAGCCCAATATTTTAAATTAGGAGGAGGCAAGGTCCCCTTATCACAGGCTGTGTCAGCCATGCGAGTCATCAGCTTATAAATGTGGGAGGTTCACAACAAGGTGAACTAATAGAGACTTACTTGCATGAAAGCAGCCACCCTGGTGACACAAACTGTAGCCAAACTTTCAGGCATTGTGTATATCTGATGTATCTTGTGAGATAAAAACTGCAGCTCAGCAATTTTCCAGGGTGCAATCAAGGAAAATTCTGGTTTTGCGACTTCAACACAGACAGACTCCAAGAGGGAGGAAACCAAGATGACCTCCTCATTTCTGATTGCTTCATTACACAATAGAGGACGTCTCCTTAGACTGTTTGTCTGTTTAACTTATAATTAATCTCATTGGGATGGAAATCTATCTAAAACTCTGCTGGCATATGGGAAGGACAGGGGAATGCCAAAACTGCTCTAGTATCCTCTTATCAAAGTCTTGAACTTGCTTTGTTATTAAAAATTTTAAAAAAATTAGTGTTAGGCCTGCAGAATGTACCCTGAATGCGAAACAAAGTGGAGAATGAGTCCCTTGCAATTAGCAAACCAGATATATTAGACCCATTGATATGTAGAGACCAAAGTTTAGGCTGCTGTGCTTAGGATACTTGTGCAGAGGTTTCATGGGCAGAACAGTCATGGCTCACCTTGCACCTTCTGTAATACTGAAAACCTGCGCAAAGCTGGTAAATCCTGCACTGTGCAATTACTGAAAGGACAAAGAAAAGATCTAAACATTTTGTCTTAAAAAATCCTAATCTCTTTTATGTGTTGAATTACAAACCTTCTTCCTTCTTCTTGAGGTTGACGTGCGGAAACAAACTTATCAAACTTTCCCAAAGTCCTGTTCTTTTCAGCATTACGGGCTGGGAAGCAACACTACCTTACTTGTACAGTCACTAATGGTTCACATTTTTCTGCCTAGTGGAGAATTTCATTGTTCACCATCACCATCATCAGAGGCTGGTGAGGACTAGAAAGGTAATTAGGCCCGTTCACATGGGATTTACTATATCAGAACACACTGTCAGCCTGACCATTTGTCCGTTTTGGTTGAGGATGTCTGATCTCTTGAATCAGACACTGATACAACTTCAGCTTTTGCTTTGGTTTGTTTTGATTTTCTATGTTGAATAGCACATTCATTTACCCAGCGAGATCACAGCCTCTTACGGCACAGAGTGCTGTTGGTTCCTATTGAAGCTTAAATCACAGGAGGTTTTCAGCATCTGCTGGGACTGGATCTGAAGGAATTAGAGCTCATTGCTGCAGTTTGTCTTAAATAGGATGTTTTCAGTGAAGGAAGCTAGCACTGGCAGGCAGATATTGCCCATTTGACAAGCATATGACCCAAGCTGACATTTATTCACCCAGAGGGACAGATGAATACCACAGGTCAACACAGCAAAGCTTAAGCTGCACTGCAGCACTAGAGCTGAGAGGTCTAGCCTTTTCACAGACTGCTTCCCTTGTACCATCCAGGCCGTTCTCAAAACTGGGTTAATTGAGAAAGAATGACTTAAAAAACCTATCCCCATGTCATATTACTGGTCTGTAATTTGTTAAGCCAAATTTACAATCCTGTCTGATCTGTACAATTACCGTAGAATTTTAAGAAGAAGCTAAAAAGAATAACCAGGCCAGAGGGGATGGGAAGAATGGGAAGCCTCCCATGAATATTATTTTTATATTTATTTTTAAATCCAGTTGATCTGGAAGACAGTCACGCACTGATTATCTTCTGGTCTAATGTTACAGGGACAGGCTGCTAGCAGGCTGCTATCGCACATGTCCGTTACAGCACAAAGAGTAGCTGCCATGCTGGGCCTCCAGACCACGTATGGCAGGCACTAGCCACAGGAGGCCAAGCAAGCCCTAACATCTGCAGGCAAATGGCATTTTTTTCCCCCATGTCATGCTTTTAGTTCAGGCCTGTTCAAAATCTAAACAATAAACTAAACTAAACTAAAAAACTAAAGAATAGTTTTAATGGTTTTGGTCTCAGCCCTGGATGTTGCAAGTGAAGCTCACATAAACACTCGTGAAGAAGGAACTAGTAATTCTTTTGCAGTGTGCAGCTGTTGATTTCTTTGCAAAATATTATCCTGTCATAGGCCACAATATTATTTACAGTGCAGCTGAAAAGGGGGAAACCTCCTGAAATACCACAATAGGAGATGCCAGCAAATCTCAGGAATTGTTGTTTTATTGGAAAATAGCCTGGAACTGATGCCACTCCAGTGAATCGTGTGCTAGGTCTGAAGTTAAAGACACTGCTGTCGTAGGAGCTCAGGAGTGGAATCACTTAGGGAGCCCTGGTGAGATTTTCCAGGCTCTAGGGAAGATGAAGAGAGCCAGCATGGACAGGACGGGTAGCCTCTCCTAGCCTCTCCCAGCCTCTCCCAGCAGGTGGAACTTAACCTAGGAAGAAACATACCGGTTGTCTTAACAAGAGATGAAGGTTTTATATAATATAGAAACCTGCAATTGTGTTCTCTCAGTGTTGTGTGTTTGGTGGACTCATCTGATCAAGGTAGAAAAGGGGATGGACTCCACGGATCCAGGCGTGGGGTTCCAGGGGACACAGCTCTTGCAGAGAGGCAGAGCAGTAAACCAGCCCTATCTGTATGGGAGGTTTGCAGAAAACAATGGCAGAGCTGTATGTCAGGAGTGGGTTGCTCTGCAAGGGGAGGGGAGTTGGAGCTGAAGGTGGCACCATGCAGCAGGGGCAGTGACCTTTCTGGCAAGGACGCATTGTGATAGCCAAGCCAGGAGAGCAAGACAGGCCTGGTGACAGCAGTCTGGGTCAGCCAGGGTCTTGCAGTCATCCTGGCAATCCTGCAGAGATGGGGTAGGTCCAAAGTAAAGCCAGAAAGTCAAGTCAATGTGTGATGATCAACAGCATACATCGCCAGGCACAGGTATGATTCCAACATATCTCAGGCAGAGCTTCAGAGAGAGGGATGACATGCCTGGTGGGGACTTCTCATGGCTCTTGTAACAACACTTTTCAAGGTTGCACAGCAACACCACAAGTGATTTGGTCCTGAGATCAGACAGGCAGACCTTGGGGATGTGGTGGGTGTGCACACAGGGTCCTGACAAACTGTAGCTCAAACAATATTAAAGTATTTCCTTTCTGTTGATACAGATTGAGTAGCAAGAACAAAATGTTCAAGTGGTATTAACCGAAGTGCTCTGTCAGCATGAACAGGTCTCGCGATGGATGAAAATTGTCACCTATATCTATAGGATGCCAAGGGTACATAATGAGGAAAAAGAAGACCCCTTCTTGCAGTTGGGCTGATATAAAAAGAAACGAGTGTTGTGAAGAGTCAAGCCTTCATCTCTTCCTGCCTTGTCATGCTCAAGAGGGTATCTGCGAAGACCATATTTTCAGAAGCACAGTGCTCTGTGTCATCCTTTCTCTTAAGTTAATGAATGCAAAAGAACAGAAGCAGAGGCAACCTTAATAATTTGGAAATACAGCTACTCATTCCCCCAAAACAGTATGTTGTGGTCACTTTGCAACAGCTGTGACTCTCCCTTTCACTGAAAGGCACATAATAAATATTACAATTTTTAAAAAGGAAAATTAGTTAAGAGAGGGGTACAACTGATTGCTGCCAAAGAAATGGGGACAAGTTAGCTCTGATCCCCCTGTTTCCTAAGGGTATCTACTACTTTATGCTATTTCCTTTTCCTGCTGGGGAAAAGGAACCAAGTACTGGAAAGATATTCCAACACAATTGCTAATTATACATTTTTTAGCTCTGAATCTGGTTTTGACATTTTCTAGAATTTTATCTATAATTAATTGGAAAGGTATCAAAGCAGAACATCACAGAAAAGTGAAGGCTAGTATTTTTTAATGAATGTGGAGGAAGAAAGAAGACAAAATTTATCATTCCATTTCAGTTGATTCAAGGACTACACACAGGGTGAAAAAACTAAAGTGTCGAAGAAAAGAAGAGAGGACTGAAGGGAAGGAAAACAGACTCATACAAAAATACGTTTCCTCCCCATTTTTAATATCCTATTTTTCTTTCTCTTGGTATAGAATTCTTTAGTAACAGTTTTCTCCATGTATCAGATAATTTTGTTTTTTTTCAGACATTTTTCTTATTTGTGATTACATTTCAACATAGGCATCTTTTACTCCATCAGTCTTGCCTCCTATGAAAGACAGCACATACTCAAAAGGTAATAAAAAGCCAGGCATCATTTCTGTCTTACATAATAGAATTCTGCATACGTGCGGGCATGCACATATGGACTGTGTACGCACACACATAGACAGGAATGGCTGTCTCACCAGCTTTCTCAGGACTGGATGGTTCTGGTCCAGGATCTGAGATGTTCTTTTCCATTATGTGGTGCATCAGAAATTATTTCCTACCTCCTGCAAAACTCCTCCAAGTGAAAAATTGCTTTTACATATGCTAGTGTTGCTTCAAAAGTGCAGGCAATTTCGTCTTCTGTGGACCCATAAATACAGGCTCTGGATTATTTTGGTGGGTTTTTTTTTTTGTTTTTTTTTTTTTTTTTTTTAGTGCAAAGCTTCTGAGACCACAAAACACATTCAATCCCTGTGCATGTGTGTACTTCAATTATATCAACATAAGAGCATAAAGGGCACTATGTTTTCTTTTATGCCTGGATTTTTAAGTCAGTGGGGGTTGCAGAGAGGTCACCCTAGGAGCAAAGGTAGAAACCTCTGAACACAGTTATCATCTGGGCTGGTTAGAATACTTGATGTTGTAAGGTATTTTTATCAGTTGTGTCTTCTTGCCAGATAGGAAGGCATTGAAAAGGAATATAAATTAAAGATACAAAGAATTAAGTCTCCTATGTGAATATGTATCTCTAAAGGTTTTCTCCATCTTTGTGTCCCTCATCTATGCCCACAGAGGTTGGTGGATGGCTCCTGTTGTGTTCAGAGTGCTAGGCTGTTGCCCTTATTCCTGTGGTGGCCCATATCTCCAGCAGGTAACACAATGAGCTCTTGTACCTATCCTGGAAGAAGTGAAGGGTGTAGTTGAGGTCTCACCATCCATGTCAGAACTGTGATGTGCTTGTTTTGCAGAGAGAACGACAATGTGAAGGGTGAGAATGTACTATGAGAACAGATAAAATATCTGACAAATTCTGTACCTTTTGGAAAAGGGATGATTTAGTGTGTACATGAACTGAAGAAGGAAAACTTTCCTCCCTTAAAGAAGGAAAGAAATACTTCCCCTCAAAATACAATAGTGAATTATTTCTTCCCCAAAGGAGAATCTTCCATCTCTGAAATCATATACAGAGGTCCTCTTGAATTTTCAATATTGGCACTTCTTATGCCCTGCCACAATCTCCTGTTCACATCTGAGTTGTCACATGCAGCAGATACAGCAAAACCATATGACACTTAAACATGTTTTATTGTTTCTTTTCCTCCTGTCGATTTTTAGCAAGCAGCCTCTGGAGTGGTCTGGAAAGGAGTGCTCTCCTCTTTCAGGCATTAGCCACTGTGGAAATTACAGAGAGTGTTGCGAGCGACCTTGAATGAGAGAGTAAGCGATAAAGCAAGCATGGAGAAAAGCAGCTGCTAATGAGACAAAAATAGTTTGAAACACAGGTGTAGGACGGAAGATAGAAGGTGTGTTTTGATTAACAGCACCAATTAGAAGCTTAGCCGGGGCATGTGAATAGCAAGTGTTAACCAATTCATGGTTAAGCTAGGGCGTGTGGACAGCTAACAAATCTATATAAGCACAAACTTGTAAGCAGTAAAGGTATTTGTTCCTTGGCTTTTTGGTTTTACCCGCACCAGAGTCCATGAATCAATCCCTACAAACCACCATTCTTACATGTAGAAAAACAAAGAAACTTGAGGTTAGAAAAGCAGCTGAGGATTAGTGAGGATTTTAGCCAAGAACAAATCAAGTCTACAAACAGAGAAACCTGTTCCAATTGCTCTTTCTGCTCCATGTGTTGTTATGCTGTTGTTACAGGTTAGTCTGTGTCAGAAGCTGTAGATGGTGTCAGAGGAGTTAGTATTTGAGAACGGGCAACGTAATATGCATTGGATCATCAAAGGAAAGATGGTGAGTTCTGCACATCTTTTCTCTTTTGTCACAATCTCTGCCAAACTGTTTCTCCTAGAAATGCTATGGGTTCAGCACTTTGGCTCAATGTTGGTATTTTGATATGTTTCAGTCCTGAACAAAGACGGTACGCTGCTCCTCATGCAGTCCCTGTGAGGTTTCAGTGCACAGGTCCTCAGTATTAACAATCAGTCCTGAACTATGCAAGTGGAATATTTGAGTAATACAACTTCAAAACCAATAAAGAGCTTGAAACGGGTTCTTTGAACATGTGTAAGACCAGGAAGTGACTGTTCCCATGTCATAAGCAGTTAAACCTTTATTTCTAAATCATCTACATACAGCACGCCCCCTTAGAGGACAGTGTAATGTCTGATGAGGTGCTGAGCTAAATAACAAGTCACCTGTAGTTTTTCAGGCATTGGATATGTGTGGGAAATGTTTGTTGACTTTTAAAGAAACTTCCTAGAGATTCTTCTCTAGTGCACAGTCATGCTACAGAAGAAAATAATTTAGTATAAAACCAGCACTCCAAAAGCCTTTCCTCCAAAATTCTTTCAAGTCAGTGCAACAATTACTACTGACCACAAGATAAAGATCTTGATTGGATTTCAGTTTTTACTGAGCTGTTTTAGACTTTGACATTACAGAAAAATATATTTGGAAACAGATAAATACATAAATATTTGCAATTACTTGGTGTGTGTGCTAGTTTTAAATACCCAAAGAAATTTCAGTGGGGATGGAAATAAGGAGAAAAATGCAGACACTCATTTAACTAATTCAAACTTTTCTTCAACTAACTTAATGCAATAACAGAGGAATTATTTTAATCTAAGGTTTATGCTAAATACTGTTCAACTGAATAAAGGGATGGTTATTTAAAGAACAGATGCTCATAGGTCTTATTTGTTACCTTAAGCTATTGATGGAGGCATTTTACATTATTTTGTAGAAGTCATGTATCTCCGTAGTTTTGAAAATATGACCTGGAAGAGTCCAAGTCTGATCTAAAAAACCAGTTTAATCCAATTATGAAGAACATGAACAAAAAGCTGTGTTTGGAAACAGTTACTAAAAGTAATTTCATTTTCATTTTGAGAAAGCAACTGTTGCGCAGTTTCAGCACATCTGTGCCATAAATAACTATTAAGAAATCTCGCCCAATTCTTTAAGGTTTTGTAATTCATATACTCATAGTTTTAAAACCAGAGAGACCACTAACTCATCCAACCAGTCCTACATAATAAAGCCCAGGGAATTCCATGCAATTACTATTACACTGAGCCCAACAGCACATGCTGTGGTCTTAAGCCTGCCTCTGGGACAGTATCCTGACTTGTCTGGCGAACTCTAGGAGATGAAGAACATGCCCCTTCCACAATTAATTCATGCAGTGGTTAATGTTCTGTGGTGTTTAATATGTATGTATGTATGTATGTATGTATGTATGTATGTATGTATCTATCTATCTATCTATCTATCTATCTATCTCTTATATCTTATTTTAATATATTTGCCTTAATTTGGCAGCTCTCCATTTTCATCCCCTGGAAGGCAGTACACCTCTGAAATGCATATCACAGAATCACAGAATCGTAGAGGTTGGAAGGGACCTCGAAAGGTCATCTAGTCCAACCCCCCTGCCAAGGCAGGACCACCTAGAGCACATCACTCAGGAACGTGTCCAGTCAGGTTTTGAATGTCTCCAGAGAAGGAGACTCCACAACCTCTCTGGGCAGCCTGTTCCAGTGCTCTGTCACCCTCACAGTGAGAAAGTTTTTCCTTACGTTAACCCGGAACCTCCTATGCTCCAGCTTGGACCCATTGCCCCTTGTCCTATCAGTTAATAAGAGTGAGAAGAGCCCGGCTCCATCTTCCAGACACTCACCCTTAACATATTTATAAACATTGATGAGGTCACCCCTTAGTCTTCTCCAAGCTAAAGAGACCCAGCTGCCTCAGCCTTTCCTCAGAAGGGAGATGTTCCACTCCCTTGATCATCTTTGTGGCTCTGCGCTGGACTCTCTCTAGCAGTTCCCTGTCCTTCTTGAGCTGAGGGGTCCAGAACTGGACACAATACTCCAGATGTGGCCTGACCAATGCAGAATAGAGGGGGAGGAGCACCTCCCTCGACCTGGTTTTGGGAAGAGAAGATGACCATGATCTCTGCAGAACCATCAGTAAATCACAATTCTCACTGAAAACTAGCAAGGATTTTAGTGAATGACACGGGATTTGTTGATGTATCTATACATTTATGTGACTGACCCTTCACCTAAAATCATGGTCAGTTCTAATCATTGGCTTTTTGAAATCTAGGATTCAGAGTGCTGGGGAAAAAAATGTGATTCACTTCTTGTTAGTACTATCATTTGGTGTATGGTTGGGTACTGGGGCAAAGAGGAGATCTTTGCTTCACAAGGCATTCATGTAAACCAAAATTTTATGATTAAAAATGAATAACACTGAAAAACTGAAGTAATACACTCATTGGAAGTTTCTGTTACACAGACGTAAAAGAAATAAAAAATTACAGTATCATTAATTTAATCTTTCTTCTAGGCAGGAGAAAGAAAGCTTTTCAGGACTCCTAAGGTGTCCAGGAAGGTCATACGAAAGCAGACCTGTACTTTTCTCAAAATTAAATTCCTTCATTAAATCGCTAGTCCTTGTTTCATCTGAATAATTGCCAGAAAAGTATCCCTGTGAGTACATGATCAGCAGACATACTTACTCGAGAAAAGTTATAGAGCAAGTACAGCATGACCAGCCACAGTGCTTTCAGAGCAGGGATTTGTGATCCCACTAGGGAGAGCTCATGCACCACGTTCTCACAGCAAATAACTTGCAATATGGTCCCCTATTTCCCTTTTCTTACCCCAATCCTCAGGAGCATAACAGATGCGTGACACCTGAAGCATGTGCGTACAGTACCTAAAAAGGCAGAATAGAGCAGGAAATAGTTGGGATGTTTATGCCTACACCCTTCTTCTTATAATCAGGTTTTCCACATTGTTTCTGAGGTGTAAGATTTGATAACAAAACAGAGACTGTATCTGTTGCGTACATTTTGTTTTCTCACAGGCCATGAAGTACAGATCTCCACTCCACTTATGTCTGTTCCTTGCATACACGGCTCGTATTGTGAGCCAATCTTTCTGTGCCTTTATTTCTTATCTATAAAACTGGGATAATGATACTTTTTGCACTGCCTTCACTAGCTGGTTGGCACAGCCTTCAAAGCAGGGGCCAGATGTGCCCTCAGTTTCAATTGCAGTCCCCTGGTTTTACTGTATCCTGAATAAGACATTATCTGAAGCAAATCCCCAGCATAAAAAGGAAATAGTAATGATTGTTAGGAGAAGATGTTTGCTCTTTATAGTAAAGTTGGGCATAAGAGAAGAGTGTGGGATCATTTTCTAATCTTGGAAAGCTGACTTTCGTTAAAGTACAATTTCCATCTGGGAGCTGACACTTATATTTCTAAGACAAGCACTTCTATAGCAAGCTGTTATTCACTACCCAGCTGTAAGGGCTGCTATAAACCACCAGAGGCTGCTATTACCAAATTAAAAAAAACACCACTGCCAAACACATCCATTATAGGACAAGTAGCTCTTCCTCCTTCCCACGTATTTTCATATCTCCTTTACAGTTTCTTGCCCCAGTCCTCCAGTCCTCATGCAAGGCCAATTTGGAAGGAAGAAAAGGAAGACTGGGACAAGCAGGGATGTTGTGTCCCTTATCACTTCAGTACTTATCACTTATTACTTGAGTAAATATGAAGGGGAAAGTTTCCCTTTCAGACTGAGGTCCTGTGGTGAATCAAATTCCCTGTACATTTTGTTTCTCTGCCTTCCTGGCACAGACCCTGGTCATTTGTTATACTCATGGCACATGGAGAAGCACAGTGACCACAGTCTCAAGCCTGAGGAGGTGACAGACAGAGCAGTGCTAAAGCAGTCCCTTCCCCAGATCAAGCAGTAACTGCATTTCCCAAGGCACAGCTCTGAGAGAACCACAGCCAGGCTGCTTGGGCCACTTACAAGCAAGACCCCTGCAGCTCCGAGCACAGCTCGCAGCAGCCCCTGGGGTCTGCTGCCCTTGGAAACTGCTATCACCTGGTAGCTTTGAAGCTCACAGTCTCCCTAGAGCAACTCATCTCTGTGCTGTCAAAGACTGTGAAGGAGGAGCAGACAGCTCTGTCACCCAGAGGTGGCAATGCACATTTATCCCCTCCCTGTGCCTGTCCTGGGGTGCTGAGGGGATTTTTCAGCCTTGGAGGAGCAGCCAGGACCTGCCTGTGCAGTATGGGTTTGGTGCCCTGTTTATACACAATGCACTTTTATAAAAAAGTATTTGCACCCAGGGCTGCACCAGTCAAATCCGTATCTCCTGTCTGTTCTCCATACAGATACACAGAAGTGAAACCTTTTAGGTTTCTGACACTCAGCAAAGACCGATCTGTTTGGCAGTCTGGTGGCTGGCTTTCTTGAAGTGTGCAGGCAACAGCTGTACACTTTGCTTCTTTCCGTTCCTGTAAAAGGAAGACTAAAGAAGTGTCTTTATGTACCTGGAGGATTTGGAAGCACAGGTCTCCAATTTCTGACAGTCTCATTGTGTCAGCCACTCTTGCTTGTAGTCCACCCACTCTTACTTGATTACTTGTACTCAATTGCCAGCAGTAAGGCCAAACTCAGCAACCTCTCAGTAACAGGAGCTAGGTTAGGCCACTGACAGAAACCTGAGAAACCCTTGCAGCTATCAATTGAATAGCAAACAGAACGGTGCTTTTCAGAGAGAAGAAAGGGAAAAGAGCCAATGTAATGCATTTACAGAAGTTATTCCTTTGTCAAAGTGGAATGTTAATTATATTAAGTCCTTCTGAGTTCTTGCTGTGGAAAGAGCCTCCTGGTGACACTTTTAACACCTCCTCATGGCTTCTTAGTGTCACATCCTGAGGCTCTATCATAACTCTACTGGATAGTAAAGCCTCACTTAAACTATGTCTCATCAATTCCTACCAGCTCCTAATAAATCACTGTAGCTCCTCCAGCTTGTTTACCTTTACCAAGTGTCATTTACAATATATTTTTCATTCCAAGGATACACGGTTCTGTATTAGATAAGGGTGACAGCCCATCCTAGCACAATCAGTAAGAAGTATGCTTGCTCAGACTTATGGATGTTACTCTGCATTATTTTTGCTCTTTAACATCTTGACCACTCTTTAAAGTGGGTATACAACCAGATTACATTCAGGCATGTCCACCTGTGCTTCCTTTGCTCCCTTTCTCTTCACCAGACAGATCTTCTCAAGATCTGGATTTCAAGGACAGAATGGGAGGAAGCAGAATGGACAACTTCTTTTTAAGGCCTCATCAATTTTATATAGTGCATAAACCCCAGCTTGTTTTCACATAAAAATCTAGTGCTCAGCATCTAAAAGAGAAAACACCTCCTCAAAAGAAAAAGCAAACAGGAAAACAAATTCCCAGAAGTTTACAGATAGAAGCAAAGCAGCCCGTAGGAATCCCGTGGACAGAAGAAATAAGTAGAAAAGGCTAACAGGCAGGCCTGAACATTTTACATATGCTGTTTTATTGTGTTTGGGAGGCAATTCTGTTAAAAAGAAAAGGAAGAGGCATTCCACAAAGTGGAAAACTTGTAATGTTTTGCAGTGGTAATGGAACACAAAAGTCTGGCTCACATAACCAGGCTTAAGTGAGGCTGTTCTGATCGTATCTCAGGGAAGAGCTTCCAGCCCTGTGTTGGAAAAGGTACAGCCGAGAGGGAAAAAGTCTTTGCTTACAGGTCTCCTGTTAGTGGGAGGAAAAGACTGTTTTAAAATTCAGAGTTACCTGTGGGCTAAGAAATGGAAGCCTGCTTTATAATGATCCAGATTTCTAAAAAGGCTATATATTCCTAAATAGTACAAGTGATCTGAGCGGTGAGCTGACATAGCACCAAGCACTGGGAAAGGTAGCAGAGCAGCTGTAGGGAAGAAGTAATTTGGGGACCTCACAGAGGGGACATGGCTCACACCATGTGAGCAGCATTTCCTTTATCTGGGCTTTGCTGCCCTGCAGGACTGGTGACATAACACCAGAGCTTGGTTATCTTCACCTGCAAGTTAAGTCCTGCTACAGGAGGTAGTAAAAATCTATCTGGCCTTGCAGGTATCTCCTCAGGGAAGAAAAAAAAAAAATGGAGAAGAGAAGAGGACTGTAAAATAGCTACCAGTGTTTCAGCCATTAAGTATCAGATATTACTCCAACTTGGTTTTGGGCTTACTTCCCTTTGAGGAAAAGATTTCAATAACGTATTTTAATAATATTTTGGTAATTTCTCTGTGCTGTTTTTTTCTTTTTTTTTTTCTTTTTTTTTTTTTTTTCCCAAGTGGAGAAAATTACCTTCTCGCATATCTGAAAAGTTAGTTCAGTCTTTTCCAAGGAAGAGAAAGTGCATACTAGAAGCACTCACTTTGTGAGTGACCTCCTTTGAATTTGTACTGATGAAGGCTTGGAAAAGGAGTTACATACAAAGGAAGAGAGAAAAGGAAAAGATTTGCCTATTTCTTTGAGGAAAAGGACTTTTTAATCATTAAAAAGTGAAGATGCTTATATCCTTCATCCTTCTTGGTTTATCTTAGGCAACCCTTAACAGAGATAAGGCTATCCGGCCTTACACACAAAACAATGACTGTTTTCGTGTTTTGGCCATGGGTTGTACCGCAGAACTTCCCAACAGCACTGTGGTAGGATCAGAACGTATGTCATGGGAAGTTTTCAAAAGCAGCTATCAGATGTACTCTATTGGTTAACAGACTTACGTTCCCAATATCTTAAGGAACTCTTTTCTCTCAAAACTCCTACCACTTCAATGCCTGGGAAACTCTTCTCCTGGCATGTGGCAGACATTTCAGAAGGAGGTCAGCTGTGTGCTAGGGAGAACTTATGATGCTCTCTACTTACGGGAATAAAAATGAGTTGCTTCTGTCTCTCACTTCATGGAGGCAGTATGAGCTGTGGGTTTGGAGAAGAATAAAAAACAGTTTTTATGGTTGATAACCTTTATTGTGCTTTATTTTGTTTTGCTTAATATGACTCATGGAAGCCCTAATGAAATGAACCAATTTTCTCGATTTCAGAATGAAACTACTCTGGGAAGTGTAAGTTTCCTTACACTGATCCATACAGATGACTCCCTTCAGAGGTGCAAAGTTAGTCCGGCCTCTTCTCTTTCAGTCTTGAGCACAAAGCAAGTGTCATAGTGTTTTTCGACAGGCACTTCCAACAGCAGCTGAGCTCACATCGTGAGTTATTTTCATAGAAGTGTATAAATCATAATGGTTGTAAACTTCCATTAAACAGTGGGAAGCACATATATCAGAGCCAAAGAAGGGAACATCTCTAATGTTCACCACAGCCCAGATCGAGGAGGAAGTTCTTGGGTCCATATCTATGTTTTAACATGCTTGGACTTGAGTGGAAATCAAATGCAATATTTACGTACAGAACTGATATTTGACAGGCAAGGTGAACCTCCAGATGAGTGAATGGCAGACTGCACTGAAGCTCTTGTAGTGGCCATGTTCTGTGTGAGAAGAACACAGTCTTCACAGATCTCATGTAACTGGGGAAGATCATAAAGTCTTTCCCTTTCTCTTTTACCCCTTCGTGAAGAAATGCTTGGAAGGAAGTGTGGTGAGGCACTCAGAAAATGTGCAATAACATATGCAACCTTACGAGACTTTGATCTTAAAATCATCACAAATTTACTGTCCAGCATAAAGCTCAGATACAGCTTTTGGTCTCTTAGCATATTTCTTGAAATCCTTATGTGATTGCACAAGCCCTTATATTACTAGCAATTATTTTTATAGAGTAAATTTGCAGAATGCTTATTTTATGAGCAGTCAGTTCCAAAGAATTTTAAATCTTCCTGTGATGGTCTCTCTAATTCCACTGTATTCAAAATACAGCTAATAAATCAACTTTTTTTTTCTGCTGAATATGGACATTGTAAACTACTGAATGCAAATGCAAGTTTGTATTACTAGGAAAAAAGGTAGAATACCTGTTCTACAAATATACAATGGAGATAACATGTATAAGCTTCACTTTTTTTTCCCCTGAGTGTATGTTCTGCTTCACAATGCATGAAAATAGAAAGAGAAAAATCTCAGGAGCAGGCATAGATTTAAGAGCATAGTTTGGAAGAAAGAAAAGATGTTTGATCAAAATAGCAATCTCTGAATGTAAAGCCAAACAAAAGCAATGGAATAAAAGCTGGCAAAGCCAACAGAACTGAGGCAAATAAAGAGCTGGCAGAGATTAACTCAATTGCTGGTTCACTTGATGGCAGGCAGTGTTCAATCCAGTTTTCAGTGATTTCACAGGTGCTGTCTTTGCTTCCCTTAAGAGCCCAAGATCCCCGTCCCTGCTTGAGACAGGCCAGTTTACTCCAAAGAGCTATTAACTGCGCACATCTGCGGAGGGGAAGCTGCGTGCAACTCATGAAGGCCATGGGAATACGCAGAGCACACTAAGCTATCATGTGTGAGCAGTAGAGTTTGTCTTGATTTGGCCTCTACTTTCAAAGCATTTCAATGGCCTGCTTTGCCATAATCCCCATAAAATAATACAGGCCAAGGTAGAGCAATTAATTTTAATTGGTAACTCAGCCTATTGACTTCAAAGGGAATTTAATGACTGAATTCAAATTTGAAAAATACAAGTGAAAATATCACTGCCTTTTAAATAAAGGCAGTGCAAAGTACTAAATAAAAATACTCCCGCCGGGTGATCTCCAAGAAATCGTTTGTGCCTTAGTTTCTCTGATCAGTAATGAGGGAATAATGCTACAGAATCCCTTACCAGCACTGGAAAATTTGCGAAGAAAGGTTTATCAACATAAAATATATCAAACTGTTTTCATATAATATTTTTGTCATTCAAAATATCAGGTACCAGTGTAGTGTTGAGCATCGTGATGAAGGACTGGTTTTAAGTATCTCAAATATCATCCTTTGTAACTTGGCAAAAAAGAGTAGGTTTTTAGCTTCTTCCAGAACCCTTTTCTAAATCAGATGATGGTTTACTCCCAGCAGGCATAGATTACAAAATGGAATTGCATTTCTGTTCTTTCCCAAGTAGAATGTATGCATTTGATAACAGGAATCTGTGCAAAAGGGGGAAAGCTCTAAGCAGAGAAAACATCATTGGTTTTGGAAATGTTAGTATTGAGGACTTTTTATGAAGAATGTCCTCCAGATTTTGTTAATCACAGTCAGAGAATAGTTTAGACTTGCTTGTACTGAAGTACTTCTCCAGGTACGTTTGCTACATATTAAGGATTTTCTACTCACTAACTAGAGCAGTGTTCTGATATTCTGTTTGTCATTTCCCCAATATTTGTGCTGTGCTTACAGAGCAATGTGACACTTTTTGTGTCCAGTCTTGGCTCTGTAGAAGGACAGAATCATGTGATAAACTATTCAGAGTAAATGTTTTAATGCTCTTCAATATCAGCTGTATAATAGATACCCACCCTGCACCCTTTTACAAACACAGAGTTTTGGAGAAATATACACATTAAAAACAAACAAACAAAAAATACCCCCAAAACTGAAACAAAAAACCCTAAGAGAACCCCACCACCCTGCTTGAATTTCCCCTTTCTTAATATCATGCCCTAGTTCCTAGAAATAAACTTTCAGTGCAGACTTGTGTGCATGTTAATTAATTGCATACACAGATTTCAAGAGCATAAATCTTAAAATAGAGTTAAAATTCAGCACAGCGCCAAGTCCTTTGGCCTGGTCTGGCAATAAATACTTACACACATGCTTCATGTTTCACTTCAAAGCCTGAAAACAGTCTGAAGAGGCTACACAGAGGTGACCAAGCAAAAATCAAGCAGAAATTCAGAGGGAAAGTGGTAGGTCTTCGGTTGTATGGCAGGAATGAAATTAGAAGCCAAAGTACCTGCGTTCAGATCACTGATCACCAGTCCTATTTGCCACCTTGGTTATTAACTGTTTTCTTAGCTGCTAGGATCTGGTGTCAAGATGAAGACATGTGGGTTCACAAATTTTCTGAAGCGAGGAAATGTTGCTCCCCCAGGGCCCGACTGACAAATAAACACACAACCTTGAAACATAATGATCAGTCAATGAACACCACCAGCAAATAAATGATGCCAAATAAGACATTGTGATGCCTTATTGTGATATAATTAAGGATTTTACCCCATGTAAACTTAATGGTGCACGTAATTGTGAAAAGTCTATCACTATGAAAAAGAAACGTTAGACTGCAGATTTCTTCTTTTATCTAAAATAGAAATAGCTTTCTATTTAGTTATCTGCTATCCACAACCTCTCCTTTTACCTTTGTTTCCACAGCTGTGAACTGGTGATTTCGCACACTTTCCTTTATTCAAGCATGGGGTCTTACATAATAGTAAATTTTTGGCTAGGTTATTACTCTGTCTGGTCTATGTGATATGATTTGAATTTTAAAGGTCTTTATGTTATGGTTTGCTTAGGATTAAGAAACTATCATAAGATAAACTCAGAGTTGTGCAGTGTAGAGGTGATAAAATCAAACTCTATTGTTTTAGGTTGTCCCCATTCTTCCTACTTGCTACAGAGCTTAAATTTTTTGTCAATATTTATTCCTGACACTAGGAGTTGGCTTGAATAACATCTAATAAATGTGTGTGAAAATAAGCCCGTTGTCAAAAGAATACATTCATATGGCTAAGGATTTGTCGTATGAGCATTGATTTGCAGTACTGAGATTCTGAACATGGGATTGATTTTCGCCCATGTTTTCTCATGCTTTGAGTGAATTTGGTTGAAATACATTCTAAGTGAAGAGAACTGATATTTCATGTGATAGAGATTTCTGGTATTGATCAAGGACACCCTCAGTAAGTTTGCTGACGACACCAAGCTGTGTGGCACGGTCGACATGCTGGATGGAAGGGATGCCATCCAGAGGGTCCTTGACAGGCTTGAGAGGTGGGCTCGTGCAAACCACATGAAGTTTAACAAGGCCAGGTGCAAGGTCCTGCACGTGGGTCAGTACAATCCCAAGCACAGCTGCAGGCTGGGCAGAGAATGGATTGAGAGCAGCCCTCAGGGGAAAGACTTGAGGGTGCTGGTTGATGAAAAACTCAACATGAGCCGGCAGCATGAGCTGACAGGCCAGAAAGCCAACCATGTCCTGGGCTGCATCAAAAACAGTGTGGCCAGCAGGTTGAGGGAGGTGATTTTGCCCCTCTACTCTGCTCTTGTGAGACCCCACCTCAAGTACTGCGTCCAGCTCTGGGATCCCCAGTTCAGGAAAGACATGCAGCTGCTGGAGAAGGTCCAGAGGAGGGCCAAAGTTGATCAGAGGGATGAAGCACGTCTGCTACAAGGACAGGCTGAGGGAGCTGGGCTCGTTCAGCCTGGAGAAATGAAGGCTCTGGGGAGACCTAATTGTGGCCTTTCAGTACCTAAAGAGGGCCTACAGGAAATATGGAGAGGGGCTGTTTCTTAGGGAGTGTAGTGACAGGACAACGGGTAATGGGTTTAAACTAAAAGCAGGAAGATTTAGATTAGGTGTTAGGAAGAAATTCTTCACTGTGAGAGTGGTGAGGCACTGGAACAGGTTGCCCAGAGAAAATGTGGCTGTCCCTGGATCCCTGGCAGTATTGAAGGCCAGGTTGGATGGGGCTTTGGGCAACATGGTCTAGTGGAGGGTGTCCCTGCCCCTGGCAGGGGGGTTGGAACTAGATGATCTCTGAATTTCTGAATCTCATTCTATGATTCTACGTGGGTGGTGAGGCAGAATCTGTTCCTAAAGGAATCTTTACGGCAATCAACCTGTAAATTTTTTTCAGGAGAAATTAGTAAGTAAACATATGTTTAAGGGTCACCTTAAGTTAAACCTTAACACTTTTATAATTGCTTTGCATTACTGCTCTGCTATTAGTGTCTCAAGAAGAGAATTATGTAGAGAAGAAACACAAAACCACTCTGGTGTAATATCCCAAACAAAAATTATTTATGATTATTTTGAAAATAAGCCAACTGATTACCAACTCCTTGTACATCCACTCTCTCTCTCCCCTGACTAAAACCAAGCATATGCAATGCGTTAACATGCAAAGTAAATGAAAAATATTATCACGTATCCCTGACTGCTTACTTTTCCTGTCAACAACAACTCTGAAACTTAGATGATATCATAAGGAGCCTGATGCACCTTAGAAGAGCGATACAGAAGAAAATGCACAGGCCGATCATTGTTGGCTCTGACATTACCTGGAGTGATGAGCAGCATGTAATCGCACTGCCCTGAAAAGAGAAATTATCTCTGTGGCCATTTCCTTCTCTGCAGCTGCTCAGCTAGTTTTTGCCAGCAGACAGGAATGGGAAGGGTGAGGGCTAAAGCTCCCTTCCCTGTCTCCTCCTGCTAGTTTGGTCACCTGTCAGGGGAAGCCATGTTACCCACGGAGAGGAAAAAATCTCTCTCACTCAATGCAGAGTGCTCATAGTTGTAGTGCCTGCTAATTAACTCCAATGAAATTACCTCACTACCTGTTTTACATGAATGTTTCAGTTAAATAAAGAAACTTTTTATACTCTCATGATTTTCTACTGCTTTGAATGTTTCAGATCACAGAGTTGAAACTCAGTCATCATAGAACCATAGAACGGTTAGGGTTGAAAGGGATATCAGAGACCATCTAGTTCCGAACCCCCTCACCCTCCACTAGACCATGTTGCCCAAAGCCCCATCCAACCTGGCCTTCAACACTGCCAGGGATCCAGGGACAGCCACAGCTTCTCTGGGCAACCTGTTCCAGTGCCTCACCACCCTCACAGTGAAGAATTTCTTCCTAATATCTAATTTAAATCTACCCTCCTTCAACTTAAGGCTACTACACCTTTTCCTATCGATACATTTCCTTGTATTGTTGAGCATCTCATCCACCAACATCCTCAAGTCCTTCTCCTCAGGGCTGCTCTCAATCCATTCTCCACCCAGCCTCTACTTGTGCTTGGGACATGATGGTTCCCTTTTCCCAATCAGTGTGAACCTTTCTGGACTGCCACAACTTAAGTATGATGGACAGTGTCTTAGCAACTTCATCTGCCAGTTCCCTCAGGACTCACAGATACAGCTCATCAGGTTGCATGGACTTTGTGCACCTTCAGATTCCTTAGATCGTCTTGAACATGATCTTCACAACATCTAGAATATGGTGTTCAGTTCTGGGCTCCTCAGTTCAAGAAAGACAGGGAACTACTGGAGAGAGTCCAGTGGAGAGCTGCCAAGATGAATAAGGGACTTGAACATCTCTCGTACAAGGAATGGCTGAGTGAGCTGGGTCTGTTTAGTTCGGAGAAGAGAAGACTGAGAGGTGATCTTATCAACGGTTAAAAATATCTCAAGGGTGGATGTAAAGAGGATGGGGCAAGGCTCTTTTCAATGGTGCCTGGTGACAGGACAAGGGGTAATGGGCACAAACTGAAACACAAGAAATTCCATCTCAAGAAAAAGCTTCTTTGCTCTGAAGGTGCCAGAGCACTGGCACAGGCTTCCCAGAGAGGTTGTGCAGTCTCCTTCTCTGGAGATATTCAAAACCCACCTGGACACAGTCCAGCGCGACCTGCTCTAGGTGATCCTGCTCTAGCAGGGGGGTTGGACTAGATGATTTCCAGAGGTCCCTTACAAGCTCTACCCTTCTGTGATTCTGTGACTCACCTGTAGTGGAGAAGATCCACTCATTCTCCCAGTCCCTGCCTTTGCCTTCTGCAACTTTGGCAGTAGGCTAGAGTATTTGCTAGTGAAGACTGAGGCAAAAGAGTCATTGAGTACCTCAGCCTTCTCTGTATCCTGGGCAATCAGGTCTCCCGTTCATTCCAGAGAGGGCCCACATGTTCCCTAGTGTTCCTTTTATAATTGACGTACCTATAGAGGTTTTTCTTGTTGCCCTTGATGTCCCTGGTCAGATTTAATTCTATCAGGGCTTTAGCTTTCCTAATGTGATCTCTGTCTGCTCGGACAATTTCTCTGTATTCCTCCCAGGCTACCTACTTTTTCTTCCACTTTCTGTAGGTTTCTTTTTTGTGTTGGAGTTTGTCCAGGAGCTCTTTTTTTCATCCATGCAGCCTCCTGGTGTTTTTGCCTGACTTCCTCTTTGTTGAGATGCATAGCTCCTGATCTTGGAGGAGGTGATCCTTGAATACTCACCAGCTTTCCTGGCGCCCTCTACCCTGCAGATCCCTGAAGAGGCCAAGGTCTGCTCTCCGGAAGTCCAAGGTAGCGAACTTGCTGTGCACCCTCCTTGCTGCCCTAAGGATCATGAACTCCACCATTTCATGGTCACTGCAGCCAAGGCTGCCTTTGAGCTTTGTATTCCCCTCCAGACCCTCCTTGTTGGTGAGACCAATGTCCAGCACAGCACCTCTCCTTGTTGGCTCCTCTATCACTCAGAGAAGGAAGTTATCATCAACACATTCCAGGAACTTCATGGATTGCTTATGAACTGCTGTATTGTCCCTCCGACAGTTATTGAGGTGAAGTTCACCATGAGGACCAGGGCTTGTGAATGCAAGGTTGTTCCTGTAAAGGACCTCATCTGCTCGGTCCTCCTGGTCAGGTGGCCTGTAGCAGACCCCCCACTATAATGACCCCTGTCCTTGCCCTCCCTTTCATCCTGACCCATAAGGTCTCAGTGGGCTCCTCATCCATCCCTAGGTGGAGCTCCATGCACTCTAGCTGGAGTGTCTCCTTGTCTGCCCTGCATGTCCTTCCTAAAGAGCCTATATCCTTCTGTTCCAGCACTCTAGTGTCCAATTCCAACAGTCCCTTCTTACCCATTGGTTTTTGTTCTTTAAATTTCAGTCTCTGGAGACAGGTGAATATGTGAGAGTCATGGGGGGTTTTTTTAAGTTTTTTAAAAAAAAAATCTTACTTGCCAATTATGTAGAAAAAGCAAGAACACATAAAATGACTGCATCTTCCATCTTCAGAAATCAAGATAAACACTTCAGAATTCAAGCCACACTTCAAAACCATGCTTGTTTCTAGCCATGTCAGGAAGCAGCTAGCCTGATACATAACAGTTGAACACTTGGTGGGTTGCGATGGAGGTGACATGCCACTATTTCCAATTACCCCAGACCACTTTGCATCAACAAGACAGAAGAAAGGTGACTTGTTTACTAACCTGAGACAAAATGATTTTTACTTAAGATGAAGACACAAAATAGTGAAACGTTGGATAAAACCTCAGTAACCTCAGAAGAATGCTCATCTGGAATTTATGGACATTAACCAAACACAGCTTACCATTGTCTATTTGGACCATAGTAGGTGGCGGTGAAAGTCTTCAAATTTCCATGTAGCTCCTGGCATTCACATGAAGATTGCCACGAGCTCACAACAGGTCTTTATCAAAAAGGTTGCTTTTCTCTCCAGGAAGGTGGTTATAAAGAGTTGCCAGGGGAGAGGGGGAGATTCAGCTGTCATGCCAGTCTGAGTTTTTGTGTGTTCAAATCCAAAGTTACAAGCACATCACAGGAGACTGCTGAGCTCCCCTGAGATGGGAACTGAAGGGGAATCTCTGCTATGTGTCATCAGCGATCCTGAAATGAACCCATTTGTACCTGAATTGAGGCCTGAGCTCAGAGCACCAGAAAAGCAGTCAAACTACCACAATTTCCTTCCTTTTTTTTTTTTTTTTCAATTTCCAACTTTTCAACTTTCTTTTCTATGTGATCCCTGCTTTATTTGGTGATCTGGAGCTTTAGCTGATATTGTGGCATATTAATGTTTGTATTTTGGATTTCCCTTTAAGAAAGATAGAGTTTATTCTGCTTTAAGCAGCTTTGCAATATAACTACATTCTGATTCCTGTAGCTTTACAGTGCTCTGCAATCTTTGTTTCTTGTCCCAGAGCATAAGGTAAATGGCTTCAGTAAACTCATTGCCACTCACAAACATCATGTTCCTCCTCCAAAGTCACAACTTGTCCGATGGTTTTCACTTAGATCACAAACACACAAATTGTTCAGCAGCAGTTGATTAAATACCATGGTAACCTGCTGCTTTTAATTATCCTTCTCTGTGCCGTAACAGCTGTGAAACACAGAGTGACAAGCCAAACATAATTTAAATACTGTGACGTGCTCCAGATGTGGTAGTGCTTTGCCAGGTGTTTATTTTTAATGCATAACTTGACATTTTACCCGATTAACTCATTTTTTGCTCTAGAAAAACGCACAAAATATGTAGGTTTTCTGCCACAAATGCTGTAATATAGTCACAATTGTGACTACGAATCTTTCTATTTTGGTAATGGGGGACAGCTTTTTTACTTCCCCTCCGGGGCTAAATATTAATTATGGACATCATTGCTACTAGTTTGAACCAAGGCCACACCACACATAACCTGATCCAAAAGCAGCTGAACTGCAGGGAAGATTTTATGGTGGTGGTGTTGATGCCTGTGGGGTGCAGATCTAGCCTTAAGCTAGTTACACATCACATAATACTGTTGTAAGCATGCTTGCACACACTTTCCCCACAATTCACCAGGGCGAACAACGTTGGGCTTTGTCTTTTTGTCATTTTTTTATAACTGTTCCACAACCACTAAGAAAAATTCCACATTGTTTTTGTTTTTAACTGGGATTTCAAGACCCTCTTTCTAAAGGCAATAAAAGCAAATTGTCAAGTTTGCTATGTTATAACGTACTTTCTTATACCTGAACTTGGAACTCCTAACGTATGTCAAGACCTGGTGGTCCAGTATTTAGAAAAACCACCAAAACCCCAATATCTGTCCTTTAAAATATTCTACTAAAAAAAGGAAATATGTTGGCTTAAGCCTCAGAACAATAAAGAGAATAAGGGGAAGTCGTTCTTTTGCATTATGCTGATCTTTGCCTTGCATGAAATAACAGACTTTTCATGGTATTGGCAGAAAATGGCCTTCTCATGAACACTGAGTTAAAATGGAGAGAGTGATGATCCATAGCAATTATGGGCCAAACAAACCATAGGAAGATTACTAGCAACCTATGTTCCATCATGGCTGAAAGAGCCTTTAATGCAGTGCATGCTTCAACAAAACAAAATGGTGGCTGTCTTTTTTTTTTTAAAAAAACCCACAAAACAAAACCCAAAACTTTTGCATACAAGTGTAAATCATCTTTGCCTTGCTGCCATTTAATCTTCTAGAGTAATGAAATGCTGACCTTAAGGGCTCTCTGAATATCTAAGAGCTGCTGTAGCCACTCATGGGTTCCAACAATAGTGGACTTGGCCTAAATCCATGTCCTAAAACAGGTGGCTTTGACCAGGAGTTCATTATTGCAAGCAAATGGCAAAAAAAGGACTAAATTCTCCTTTTGGAACTGAGCTTGAGGTGGTCTTCACTTTCTTGTCTTTGCTTTTGGTCTTCTAGAGAGAATGTGTCTGAATTTAAAGGTTTTTCTTTCTGGCTTGGAAAACATGACTGTTGGGACTTCAGTGTGTCAAGTTTTTGTTTCATGACTCATCACGGCAACCCTGCACACACAGCGCTGAGAAATGAGCACATTTGGCTCCATAACATGGCTGAGAGAATGACCTAGAAGAACCTGTGCTCACAGCTGTCACTGGAGAGCAAATGGAAGGAGGAGTTTGGCAGAAATTGAGATCAAGCAAGCTCCAAGATAAGCAAGCTCTCTGGTCTTATCCAAGAGTCATAAGGCTTCCTAGCATTGAACTCAAAAGATAATTTCCAAAAGGGCAAAATAGATCCTTTCCCCCCACTCCTCGTAGAGTAAATGACCACCCTGGATTCTGGGAATGGCAAACTCCCAAAGCTGCTGATGTTTTTCAGCTTGGGGCAGAAGCAGAATGGGGATAATGTATTTCCTAAGAAACAGCCTGCACTTCTAAACAGATCTTCAATACGAAAGTCATTCTCACTTGCCAGTGAACTTACTTCCCCTCAAAATTTGCTTTGACCGTATTTATTCCCATTTTGAACCTCATTTTGTTTCCATTAGTCTGTTATTTTAAGCTGGAGATCTAAGCTTCGGCAATGTAACTCTTACGTTTTAAAATCAGAGGCACCATATACTCTAGTTTTCTGCACAGATCAAAGACAGGTCATTTAGTCTCTTAAGTGGTATGATAAACATTGAGCAGTTCCCACTGGTTTTCATACTAACAATAAGAAATGATGAGTCTTTCTGGAAAAAAAACCCCATGCTTTGGACCTTCAGCCTGATCTGTTGCTTTAAAACCTGAGGTTAATCCTAGAAATAGAGGTAATATGATTGTCTTCAACACCTGCCAGATTATTCATGTCATTTTAAAATACATTTCTTTTGGAAGTGAAAATGAAAAAGAACAAAACAGAAACTTCCTCATTTAACTATCAACCCTCCATGAAAGACAGAATTCGGAAGCCACTGCTCTACACGGTGATACCGCAATAAAACTTTATAGATTAAATTTCTGATTTAAAAATAAGAGAATCTGCATGAGCTGTGTTTAAGGTGCAAATGTCCTTGTCATCTATGCTTTGTGTATTTTTAATGGGGGGTTATATTTCATGGGATTCTTCACATCTTCCTGTGGTGTTTCTGTGAGTGACACAGCGGAGAAAAAAAAATATTTCCTGAATGGTCATATTATTAGGGCAATTCTGGCACATGAGAAAATTGATTTTGCCCTCTGAGGAACTTGCGCTACTTATTTACCTGAATTATCTGAAGGTCTTTCACTACTGCTCATTGTTGTACAAGTGAAGTGATTTTAGCCATGCTTGCCATCACACGCTGCAGCACAACGATACAGATACATTCCAAGGGCTTATTAGGGTTAAACCAGCAATGTTGCTTCTTGACCTGAACCGGACTGTATACAACCCACACAGATATTTCTGTGCTGTCGTCTCCAGGACCTTTAGTTCTAGGGTGACTGTGGGCAAAGCTAACCAGAGTTTCTCTGACCCCATTTATGTCAGCTCAATTAGCAGTAAAATTCAAGTCCATGAACTTAGTGACACTGTGAATTGAAAGACACTGTTGAAGAGGTTTTCTGACCCTTTTCTATCATATACTTAACCTGGAACTTGCCTTTCATGGGCCTATACAGAGAATTGTGTGGTTAAATATTTGAAGATATGGATAATTCAGTGTCATCCTAGCCCATGACATTTTCTTGTGGGTTACTACTGCGATTCAAAAAATGCATAGAATAGAATAGAATAGAATAGAATAGAATAGAATAGAATAGAATAGAATAGAATAGAATAGAATAGAATAGGTTCCAGTTGAAAGGGACCTACTATTCCAACTGCTTGAGCAATTCAGGGCTGACCAAGTTAAAGCATGTTATTAAGGGCATTGTCCAAATATTTCTTAAGCACGGGCAGGCATGGGGCATTGGCCACCTCTTTAGGAAGTCTGTTCCAGTGTTTGCCCACCCTCTTGGTAAAGAAATTCTTCCCGATGTCCAGTCTACACATCTCTCTATGCAGCTTTGAACCATTCCCACAAGTCCTCCCGCTGGATGCCAGGGTGAAGAGATCAGCACCTCCCTCTCCATTTCCTCTGCTCAGGAATCCATTGAGAGCAATGAAGCTGCTCCTCAGCCTCCTTTTTTCCAAACTACAAAAGCCCAAAGTCCTTAAGTATTCCTCATAGGACCTTCCTTCCAGCCCTTAGATGGCTAGCACTTGGATTACAGCACATTAAAGTGGATCTAGTTACGAAAAAACATTGTAGACACTGTAATAAAACTCAGCCTAGAAGACATGCTAAGTGAACTAGGAAGATGAAGAAGTAATGGAAATTATATCTAGTTCATAGTAATGTTCTTCCAACTTAAGGAACGTTTAATTATAATAGGATTAAAATTACTGCATGACAAAGCACCGAATCATTGTATTTCCTTGATATTTTTTATATATAGCTTACCTGTAGTCTTATCACAGAAGAGAATAATGGACATGTACCTCAAAATCTTTATTTCTAGAACAACATGGAAATTGTTACACACAGTGAAAATACAAGGAAAATGAAGGATTTGCAGCAGATGGCTAGTTTTATCTCTGATGGGATTTAATAACTGATCCAGACAAACAGCTGGCATAACTGACTAATGCCAAAGGTGCTAAAGACCATCAGCATTAGAGTACACATACAGTGTAGATTCCCTACCTTGCAGGCTCAAGCTGTTCACGTTCCTGTTTAGCCCACTTACAAAAACAGTAGCCATTCTAAACGATAATGGGTAAGTTCATATATTCGCTCTGATACGAGCACCCAGTATGTACTTGCATGACTTCCAGGAGTGCACCTCAGCACTGCTGTTACTTGTACTGCTTTGTCAGGGCTTTCTGAAGAAGTTTTGAGGGAACTTGGTCCTTCCAGAATACCCACTGCTACAGTGAAAAGGCATATGTGGAAAAGCACCACTAAAATGATCACTTGGCTGTGACCAAAACCATCATGCTACCAGTTTATGAATAAAGGCCAGCCAAGTTTTGATGGGTGACCCCTTTCATGCCAGAGCTTGTGTGTCTGACTGAGAGATAACACTGATTAACTGCAGCTATAAAAAGTCCCTGTGGATAAAAAGGTTGTACCTGAAGTCTATCCTCTGCTCTAGAGGTCGTCCCTAGTGACTATGCATGAGCACTCTGGCACAAGGAGACTAAACACTTCCACTTAGTATTTTACAGAATATTTGGAGTGCAAAAGCTTTTAATTCAGCATTACCACCCTAGCTGACCAAAGTCCAGAGTCATACCCCAGAGTGACTGACGAATACTTTTAAAGGGAGAATGCCTTGATATTGCAGGGGTGGTTTTGTTTGTTTGTTTGTTTGTTTCAAATTCCTTCGTCAGACACATGAGAGCTAGAAACATTTCTGAAAAATAATGGATGCAGATGTTTCTGTTTCATCCACAGACTGCAGTAGGTGAAGGTCTCTTCATGGTCGTGGAAAGACTCACTTTAAAATTCTAATCCAACAACACTAATTCAAACTAGCCAATCAAATAGACTGCCAATTAAGAAAATAATCTCAAGAATTATGTCATTATTCTTGTATTTTGCATAGAGACAGCTTTTGAGTATTTGCAGCTGCCGCACCTGGAAAACACATTGACATAAGATTTCCCTTTCTGGAGTAAGGACAGTAAGCCCACCCAGCTAAGTGAAGGTTAATACGGTACTTTGTTGTATTCTAAAAAAGTAATAATTGGGTGTGCAGAAAAAGGAATCTCACAGAAGAGAAAATCTCTAAGAAGATTACACTTCAGACATATGTCAGTTTAAAGTTTTGTAAAAATGCAAAAGGAACTGAATTCCTGTAACATTTCAAAAATGCAGATAACAATATGTGGGGTGTTGTCCAGCTGTCCTCATTTATTGCATCTTAGTCATTACAATTTTGTTTGTGAGCAAACATAAAATACTCAAATCTAGTGGCTGTCAATACTATTATCTGCACTTCTGCAGCCAAAGGCCACCTTCCTTCCTGTTCAAAACCTTACTCAAGGAGAGGAACTGCGCAAGCACAGTGTAATAAAAATGTCTAATTATATTGTTCTTTAGGGGTAGGGCTTCCCCCATCTTCAGTCAGTGAATTGTTTTACAAGCTGCTTGCAGTTTTAATGCCAAAAGAGTCACAAGTCCTTTCCTACAGTACTGCTGTGTGCAGTTTACTGATGAGTTTATATACTTTAAATGATTTATTAGTAGTTTTAGGAATGAGGTGGAAAACTACAAACAGTATTCTCTAATAACTATAACTTAATACTAAATCACAGCATATGAAGATTTCTGCAAGTTTTACATGCTTCTCCCTTGTAGTAGACTTTATTTCCCATTGTTTCCTTCAGAAGTCTTTGCAACCCAGCAGGTGCTTCAGGAGATGCTCCTATCAAAGCCAAGCCCAGTTTTGTTTAGCTGACTATTTGGGAAGAGATCCTGCTAAAGTCATTCCCAGGTGCACTTACTGAGATCATGTATGATTTAGTCCAGTTGTTTTTCAGTCTTAGTGAAACTTCTGCTGAAATCAACAGGAGCTGCAGTTTGCCCCCAGTGTTTGCAGCAGTGGATTGTACTCTATACGCTTCCCTGAGCAGAATATGACTGTAAGAACCAGCATGAATCTGAGGAAGGACAATGAATGAGAGGAGGTTTGCCTGAAGTGGTATCTTCCTTGCTACTCTTTTGTCATGAGAAAGCACCCTCAAACTAAAAAGTATCTTTTAATTGTGGCTGATACTTGGTGTTTCTACCTGCTAACAGGGCCAAATGGCCCACTCTCAAATTTGCTAGAATGAAAGGAGGATACAGCAGCCACAGATCTTAATGCTGCCACCGTCAGGAGCAATGCACTGTGGTCATTTCCAAAGGAGGCAACTTCCCAAGATGTAAGCAGCTGCTTATTGCAGGGTCCTGCCAAACACACCGGAGTGTTTCAGATCGGATTCTGCAGTGGGCTCTGCTCCCTTTTGGGCCCCAGAGCTGCATGGTCAGACTTTCAACAGAGCTCAGAGGCTAAGCTACTTAGGAATCTGGCCAAAAATGTGTAACAAAGCAAGGGGGCAGAAAAAGTAAAGAGAAACCTGTGCCCCTTTCTAGAAGCTTAAGTCACACCTGAACTTGTTAAAGAACCAGGTGGGTGCGGAGTGCTCTAAGGTCTGCCCACCGGGATTACTTTAAATAGTGACCAACAGTAACAAACACATATGTGGAACTAATGCAGTCGTCTATTTGAGATTTTGACCCAGCCACTAGCATTGTGAAATATTAATATTAGCTGGAGAACAGGAGACCAAGGAAATCTTGACAAGAAAGGCACAGAAAGCTTTTCAGTTTTGCCATGTCAAGGCACTATTTGTTCAATTTTAGATTAGTGAGCACATTTCAGCTTGGGTTTTCTCTTAGTTTCTTCAAAAATTGAATCAGCTTGCATGTATCTGACTATCCCAGGAGTGTTTGTGCTTAGATTTACAGTGTAGTATGCAGAAAGGCCCTAGATGTGATCAAAATAAAAGAGAAATAAATCTACAAGCTCTGCTGAACAGAATTTTTCCTTTTAGCTCTAGCATGAAATTAATATAGAAATGACTGAAATAGATGCAATGAATGTTTGTTTGGATATATAAATTAGTGGAGCAAAGAATACTCCATCATCAGAGCTTTGTTTTAAGGAACTTTAGAGATTTAGTTTCTATGTTATGTAGTAAATATTTATCCATTATTCTGCTAAGTTACAAAAGGAAAAAAAAATCTACCTTTTTATTGCAGTAACCATAGTGATGTACAGAATAATGGTACAACAAGGGACATAACAAGCCCATATACTTTGAACAGCTTCCATATATATTCCAGATTCTATTACCATATTAAACTGTCAAAATATTTAAGTGGCCAGCAGAGGGAAGGAAAAAAAACCCAAAAGCTGTTTCTTTTTCAGGCTATAGTCCGCAGAAGGTCACCTTACCTGGTAGGTTCTTCTTGAGGAAATCTCCAACTGTCAGAATGATCTGTAACCAGAATGGCCTTTCCTATAGTGTATGTTTCCTTTCTTTCTTTACATTCAGGGATTCAGTAGTAATGGACATAATGAAATGAGCATCTTTCCTCATCATATCCGTATGTGATAAGGTGATGCTATCACTACTATTTGACAGGAAAGCAGAAACAAAGGTAATGTTGACATACTAGTGCAGAACATATTTTTCCATCTGGTGGCCTTACCTTCCAAGGTAAAGGCCAGGATCCCTCTGCACTGTGGATTCTTAGAATGTGATCATCTGCAATGGAAATTTCTTAAGGTGGCTGAGAAGAAATAGTGAATACAAGGATGCTTCCTGAATCCTTATCAGTCATCCTTACATCCCCATTACTCTAGCTTTACAGAGCAAGCTCTTCCCTTCTGTGGAGAATCTAAAGATTTTCTTGAGGTAAGCACATATTTTCTTCCAGTCAGATCAAGAGCTCAGTCTCATTTTTTATTTATTTATTTTTTAACATATTGTAACATGTTAGTGACTTTTAACTATGACAAAAAAGTCTCTGTTTCAATACGATCCTGTTCCTGGTGGTACTGGATCCCAGTGCTTCCACCTCCCACTGGAGTGGTCAACCACCATCGCTGCAATCATGAGACACTCTAGTCTCCTCCACTTTCCATATTCATCCTAATTACAATAAATGCTGGATAAGACAAGCCATGAGATAAAACAATGATGGTAAACCTGATTTCCAGATGAATGCTGCATCTTTAATCATCAATATAGACTGACATACAGAGATAATCTATATGGCTAACCAGTGAGGTTCTGAATGAAAAGGATCTTCTGCTCCAGACAATGCCTTGAGCAGAGGCTGTTTGGGTATGAATGTGCTGAACACAACCATTGGTCCAACTCTACAGGTTAGGTGGAAAGCGAAATTCCTAATTCATTGTTTTCAAGTCTGAGGCAGCCCTGGGCACACCAGGCAGACATTTAAAAACCAGAACATTTGTGGATATTAATCAACTTTAGGATGAGACCACAGCTGAACAGGAGCTTTAGGAACCTCAGGTTTGGATTTGTGGCACTAAATGGGTCAATTATAGACCTGAAATGTAGATGAGCAAAAGTGGACAGACCCAAACTCCTCTGAGCTATATTGGACAGGCGCCATATTCCTGTGTTGGTATGACTTTATTTTCAAGCTAATAAACCCAGCCTGTAAGTACAAGACTTCTTAGGTCAAGCACGGCACACTGTTCGCACAACTCTCTAACTTCCAAGCATCCAGCCTCCTCCAAGCATCAACTGAGTTATTCACCTCCATAGATACATGTCTAAATGTTTTCCCAGAAACCACACAGCAACTGTTGGCAGAGCAGGGACTCATTCTCATTCTTCAAAGAGTTCTGCATAAGACGAAATGCAAAGGATTGCTAAAAACAACCTCTAAGACTAATCCAAGACCTTAGTCACACAACAACTGTTTTCGCCTTTACTTTCCCAGATTAGGTTTCTCTAATCTATGCAAGTTACAGGAGGCAGAGGAAAATACAGTTTCTTTAAATTTCAGTTTAAGTCTTCTTTCTTTTTCAGAAAGATAATCAGGTGCTTAGAAGCCAACAGAAACACACTTTATATTAAAATGATATTATGTTGAAATGATCTTGGTACTCCAGCCAAGTCTTCAGCAAATTCTCTGATCCACACTTGAGATCAGATGAGGGCAGGCAGTGTCAGGTGAGCACAATATTCAGCCACATCAAAAGGCTCCAGTCACAGTGAATTCTGTTTACAAAAAGAATTGCACCAGTTTGTATCTTGCACCTCAGAAAACTTACTGTCATGCCTGTTTGCTCTGCCTTTAACAATATTCAGGCCAAATAAGCTCATGTAGCACTTTTTCATTTGTATTACATTTCCAAGTATGCATAATCTATTTGTTTCGTGCATTTCTCAGAGGTCAATGATTTATTAAGCATTTACCTCATGGCATTTTCCCAGTTTGACATCAGTACCCCATAATAATGACGTGCAAACATACTTTTACAAGCCTTTCATGGGATACCACATATTATATCATGGAATGAATGAAACAAGTGATGACAATTAGTTAAGTAATGCAAGAATATCTGCCTCAACTTGCACTTCAAGCAAAATCAGAGGTGGAAAAGGCCAGCAGTATTAGATCATCTCACAGGATAAGAATGTTCATAATATGCTAATTGTGAAGTATTTCCTATAGAGGCAACACAAACTAATTTGAGCAGCATCTGACTGCATGACAAACTTTGCCACCTTTGGAAGTCCTCACAACTTTGCCTCACATTGAACCGTATCTTCACATGTGATGTAACAGTCTATTCTCAGGAATTAGACACATATTCTTTCCTTGAGGTATGGAGATGAGTAACTTTCCATGAATCAAGCTGATGAGGATATTCCCCTGAGGAAAAGCATTGTCCGTATACCACAGGTTTATTAAAAAAAAAAAGAAAAACAAAAAAACCCCAACAACCCAACAAAAAACCAGCAGGTTACATCTACCTATTGCAGTTCAACAGAGAGTGTTTTGTCTTCCAAGTTGATAGTGGTCCAAAATGTCAAAATGAGCAGGGAAATGCACTGGATTTAATCATAAGCTCACAAACAATTATTATCACTGAGGATGTAATTGGTAGTTGCAGAAGTCTCAAAGCAGACAGACATCAGGCAGGGACTTTTTAGGAAGTCTGGAGGGCAGTACACCTTTAATTCCTAAAACTAAAGAAATGTTACCCTCTGCATGTTTATCTGTTACTGGGCATCTGAGCACCCCAGAGAGAAATCTGAAGCACAAAACCATGTACCTTGTCTCAAAGGAAGAGAGATGATTAGATGCCTTGGCAGTCCAGCTTCCAAGTCCAGGCTCTAGTGCTTTGATGACAGCTCCACACCATGGTGCTCATGTGCTGGGATAATTCAGTGGCAAATGCCACACAGAATCCTATGCATGAAAAATACAGCAGATTTTGATAAATTAGATCATCTGCTCCTCACTTACTGTTTTTAACTCCATTTGAAGAAAACAACTTCATCAGTGAAATATCAGTTTTTTTCTGAGGCAGCAGTAGTCATACTATAGACCAAAATGTATTAGGTAAATTTACATATGCTAGTCAAAATTGGTTGCAGTGATGTCTGTCTTGCCTATTTGATAAATAGGCACTAATGTTCAAAGCTTGTAATATAAAAGCTTGGTACTGTTTGTTACTTAAATGTACATTTGTATGTACATCTAAGTAGACACAGAAAATGAATCAGTGTGTGTATATCTATATAGGGTATCTTTTTTTCTCCTTTATGTTTATTTTTCCATTACTGATTTCCTAACAGGAAAAACATGAAAATGTCAAACTCATGCTTGTAAACAGTATGCTATCCAAAATATGAAAATATATTATGCTGCAGTTACAATCAAAGAGATATATGTAGCTCTAGTGATATCATGGGAAAATGGAAAAAAAAATTTTTTTTCTCTCTCAGCCACTGAAAATCACAGGTTCAGGGTAAAAATTAAAAATGAAACCTGTGTGGTTTTAGTGTTCACAAAATAAAATAGAGCTGAGCGAAGCTGTATGTATTCTGGCCACAATTAGCACAGAAGTGCTAGCAGGCCCTCATTAAATTGTTTTGAAAATACTTAGCTGGTGTTTTTGTAGAGGATTTAAAAAAAATATTTTTACTCTTCTTCAGTCTGACTATGTGAATATGCTTGACCTGAGTGCTAGTATCACCTGAGTGCTGTGATACATACACTTACAAAAAAAATGAGAAACCCTAGTTTGTAAGAAAGGCAGCAGTGTACTCAGGTTGTACCTGCGAGTGACCTCATGAGACGCAAAGGCAGTGGTGATTCAGAGACTTTGCCCAACTGGAGAAGAGCGCAGGAACCTGGAGGTGCCAGTGCTCCTGCACGAGCATCTCACAGCCAACCCCTCCTGCAGGTCTGCTCTGAGCCACCGGCTCACGAGTGTTAAGATCAGTCATAAACATGCTCCTCTTACCCTACATTTCACATGACTTGCTTCAGCCAAAAACATCCTGTTCACTTGCTGGAATAATACATGGACTTAACACGATTAAGTTAACTTGGTTGGTTAACTTGGGAGCAGGAAGTTTTCCAGCACAGACTCTGTCCCCTGGGTGGAGAGAGCCCCTGGCTCTGAGTGCCATCGGTGGGTTTCGACTGGCGCACGCCCGCGGGGACGTGTGCAGTCACATGCTCCCCTCTGATCACGCAGGGGAGAGGCCCCACGGTAACAGGGTGCGAACACGGCTCTTCCAGGAGAGCCCAGCCAGCAGTGTTTTGGGTGGCTGTTTGGCAGGTTGTGACTGGCAGTTGTCATGGTGCCTGACAGGCAAGTGAGAAAAGCCCTCCTGAGGGACACTGCCCGCAGCTGACTGTTCCTCCCCGGCTTGCACGCAATGTTTTTCCTTCCGACCCGCTGCCCTGAGCTAGAGGAAGGCTGAATGGGCAGAGGTATGCGTATTTGGCTACATGGCAGAGTCATCCTACAGCGTCCGTTCCCAAATGCACCTCTGAGGGTGGCATTTCTGTTGACTCAGGTTAGGTTGCACTCCGCTGCCATGTGAGCACGAGCCCTCTGCCAGAAGGACAATAGCAGCACTGTTCCTCTACACAGCGGAAATCTTTCTGCACGAATAACAAATAAAGCTTTCATTTTATCTCCTGCCAGTGCTTCTGAGAAAGCCTTGGCATTCAGCTTTACTCAGAAACATCACATGGACACCAGGTCTCTCAAAATTAGATTCTCTTGGAATGCTGCTGTTTACATGGACGTGTTGAAAACAGCTGCAGATAAAGACACAGCTTGCATACAAACTTTGGTTTTTTTGTTTTGCTCTGAGTTGTTTTAGCATGAGATTTGATGCTGAAAGCCACCCTATCCCAGCCTGCAAAAAAATTCCTTCCGAAGTGAACAAGCAATATTGTTACAAACACTAAAAGCAAATTCCATGGTGGTGTCCATCACACAGGTCGGCACAACTCATTTGCCTTATTTCAAAGTGATCCCTTTTGACTGCATCCAACAAGCAGAAATCACCAAGGTTCAGGCTATTCTCTCTCTGAAGATTCTCTCACCACCACTCTCTTCTTTTGTGCAGTTCTCCCCAATCTAGATGAGCCTTAAATATCTCTGGGAGAAAGAATCAGAAAAGTCTGGATGCCCCTCTGAATTTTATGAATCAGCCTGGCAAGTTAATGGCAACGGTATTGTCCTTCTGATTGAATTAGAAATAACCATGGCAACAGGATGTCTCGAAATGTTTTTGTTGGTGGGGTTTTTTTTTTGTTTGTTTGTTTGTTTTTTTCCAGTTAGGAAAGGAGCAAAACAGTCCAGATAAACCCAGATAATTTGCTTGACCTGAAACAGAATAATTCATTTTAGCTTTGGTTTTATAAAATTTTTGATCACTTAATCTTCTTTAAAATTTAGAATATGAAAACAAAAAATATGTAGAAAAGGATTTTTTTTCTGCAAAATAGTGTCTCAAAATTAATTGTATAGATTAAACTGTTTTTAAACTGAAAAAAACCTGATCCAACCTTAAAAACACATTTGATATTCTCAGCATTGCTCAGCCTATATAGAAATGAAATTAAATAGTACTTCTACCTCTAAATTATTTGGATTACTTAACAAATTGAACTCAAGAGACAATGAGAACATTTTTCTGGCTATATTTTAGGGTCTAACCTAGAGCAATTTTTGCTGAGATGCCAGTGCTCTTGTCTCCACAATGCTCCATTTGAATGAACTTATTCTAGATTCATACCACTACTCTTTGAAGAGTAAGGCCTTAAAAATCAAGGTCTGTTTTGTGAATTTCTGTGACAGTGGTTTACCATTGCCAAAACCGCAGTGATTTTCTACAGTGTAAATAAAAAATGGACACTTGGGATTAAACTGAGATGCCATTCCCTTTTCCTTCTGCGCTTGTAAACATCAGGCGTTTAGAAAGTAGGTATCAGGAAAAGAGATCACAGGTCCTTATTGGGGGAAGAAATACAAAACCTGGATTCACAGCATCTGAATCAACAGTGAATCAACTTCTGAATCAACAGTGTCAAAAATCACTCAATTTCATAGAAGAAAAAGACATTTCCCAGAAAGTCTTTCCATAACATCAGGGGTTTTTTGTCAAATCAGGCCACTCAAATCCAAAGGTATTCATGATCTTCTGTTTGGTATCACCAGAAACACTGGTGAGGTTGGTCTCTTAGCACAGTCAGAGGAACTTCACCATCATCACATCCAATTTCCATGCACTGGCAAGGCCAGAACACGGCTTCCTCAGCAGGTGATGACACTGGGATGACACTGATTTCACTGCGTGATTAACACAGCAAACGGGTGCATGAATAACCAGGTGCTCAGCACACATGTCTAGCCGGAGTGAGCGATAGGTTCAAGTCAGCAGTATCGGCTTGTCAAGGGAAATAAGGGCCTGTTAATAATAGGTTTGCTTATGACATCCAGTTGTAAAATCTGCTTGTAATTGTTCACATTATGCAACAGTTTCATCAGAGCAATGAAACCAACCAGTGCTACATGTCATTTCACTTATCCTGCTCATCAAAGGCAGAGCGAGTTGTAATCGTTTCCAGCGTAGGATGGAGGAGAGAAAAGATTCACTGTTTATCACAGGCTGCATGTCTTTGGATAGGCACTAACAACAGGTAAATACAACTTCCTTTTTTCTTTCTTTTTTTTCTTCTTGATGGATAGTTACACTGCAAAGCACTACAGAAAACTTTTTTTCCAGCAAGTAATATTTTAAAACACAAACCCCACTGATTTTGTGGAAAGCAGAAGACAAGACATAATAGGACTTTTGCTTTTTTTTTTCAAAATAAAACCTGTCAATTAGCAGTGCCAAAAACATTCAAACTATTAGAAATTAAAAAAAATAGCTTGTTGTTTTCTGTTGTTGTAAATCTTTGAAACTCCAGTCATATTCTGAAAGTCACCATGACATCAAATTTTCTATCCACTTAAAATTAAAAATGAAAGTTTATTTGAAATTTTGAGATCTTCACTCAGACTTTCAAACAAGCTATTGTCTATTGACAGAAGAGTTTGAACCTCTGTATTGCCAGAGACTTAAGTGAGTTTGGTCTTCCATGGTTAATTCACTATGACCTCTTTTTATGAAAATATTCCTATTTATCTTGTTTTAATGCCTTTTTCAGCACATTCCTAATTATTTGGTCAAATAGCTGCTGATATCAGTAGATGTCTCCTAGATTTTGGTAGAAACTGGAACAACTCATAACATATTTTTCCAAACACTCTGAACATAACTATGAAGGGTTTTCCTGCAGTGTGAATTTCCTGGCTTTTGTAGGGTTAATTTTTTCTAGTTACTTCTAATCTATTGTATTTTTTAATCTTACTTTTGCAATATCATTGTATTAGTCTTTAAAACCTGGCACTAAAACTCCAACAGATTTTAACAAAAAAAGAAAAAGAAAGAAAAAAAAGATATTGCACTGGTTCCAAATGGCGAAAAATGTTGGTGGTCCTTTTCCCTTCAGTCTTACAAGGAAATAAGAAAAAGTTTTATTTCTATTTAAATGCTTAGGATGAAGTTTTTATCTGTCAAATACACTCTCATTATACATTTTTGGAAAGGGTTGTAAGAGAATGACATTTCTGTTAATATTTGAAGGCTACTTAAAAATCTGGATCTTTACAGCAATCTCTAAAATATGTATTTGAGAACTTTTAAATGTTTATTATTGACCTAAAGTACTGCATTGTAATATCAAAAAAAGCACTTTTCATCATGTAAATTTGCATACTGTGTGCTGCCTAGCATAGCAGAGAGACATTTAAGAGCAGACTTCCCAGACTATTAGCCTTCTTCAGCATTAGACCTATTCCTGTTCCGGCT
>VWZZ01000859.1:90304-110636 GCA_013399095.1 Psophia crepitans | reverse complement strand
GAAGGAAGGAAGGAAGGAAGGAAGGAAGGAAGGAAGGAAGGAAGGAAGGAAGGAAGGAAGGAAGGAAGGAGCTTAACTTCACTGTCCTGATTATTTTAGTATTTAGATTGGTTTAGAACCCATCCTTGTAAACGTATATTCTCTCACTCTTACGTTGCCACTACGTGAGGTAGTCAAGTGACGCCAGAGGTAGCACCAACGGCAGAAAGGCCCACATCCGGTATTGTGACCACCACCACAAAGAAGAAAAGGTGGGTCATAGTCGTAGGGGACTCCTTTCTTAGGGGTGCAGAAGGTCCAATATGCAGGGCAGACCCTCCTTTTAGAGAAGTATGCTGTCTCCCCGGGGCTATGTTAAAGACGTCACGAGACTTCCCAGCTTGGTACAGCCCTCCAACTACTACCCACTGCATCTCCATGTGGGTCCGGACAAGACTGAGACACATAGTGCAAAAATGATCAAAAGGGACTTCAGGGTCTTGAGGCCATCCCTGGAGGGGTCAGGAGAGCAAGGTTACTTTTTCCTCCCTCCTTCCAGTTGCAGGCAGTGACATTGGGAGGAACAGGCAGACACAGTCCATAAACACATGGCTCCATGGCTGGTATCACCACCACAACTTTGCATTCTTTGATAATGGGATAGCCTACACAGCACTAGGTTTGATAAACTCTGATGGGATTCACCTCTCTCAAATGGGAAAAAGGGTCTTTGCCCAGGAGCGAGCGGGGCTTATTGACAGAGCTTTAAACTAGGCTCGAAGGCAGTGGGGGATAATAGAAGCCTTGCCTCGGCCAAGTGCTGGGATGACATGTCCAGTATGGAGGGATGGGGTTCTGGTGAGTGCCCTCAGGCTATTGCTCAGAGACATGCTGGACATACTGCAGCACGCTTGAAGTCTAGAGATGATCCAGGGGCTCCTGAAGCAATGGGAACCAACAGGGAAACACTGGGAAAATTAATCAAAGGAATTGGAGCCAGTAGGTCAGTCTCATTGGGGGCCCAGGTGAAATGCCTCTATACAAACATATGTAGCGTGGGGAGTAAATAGGAGGAGTTGGAGACATGTGCGCGCCTGCAGGGCTACAATCTCAGTGACATTACAGAGACATGGTGGACAAGGGAAGAGCGACTGATGTCATCTACCTAGAATTGCACAAGGCCTCTGACACGGCCCCATATGACATCCTTGTTTCTAAATTGGAGAAGCATGGATTTGATGGGTGGACCACTCTGTGAATATGGATTTGGCTGGATGGTCACACTCAGAGTTGTGGTCAAGGGCTCCACATCCAAGTGGACATCAGTGATGAGTGATGTTCCTCAGGGGCTGGTACTGGACTGGCACTGTTTAACAGCTTTGTTGGCGACATGGACAGTGGGATCAAGTGCATACTCAGCAAGATTGCTGATGACGCCAAGTTGTGTAGTGCAGTTGACGCTGGAGGAAAGGGATGCCATCCAGAGGGACCTTGATAGGCTTGAGAGGTGGGCCTGTGTGAACTGCATGAAGTTCAGCAAGTCCAAGTGCAAGGTCCTACATGTGGGTCAGCACAATCACAAGCACAACTACATGGATTGAGAGCAGCCCTCAGGGGAAGGACTTGGAGGTGCTGATTGACAAAATACTGAACATGAGCTCTAGCAGCCCAGAAAGCCAACTGTGTCCTGGGCTGCATCAAAAGAAGCAAGACCAGCTGGTCCAGGGAGGTGATTCAGCCCCTCTATTCCACTCCAATGAGACCCCACCTGGAGCACTGCATCCAGCTCTGGGGTCCCCAGTACGAGAAAGACATGGAGCTGCTGCAGCGAGTCCAGAGGAGGGCCAGGAAGATGATCAGAGGGCTGGAGCACCTCTCCTACGATTCAGGCTGAGGGAGTTGGGCTTGTTCAGCTTGGAGAAAGCTCTGGAGAGACCTGATTGCGGCCTTCCAGTACCTACAGGGGGCCTACAGGAAAGCTGGAGAGGGGCTGTTTACAAGGGCAGGGAGTGATAGGACAAGGGGTAATGGGTTTAAACTAAAAGAGGGGAGATTTAGATTAGATTTTAGAAAGAAATTCTTTACTGTGAGGGTGCTGAGGCCCTGGAACAGGTTGCCCAGGGAAGCTGTGGCTGTCCCTGGATCCCTGGCAGTGTTGAAGGCCAGGTTGGATGGGTCTTTGGGCAACTTGTTCTAGTGGAGAGTGTCCCTGCCCATGGCAGGGGGGTTGGAACTAGATGATCTTTGAAGTCCCTTCCAACCCAAACCGTTTCATGATTCCATGTTTCTATGATTCCATTACTTTCAGCTGTAATAGCAGGTTAATTTCTGATCTGTGAATACATTTCTGCATGTGGATATGTGCTGTGTACACATACATGCTTAAAAAAGTGTTTTTTGAAGCATGCTGGGAAGGTGACTGCGAAGATCACTTTGTTCCTGGGTACTGGGGTCAGGCTGTTCCAGAAAGAAAACCTCCTGCTAGAAGGATTTGGGTTCTTTGGAAGCAGCAATGAGGAAACAGTTGTGTTCGGGCAGGATGACTCACTGCCTGTGCTTTTGTTTATGCTAACCGAATCTAAACTGAGGAGTTAAGAGGAAAGAGGCAAGGGGCATGCTGCAAAGACTTAAGTCAGTCAGACACTCTGGGCACTGTGGTTCACCTTGAACTGATAAGTTTACAGAAGACTTCAAAACACGGGGAAGTTATTTTATTCTTTGGTGAGAATATAGCGCATCATTTCCATTCTCTGGCTGCTGTCCATACAATAGGCTGTACAGCTGATAATAAAATGAGTTGATGCCGAAAAGCCTGTCTTGAAAAATAATGTATTTGCTTAGGTATAGAAACTGCATTCTTGTAAAACTTATAGACTTATTTATTAGCAGTATCTCTAAAGATGCCAGTCAAGTTCCCCAGATTCAGTTAGTCCAGGCCATATGCAAATACATCTGGAATGGCGCATGTTCTCTTTAACCACTTCCTAAGAAGTTAGACCATGGCAACACTGTGGAGAGTATCAGAAACAGAAAGAAATTGGATGACTGTCCCTGGGACATGAAGGTGCCTGCCTTTCTCCCTAGTGCCATGTTTGTTAGCCAGCAGTTAAAAGGAGTTTAACTCAAGAGTGATGCTAAAAAAAAAGATAAAAGACATTTCTCTGTACACTACACATTCTTCAGAGCCAAAAGTCACCACCTGGAGCAGCCATCTTACTTCTATAAATTACATTTGCAAAGTATTACTTTCACGGTATTCACATAAAGATGGCATCTGTTGTCTTTCCTATTCCCCTACCAGGCCCGTTCCCACTAACAACCAGCATTTCCAGAACAATACCCTTGGAGCTGTATCTTGTAGCATAAAGAGAGCCCAGGAGAGACTCTGCCTGTGCTCTGCTCAGGTATGCACACAAGTCTGCTGAAAGCAGCCATTGATGGGTTACGCTGAACTCACGTATGTGTTTGTCTCTCTTAACCATGCCCATTTGTGGTTCACTAGTATTCTGGGCTGAATGCTGAAGGAAAAGTTCCTGTTGTTTTTTCTCATATATCCTATAGGGTCACATACATGTTTACATCTCATTTCTTAAGACCTCGCACTAACTACCCCATCTAGGCTGCAAATAATTTTCAAAAGCTACTCAATGCTGAAAGCATCAAATAGAGGCATTTTATCTTAAACACAGGACATTTTTTTCTGGTACTACCTAGACCCTCTTCCTTCTTTCACAGACCAAGGCTACTCTCTAAATTCATAAGTAAAATTCTGGTTTTGCTCTGGCAAGCTTCCTTTTTTTCACATGCCAAGGGAAACACTGCATTAGGCCAAATGACTCAACATTGTTTGGGAAAAGATGTAACTACTAAGGGCACTCGTTATGAAAGTTCATCTCATTAAAGGTGGTTAGGAAGCAAATCTCAAGATGAAAGGAGGATTTTGTGAACCTTTTCTCTGAAAGCATATTAATCCTTAGGAAGATAAGGTACGGTACAGAGCATGCCACTGGTTTGACCTGTGGTAACTCCTCTGAAATCATTCAAAGGATGGATTTATCAACCATGATCTGTAGTATTTTATTTATAGGCAGAGTTCAAATTGGTTTTATTGTGTTCATCCTCACTTTCTCATGTCCAAAAGCTCATAGGAGAGAAAGTAAGAAGAATCAGCAAACAATTGTGCTATTAGTGGAACTTGCCATGAGGAATGAATATAGGGACTATGACACAGTTTTCAGAAACAGATGTGTTTGTAGGAAGGTTGGTTCACCACCAGTAAGTCCACCAAGAACCTGCTTTTTTAGGGAAAGGATGAATCAATGTAGCAAGCGACACAGCCTTGCCTTGGAGGAGCTGGTATACATATATTTTTGCTACGCATGCATATTTCTACAGCACTTCAATATTGCTATTTCTGACCATGTTTGTAGGTTTCTCTGATGAGTTCCTGATCCCAATCATGCAAGTACAAGCTATGTGAACTGAATCTAAGGAAACATCTCAACCCTGGAGGATGAGTTACTGAAAATGAATGAACACGTATCCATCTGAGGTGAGACTAGGGGAAGAAAGATTATCTATGGGGATCCTTAGGGCTCAGGATGAAGAGGCTGATTGGTTACTCTGAGATTTTCCACATCTACTGAATGTGCACAGAAGGATATGTCCCTCCCTTTCCTGCTGTGTGGGTGTGAGGTTAATCTCTCAGAGCACTGCCTGTGCAAGAGGCCTCAGAGCTGTTTGGAGGGTATAGGCTGTCCTCTCACAGTATCTGTTTAATCTGCAGCTAAGATCTAACAGCTTCCAGGTTGAAGTGATTTCACCTTCTTTCCAAGTCAAACCTCAAAGCAAACTCTGTAGTCTGCCAAGGCTTAATCCTTAGCGAGCTACTGGCAGTACTGCTATAGAAAGAGGAAACACCAATGGTGAAAATTTCTAAGTTACAACAGAAACTATCCCTGTAATAAAGGGAGTAACAGTCAGCAATTTCTCTCAGCAGTTGACCAGCTGGTCTGAATTTTCTCTTTTTAGGCCATTTCAGCCATACACAGATAGATAGGTGCCTTGTTCCATTTCATAAACTCTTTCCTGCCTCTGTGCAAGACACAGAACCATTTACACTATTCTCTTTATTTCCTATTTTCTCTGTGCTCCATATATTTATTTCTACGTATTTCTAGCTTTACTCATGGCATAGTTCTAACTATTGGTTTGAACTGTGTCTTTTCATCTAGTCAAGACAGTATTTCTCTAATGTAAATTTGATGAGGAGATCATATAAGGCATTTATTCTCTAGCTGCCTCAGTCTGAGGTCACCATGGAACAGGAACAGGATCAGAATATTGTAGGTTTGTATGTGATTTTTTATCATAATTTGTAGACATAATGCTTAAGATATCACCTTCCACATATCAATTTGAGACACAGAAGATATTATGGACCCAGCTGGCACTGAAAAAAGGCGCTTTGAATTTTTAGATATTAAGTCATCTTTCATATGTTCTCTCATTGCCCCTGCCCACAGGGAAAAAAGGCAAGAGATGCTGTAATTGGGTTAATCCTCTATATTGTGATAACAGGTCTAGGAAAACACATCCTGCTCCAAGATATCTAAATAAACTCCATTTACAATGTTCTGACTCTGCAGCCAGATTTTGCAAAGCTGACACCTCTTTGAGCATAATGCTATCAAAATAGCTCATCCTCCTCTCAGATGGAGAAAATTCCAGCTGGCTTGGTGCTGATGGGAATTCTGCATGTATCTTTGCATGATTTATTTACTACTGGAACCTGCCCTTTCTGGGTCACCTTCTCTTTACTTCATATTTTCAGCCTTTTAACAATATGTCATGTCTTATGACACTTCCTACACCTTGGAATTAATATACTATGATGTCTTCCATCCCTAAATGTATTGGGGTAACTAATTTTGATCAAGATCCTGTAGAGATTAGTGTCTTCTTTTGTAGCTGCCTTGTTTTCTTACTTTTCTGCTGACAAATTCTCACTATAAATTTATTTCAGCTTTGCCTTATAAAAGAAGTCTTCAGACTTCTCCCATGAATCAAATTCCTTCATTACACTTTTACTTTTCTTCCAAAAGATTATCTAAACACATCCTCCACAGGTTGTCTATCTAGTGTTAAACGAACTCTTGCCGAGCATTACACGTTTTCTCAATATACAGGTGATAAAGTTTTGAAATAATTGAAGATCTTTTTTTTTAGAAAAAGCATTCAAACTACTGTCTAAAAAGTTTGATCACTATGTTTTAGAACTGCAGAATAAGACCATGTGAAAGTTGAAAAAAATTGGATTTTCTCCCAATCTTACATACCAATTACATTATTACACCTAAAGCTCCAAGTCTTTATTTTTCACTAGTGAATTGAGAAGTCTTCTGTTCTCTATCTAGGGAAGGAAAAAAGTCATGGAGTGAAATACGATAAGCATTTAGGCTCTGTATGTAAAGACAGATTGCAGATGTAAAATATGAAATTACACCAGATGGCCTCTATGAGCACAACTGGCTTATGACACAAATCCAAAGTTCTTTCACTGTTGTTTAAGAATTTATACTAAAGCCTAAATTCCAGCAAAATTCCTTTTATAAATGAAAACTTGCATGCAGAACCTAGCTCTAGGCTATTCCCAGTGTTGCATCCTTTTTAGGTATTTGAGCTTTTCTTCAGAGGGGACGATGAAATATGTGCAGTGGCTTGGATTTTGGATGCTTTAGAGAAACCTTTCGAGATTTTCCTCTGCTTGAGACATTTTTTAACATTGTATTTCTATAACTATTTTGTGTACAAAACCTATTGCCGTTCCTGAGACTTAGGCTGATAAGTAATGTTTAGCTGTAGACCAATTTAGCCTTTGTAGAGGAATTAAGATGAAGGTTTGGGTACTTATTTGACAGTGGAGTACTTATTTGAGTGGAGTATTCTCACAGTCTTACAAGCTCTTGTGAGGACTTACATCGCCACTTGTGCCTTCACAAGTCTGAATGCCTTTGTAAGATCTCACCCATCTCCTAGTGGCATTCAAGCCAGAAGAGTGGTAGCCTATGTTCAAATAACCTCTGAGCAGCTCCAATGTCTTGCAGCTTTCACAAAGAGGCAAATATGAGATGTGGTGCTTATTTTCATGTCTCAGTAAGAGTCTATTGACCTCAGCTCTATTCCTGCAAGCTGAATTTCTAGTTTGAAATTCCCAAAATTTTTTGAATGCTACCTGTCTTGTGATTGATATTCATTCTGAATTTTTTTTTTTTTTGTCTTGCATCTGTCTTTTTTTAACCCAGCTGTATATTGGTGCTTACTGAATGCAATAGTTTCCTGAGCATCTTTCACTATTGCCTACTGTGGTGTCACATCTTGCCAAGAGATAGGGAGGGAAAAGGGACATCTTCCTATTGTGTGACCTGTTTCCTCTTCTGCAATAGCCTGATTTAATTGTATTCTGCCTTTGTTCTCTTACATCTTCCGTGATTAACAGGAGTAAGTCCTGGCTTGAGTCTGTGCCTGTAGGGCCCCTTCCAATTATCATCTGGCTCCCACTAGTCTTGCCAATTTTGCAGAAATGTATGTTTCACAAAACTTCTCAGGCCCAAAATAGATCTGTTTTCTTTCTTTCCTTCTTTTTGGTTTCATTTTTGGTAGCCACTCAGATACCATTGTCTATTTCTCCAGAAAAACCCATTTTTCATATGCTACACTGGGCTGTTCTACAAAGTGAGCATTGTTACAGAAAAAGTCCTAGAACTGATGCTGCAGAATAATTTTTAGTCTTCTTTTCTTGACACTCCCTTTCGAAATATTTTTTTCTAAATGCAGTATTTTCCTAAATGCTTCTGGGTTGTTTTGCTTGCTTAGTCTACTCCAGCAGATAAAACATTTTTTCTTCAAGATTTCTGGTGCTGGAACATAGAAGCAGAATCTCACTTAAATATTTCACATTCACTGAAAAGAAGTTATGTACAAATTTAAAAAAATTGAGGCATTGTGGTGAAATTAGCCATGATTTGAACTGAGTCATGGGTCTCTGAAGCTCTTCCTCTTCACAAGTAAATCAAATGTAATTTTCTTGCTCAATTCCTCAAGTGCAGTGTACAGTACAACAACATTTTTCATATGGATATAGCTAGTGGACACAGTGGCTTCATACACAACTGTATGTACATACACTGGAGGAAAAAAGTTAAAAATGTTTCTGCTGAAAGATTTAATGATACAAAACTTAGGTGCTAAACTACCTAATCTTTACTGTGTTACCTTTGTGACAGGAATACAGAAGACTCTGTGAGGTGTGTCTTCGTGCTATAAACTGTTTGTGAAGAGTTAATGACTTCAAATGGAGTCCAAGAAATGGAGGTATACTACAGAGGGAGCCACAATAACAGGCAACGTACAAAGCCAAGAGGAAACATGGGAGCTAGGGATCTATCTGAGATGTCACCATTCTCTCAGCCATCAACTTCTCACACAGGTCTGCCTCAATTTTGCTTACCATTGTCCTTGCAGTATTACTCCACTTTTCAGAAAACACAATTAGGCTGCACTCTTGTCACTACAGCACTCACTCACAACACAGGAGACCCAAGTGCAGTACAGTCTCTTCCCTTCTAGCGTACGTCTCCTCTCTCCCCCAAAAGTGTAGTAACTATCTAATGATAGAATCATAGAATCATTTAGAATTGGAAAAGTCAGTTAAGATCATCAAGTCCAACCACAGACTTAACACTGCCAAGTCCACCACTAGACCATGTCCCTAAGCACCAGATCTACGTGTCTTTTAAATACCTCAAGGGATGGTGACTCAACCATTTCCATGGATAGCCCATTCCAGTGATTGATAACTCTGTTGATGAAGACATTTTTCCTACTACCGAATCTAAACCTCCCCTGGTGCAGCTTGAGGCCATTTCCTCTCATCCTATCACCTGTTAATTGGGAGAAGAGACCAACACCCACTTGACTGCAGCCTCCTTTCAGGTAAAGAGTGAGAAGGTCTCCTCTCAACCTGCTTTTCTCCAGACTAAACAATCCCAATGCCCTCAGCCGCTCCTCATAAGACTTGTGCTCCAGACCCTTCACCAGTTTCGTTGCCCTTCTCTGGACACACTCCCGCACCTCAATGTCTTTCTTGTAGTGGGGGGCCCAAAACTAAACACAGTACTCTAGGTGTGGCCTCAATGGTGCCTAGTACAGGAGGACGACCACTTCCCTAGTCCTGCTGGCCGCACTATGTCTGATACAAGCCAGGATGCTGTTGGCCTTCTTGGCTATCCTGAACACACTGCTGGCTCATATTCAGCCAGATGTCGACCAATACCTCCAGATCCTTTTTCACCAGGCCGCTTTCCAGGCACTCTTCCTCAAACCTGTAGTGTTGCATGGGGTTATTGTTACTCAAGTGCAGGACCCAGAACTTGGCCTGATGTGACATTCTGCTTCTTCTCCATCTTCCTGTTTGGAACTGTACTTCTGTTCACCAAAAAAATGAAGATTTTCCAGGGCTGGGGAGTTGTGAAGGGAGGAAAAAGAGAGAGATAAAGTACGAGTATACACTAGGGGGGTTATAATTTTACAGACTAGTGGTTAGAACAATCTTCAGCAACAAAGGGAGGAAGAGAAGAACGTATTGAGCCCTCCTCCTAGAAGTTATATTTTTTTTCCAGTAACTGTTTCAACAGATATTGTGTTAAAATGGTGACTCAAGTACTTCTGTGATTTGTTTTAAGGGTTTGATGACACAGTTGTTTAGCCTGTGCAAAACCAGACGAGCACCAGGCTGATGGAGAAGTACAATGTATGTTTTGAAATTTCAGCATTAAGCAGGAATTTGCCTACAGTTTTGCTTCCCAGAGTTTGGGGGCTTTTTAATGTTGCTGTTTCAGACTGCAGTAGCACATGTCTATGTCATATCTAGTCCTGAGCTAAGGAACATTAACAGGCAATGTGAATATGCTAAAAATAAATTGCTAAACATGAATGCATGGGCTAATATGCTTTGCCTGTATATTTACACAGCAAAATATTACACAGATCTGATTCACTGCCTCTGTTCAAGCAATAAGCATTGCTGCACTAAACATGTATCCTTTTTCATGAGGAGGAGCAGAGCTAAAACCTGCTCTTCATTTACCATCACCATCCTCCCCATCTTGACACTAGAAGACAGATGAAATCCTGGAACATTCCTCCTGTTTTGGCAGAACCACAGCCTGTATTCTAATTTGTGCAATGTATTCATTTTTTGACATACAGATACTTCCTAGATGACCTTAAAGAGGAGTTACAGACCTGATGCACCTCATGATGCTCTTGCCAGGAAGCGTCCCAGTAATTTCAAGCGTAATAACAAGCCCAATATTAACATGTTGAGAGTAAACTAAAGGGAAAGCATTATCTATACTCAAACGCTTAGGAAAATTCTCCTCTCACTTAATCAGTGGTGGTAGCTAAAATAAACAGTATATTTTAAAAGTCTCTGTTGCTCTGGTCGTCATTCATTGCTATTTCACAGTATTGCTTTTGTATAATTATCTTTGTTCAAATACTCAGAATATTCCATTAACTGGAACTTCACGGAAAATCTCTGCTAGGCAATTAGAAGAATAGGATAGAATAGAATAGAATCATTAAGGTTGGAAGTGACCTCAAGGATCATCTAGTCCAACCATCCCCCCACCACCTATTACCCACTAAACCACGTCCCTAAGTACCATATCTAACCTTTCCTTAAACACCCTCAGGGATGGTGACTCCACCACCTCCCTGGGCAACCCGTTCCAATGCCCGACCACCCTTTCAGAGAAGAATTTTCTCCTCATTTCCAACCTGAACCTTCCCTGGCGCAACTTGCAGCCATTTCCCCTTGTCCTGTCACTAGTTATCTGTGAGAAGAGGCCGACCCCCAGCTCACCACAACTCCCTTTCAGGTAGTTGTAGAGGGCAATAAGGTCTGCCCTGAGCCTCCTCTTCTCCAGACTAAACAAGCCCAGTTCCTTCAGCCGCTCCTCATAAGACCTGTGCTCCAGCCCCTTCACCAGTTTCGTTGCCCTTCTCTGGACACGCTCCAGGGCTTCGATGTCTTTCTTGTGGTGAGGGGCCCAAAACTGGACACAGTACTCGAGGTGCGGCCTCACCAGGGCTGAGTACAGGGGGACAATCACCTCCCTGTTCCTGCTGGCTACACTATTCCTGATACAGGCCAGGATGCCGTTGGCCTTCTTGGCCACCTGGGCACACTGCCGGCTCATGTCCAGGCGAGCATCAATCAGCACTCCCAGGTCCTTTTCCTCTACACAGCTTTCCAGCCACCCCGCTCCCAGCCTGTAGCGCTGCCTGGGGTTGTTGTGGCCAAAGTGCAGGACCCGGCACTTTGCCACATTAAACCTCATCCCGTTGGCCTCTGCCCAGCGATCCAACCTGTCCAGGTCCCTCTGCAGAGCCATCCTACCCTCCGGCAGATCGACACTTCCCCCCAACTTGGTGTCGTCTGCAAACTTACTGAGGGTGCACTCAATTCCCTCATCCAAATCATCAACAAAGATGTTGAACAGGATGGGCCCCAGCACCGACCCCTGGGGCACACCACTCACGACCGGTCGCCAGTTGGATTTGACTCCATTCACCACCACTCTCTGGGCCCGGCCATCCAGCCAATTATGAACCCAGCGAAGAGTGTACCTGTCCAGACCATGGGCCGCCAGCTTCTCCAGGAGAATGCTGTGGGAGACCGTGTCAAAGGCTTTGCTGAAGTCTAGGTAGACTACATCAACAGCCTTTCCCTCATCCACCAGGCGGGTCACCTGGTCATAGAAAGAGATGAGGTTGGTCAGGCAGGACTTGCCTTTCACAAACCCATGCTGGCTGGGCCTGATCCCCCGGTTGTCACGGACATGGCACGTGATTGTCCTCAAGATGACCTGCTCCATCACCTTCCCTGGCACCGAGGTCAGGCTGACAGGCCTGTAGTTCCCCGGATCCTCCTTGCGACCCTTCTTATGGATGGGTGTCACATTGGCAAGCCTCCAGTCATCTGGGACCTCTCCCGTCAACCATGACCGCTGATAGATGATGGAGAGCGGCTCGGCAATCACATCCGCCAGCTCCCTCAGCACCCTCGGGTGGATTCCATCCGGCCCCATGGACTTGTGGCAGTCCAGGTGAAGCAGGAGATCTCTAACTGTTTCGACCTGAATCGTAGGGGGTTTGTTCTGCTCTCTGGCCCAGACGTCCAGGTCCAGAGGCTGAGTACCCTGACTACTACTGGTCTGACTACTGAAGACAGATGTAAAGGCTGCATTGAAAATCTCAGCCTTCTCCTTATCCTCAGTAGTCAAGTTCCCCGACACATCCAGTAAGGGATGGATGTTCTCCTTGGCCTTCCTCTTGCTGTTGATATATTTATAGAAAGGTTATCCATGACTGCGCACAGTGTTGTACAACTGTAGCCTGAAATATGAGAGTTGTCCTGAGGAATTCTGTGATCCTGTGAATCCACTGACACAGGATTTACTCCACTCTAATCTGATTACACCAAGAACTAAAAGAGGTTAGATAATGGTAGAAGTTAATGGACCAAACTGTGTTTTATAAGTCCTGTGCAATTTTCTTAAATTCATGTGGCTGCACAAACTATGATAAAGGCAGAACTTATTCTGACAGCCCTCTACTGAAACCCAGCCTTCAAAGTGTGTTTCGGAGTCTGATGCCCAGGTCAAGTTTTTTTCTTACATTCTAATACTCATTGTTCTCTCTTCACTTCTGAGACAAACAGTTTTGGGGAATGGTGTTCACACACTGTTGAAAGAGCTTCAACATTCAGTATACCAAAAGAAAATCAATACAAAAAGTTAATATTTATTGTAGTTGTGTAGTTTGAAAGAGCTAGATTTTCTAGTCCTGGCATTCTTCCAGGGTAACTTGTCAAACCAGGTTACATCTGAAATATGCCTGCAGCCAAGAATGTGAGAGCTCAGCGTGATGATGTGCAGAGGCTTGTTTGATTTGGGGTGATTTTCACTTTTCATCAAAGAAACTACCTGATCCTCTTTCATGGGTAATATTTCCAAGACTCATTATTATTCTTTTGTTTGCTTTGGTTACTGGGGCTCATTGGAGGAAACATCTCATTTAATTTAGAGTTTCTTCATTATGAGACACTTCTTGTAAAGACGAGATGTTCTGCTTTGTTCTTTTGACTTCTAATCCATAAAACCCTCCCTGCCTTTGCCATGTTTATTGACACCCAAGGGAGTCTGCATTGCGTAACACGTCAGACTTGATTTGTTTGTTTTCCCTTGCCAATGGTCTCTGTTCTTCTACGGAAAAATTCTCCAAAATTCATCTTTTTAGACTGAAATGACAAGAGCTTATGTTTGAAACATTATTGATTTCATAATACGAGGAAATTCATTTCATATGGCAACATCAGCACAGGAGATAATCAATTTACTCTGTCTCAGCTTAGAGGTGGCAACACACAGATCAAGGATTGTAATTTCTTTAAACGTGCTAACTCAACTGGCCATGATTGTCCAAGAATGTTTCTAATTAATTTTTAAATAGAAGTAACTCTCATTGTTCTTCTATTTGACTAAGCACCCAGTTTCCCCAGTCAAAGTTGTTACAGCAGTTTAAGTCTGATTTTAATGATCCCTGTTGATTTTAATACATCATTCTCTTTTTACCTTATGTTCGTTCATGGCTATGAAGAGATAAAGGTGCCAAACAGGCAGAAGAAATCCAGATGTCCATATCATCACAGGTTCTTAGAATTTCTGTGTGAAACAACTATCTGTCTAGATTGTTTTATGTTTCTGTTTCCATCTTCACTTTCCAGTTAATAGAAAGTTGTTATGACTTGTCAGGTGAGAAACTCATGAATAAACATTGAGTTAATTACATAAATATTGTGGTTTTGTAATACCTTCTGTCCCTTCTGTCTATTCTTGATTCTTCTTTCTTCCTGTTGTCCAAACACATTTTCCCTTCCCTATCACATACTACTTTTAGTTTTCCTGATTTCAGTTTTGAGTCCTCTTTCACAAAAGATTTACTTTTCCGCCTGAAAGTACCTCGAGTCCTGCCCAGCTTTTTGAAGACTATGACTAAAACCTCTTTCATGTTTGCTCTGGAGGTTGGAATCATGTCTCATTTGCTGTTTAAAACTTTCCTTTTCATAGCTTTCCTTACTCAGTGTCTTGCAGGCAGTCCTGTTGAAAAGACCCTTATGGATCTCTCATTTTCTCCCAGCTCCCCATTTTCCATTTAATGGAGTCAAAATGTGGCGTAATTCCCTTCTCCACATATAGGATCAAACCAAGTTTCTCCTACCCAGAATATGTTGCTTGTGGTAGTCTCAATGTCAGTTTTGCATACAGCCTGTCTTCCTAACAGTTTCTTCTTCTTTTTTTTTTTTTCTTTTTTTTTTTTTTTCTGGCTAGGTGGGGCTACTAATTTTTTAAAAATTATTTCTTCAATTTATACCACTCCCAGTATTTATTGCTTATTCTTTTATAAACATTCCTCAGTTTAACACCATCACAGTTACTTGACAGCAACCCTGTGATGAATTTACCCTGCAACTTGCAACACCAATGTGGAGATATAGCTGAAACTGACAGATGCCAGAGTATTTATTTTGTAAATACCTCAGTTTTGTAAACATGAAAAGCCTAGGATTCTTTAGAAGCATGAGAGGTAACTGAAGGGAAAAAGACAGCCATTTCTGAGTGAGAGGAAGACGTGAGAACAACTTCTTGACAACAGTAAAGTGGGGAAGCAACTTTGCAAAACAGGTTGGAGCAGGTTGCTGTTTTGCACCCAGCAACAGCTGATCATGCTGGGTCAATTGGCTGCAGCACTGGGAGCGGGTGAAGTTAATTTCTGTCAGACTCCTTGACTCTTTGACTCTGAATGGTTTCCAAAAAACATAGGCACTGTGGTGATGGACTAAAGAGACAGAGCTAGGATCTGCTCCATTGTTCTGCTTGGAACTGTTTAGACCTAATTTTTTAATTAAAAAAACTTCAGCTAGGCTCCAGGTATCCCTGGCTGTTTGCTACGCAGCAAACTTGTTCAAATTTTCAGCCACTTTTACTTATACTGAATGAAGCCACTGAAATTATGTGCATTGTGCCAGGTCAATGCAAATGAGGAAGGGACACTACCAAGAGAAGTTAAATCAAGAAGCACTTTCTGTAGGGGAAAGGGAGGGAAGCAGCATGCAAGTAGAGAAAATCCTATTGAAGGCAGCTCAGGAACACCGTGCTACTTTCAATAAGAGCATTGATTTAAACAGTGAAAATATAAAAATTTATTTTGAAGCTAATATGTCCTACAATCAGGCTAGATTTGGTCTCATTTGAGAACACAGATAAAGCAAAGGAAATGAAAGCAGTGGCAGATTGGCCTTCAGAAGCCAGCAAGGTCCAGACCACTTTTCACAACAGTGTTCTGGCCCACACTACAGATTGAGTGGAAACTTTTCCAGTGAAAGGCTCCTGGTCTCAATCCAAGTCCCACTCATTATCCTCTGCGGAGTGAGTCAGAGCTTCTCAAACACCCATGGTGTTATGCTAATGCTTTCTTCTATGATAGGTAAAGTGTCCTCCACCCTGGAGTCTTGTAACACACATATCTATATAATTTGAAAAATGCATTGAGCTGAAGCTTCTAAAGCACAAATATCTGAGGAAAAATGCATGTTCAGGAAGCAGGTTCCTGGAGCAATCAGGGAAAAGGTAGAGGAACAGAGCTAGCAAGAACTTTTTACTGGCAGTACTTTTCTGGTTTTCTTGGCTCTACAGAATTTCTCTTCCCTCCTTCCTCATCCCTCCTGCAGCACTGAGCAATGAGTTCCAATATAATTTCAATATATGCGTAACATAATTAGTTTAATATTTCACTCTTTCCTCACATAAAACTGACAGTACATTATAATTCTAGCCTAAGTAAACAAAAATGGTATGTGGGGCCTCTCTTGAAGAATGCTTGTGCAAAAGAAAATGCAGAATATTGTGGTGGTAACAAAAGCAGTAACCACTGTTCAGCTTAACATGTTTCTTCTGCTTGCCTTCAGTTCCAGCAGACATTCACTTCTTCTGAAGAGAGGTACATTTTTCTGTCAAAGTGTGCATCTTATCCTGAAATTCAGACTAGTCATTAGCTTCAGTACAGTGATGCTAACCATGATGACAGACTAGTCATCATCAGTACAGTGATGCTAGCCATTGAGCTCTCCCATCAACAGCTGAAAGAATGGACTTGAGAAAAGCTAGATTATAACAGAATAAATACACCCAAACGTCAGCTGTGGAGACAGCCAGTGACATATTCAGGAACAGATATTTAGCAAGGCTGCAGACAGGGAGACATGGAGAGAGTTTACCAGAGACAAGCAACTTCCTGGAGACATTAGCTAAGATATGCTGCCAGTTGTATCTACACAGTACTATGCACTACCGTGTGGAGAAAGCCATAGCAGCTCTGAACAGCTCATGGTAAAATATCAGAAGAGACATTAGTAGAGCATCCCACACATCTAACGTACTGTGGTTTTCCACACGGATGGTATCCCAGGCCGCCTCCTGTTGCAGTGTCTGCAGATTGCTTCCTCTTCCAAATGAGCTTGGCTTTCCATGGTGCAAAGCAGATGCGATACAGAATGCCTACATGGGTGCAGTTGGAAGGAGTGCACTGAGAGCTCCTGACTTGTACAGGTATGGGAAGGCCTGCAGACTCAGAGATCTCAGGTCTCTCTTTACATTCCCTAAGAAACATGCCAGAAAACCTGAGTATGTTAATGGCAGATATGTGACTGGAATTTTCAAAGGCAAAAAGCACCAGCTTCTCTTGAAAATTGAGGCACATGATAATCTTTTTCTCTTGGAAAATGTTACAGTTCATGTACATGCATGCATGCATTTATCCATATAACATACTTCTGTGTGCATGCATATGTATATGCATGTATATATATATATATTCAACATCCATAGATAAGTTTTAATTTATCCTTCATTAGCTTGTGGTTTCTGTTTCACCTCTGTTGAAGTGCCATTAAATTGCATAGAAAATACTGTAATGAACCTTCTTAAATCTGTCCATTTTGCACTGTAGGAAATTCAGAAAGACAGAAAAAATATCATGTAATTTGCAAACATTAGCTTTAATAACTTTACTTCATTACTTGTATTCATGCATCTCTTTGAAATAATATAAATTAAACAGTAAGCTTAAGAAACATGCAGAAAATATTTCTAACCTAGTTGATTGGTTGACCAGAGAATGCTACCACAATTCTGTGATAAACATTAAGACAAAACTTGAATAGTATTAAATAGATTTGCTGTCTGGCAAAACATAGAATCATAGAACTATAACATTGTTTGGGTCAGAAGGGGCCTATAAAGATCACCCAGTCCAACCCTCCTGCCACAGGCAGAGATATCTTTCACTAGACCAGGTTGCTCAAAGCCCCATCCAACCTGGCCTTAAACAATTCCAGGGAGAGGGCTTCCACAACTTTTCTGGGCAACCTGTTCCAGTTTCTTACCACCCTAATTATAAAAAATTTCATCCTTACATCCTATCTAAATCTACCTTTTTAAACGGTAAAAGCATTGGACCTTGTGCTGTCATTACAGGCTCTGGTAAAAAGTATCTCTTCGTGTTTCTTATAAGCCTCCTTTATATATTGAAAGGCTGCAATAGGTTCATCCCAGAGTCTTCTCCAGGCTGAACTCTCTCTTTCCTCACCGCCCTCTGAACATTTTCATGGCACCTATCTGATCATGCTGTAACAGCTCCATGTCTTTCTTGTGCTGAGGACCCCAGAGCTGGATGCAGTATTCCAGGTGGGGATCTCACGAGAGCAGCACAGAGGGGGAAAATCACCTCTCTCAACCCGCTGGCCATGTTTCTTTTCATGCAGCCCAACCCATACAGTTGGCTTTCTGGGCTGCAAGTGCGTGTTGCCAGCGTATGCCAAATTTTTCATCCACAAGTATCACTAAGTCCTTCTCTGCAGAGCTGCTCTCAATGTATTAATCCTCTAGTCTGTACTGTTGTTGAGGATCGTCCTGACCCATGTGTGGGACTTGCACTTGACCTTGTTGAACCTCATGTCATTCACATGGGCCCAGTCCTCAAGTCTGTCAAGGTGTCTGGCTGGCATTCCTTCCCTGAAGCGAATGAACTGCACCACTTGGCTTGGTATCATCTGCAAAGTTACTGAGGGTGCACTCAATCCCACTATGTCATTGACGAAGCTATTAAATATTATTGGTCCAAATACGGATCCACGAGGGACACCACTAATTACTGGTTTTCATTTGGACATTGAGGCATTAACTGCAATTCCTTAGGTGCATTCATACAGCCAATTCCTAACCCATCTAACTGTCCATCCATAAAATCCATATGTCTCCAATTTAGAGGCAATAATGTTGTGTCAAAGGCCTTACAGGAGTCCAAGTAGATGACATCAGTTGCTCTTCCCTTGTCCATGGATACAGTCACTCTTTGACAGAAGACCACAAGATTAGTCAGGCATGATTTGCCCTTGGTGAAGCCATGTTGACTGTCTCTAACCACTTCCCTGCGTTCCACATTTCAACATACATTCCAGGAGGATCTGCTCCATGATCTTACTAGGCACAGAGGTCCATTTTTTTACCCTTTTTAAAAAATGAATGTGATATTCCATTTTTTCCAGTCACTGGGAACTTTATGTGACTGATGTGACTTTTCAAATAAGATGGAAAGTGAGTTGGCAACTACATCAGCTGATTCTCTCAAGACATTGAGATGTATCTCACTGGGTCCTATGGACTTCTGTGTGTTCAGGTTCTCAGGTGGTTTCAAACTTGATTTTCTCAGGATGCTATTTTCTCTGAGAAAATACACTTTATCAAGAGAGAATGATCTCAATTAAACCCTTGTGTTCTAAGGTTTCCTTAGAAGCTTTTTTTTTAATATCTTAGAGGAAATAAATGTATTTTCTAATGCTATGTGCTACCTCAGATCCTCTCTGATAAAGATAAAAAGAGAGGGACTAAGGAGGTTCCTGGGATTACATTTATAAATCCCTGCAGCTTTAGTTTTTAATTTTTTATCAACACGTCGCTATGTATTTCATTGAAAAAATTAACTTCTTGTAATATTACAAAGGTGGGCAAAGTACAGTAATATCTAATAATCTATTTGCAATAAACTAAGTCATTTAGCACACCTGTATCAGCTTTCAGAGCTCAAGTTCTCTGTATCAGATATTATGGTATTTCATAATTTTAAAATTGCTATTTCAGATGTATAGTCAGTAAAAAAAAAAAACCCAACAAATACCAAACCACACCAAAAAACCCAACCCAAACCGGTTGTTATATCCTTTAGGTTGGAAAAGACCCTTAAGATCTTTGAGTCCGGCTGTAAATCTAACAGTGCTATGTCCACCACTAAAATAAGTGCCACATCTACACATCTTTTAAATTCCTCCAGGGATTTAAAACCACCAGTTTACTCAACCACTTCCCTGGGCAGCCTGTTCCAGTTCTTGATAACTCTGTTGGTGAAGATGCTTTTTCTGTCATCAAATCTAAACATACCCTGGTGCAACTTGAGGCTGTTTCCTCTCATCCTATGACCTTTTACGTGGGGAAAAAAAAAAAGTATATAAATTTATCTACATTTCTCCTAATTTAAACATCATACATTTTACACTTAATCTTTTATAAGACATAAAATTTGCAATAATCATCACCTAAATATATTTCCAAGTTTTAGAACTGAAGAACACTTACGCATTGTGATGCATCGTTGATGAAAAACCCAACATGAGCCAGCAGTGTGCGCTTGCAGCCCAGAAAGCCAACCGTGTCCTGGGCTGCATCAAAAACAGTGTGGCCAGCAGGTCGACGGAGGTGATTCTCTCCCTCTACTCCGTTCTTGTGAGATCCCTCCTGGAGCACTGCATCCAGCTCTGGGGTCCTCAGTACAGGAAAGACATGGAGCTGCTGGAGCGAGTGTAGAGGAGGGCCACAAAATTGATCAGAGGGATGGAGCAGCTCTTCTGCGAGGAAAGGCTGAGGGAGTTGGGCTTGTTCAGCCTGGAGAAGAGAAGGCTCCAGGAGACCTGATTGCGGCCTTCTAGTACCTAAAGGGGCCTCCAGGAAAGTTGACGAGGGGATGGTTCTTAGGGAGTGTAATGACAGGTGTCCTGGTTTCAGCTGAGAGAGAGTTAATTTTCTTCAAGAAAGTCAGTATGGGGCTGTGTTTTGGATTTGTGCTGGAAGCAGCGCTGATAGTGGAGATGTATTTGCTGTTGTTGGGCAATGTTTAC
>VWZZ01000859.1:23195-90190 GCA_013399095.1 Psophia crepitans | reverse complement strand
CCTGCCTGCCATGGGGAGCGGTGAATTAATTCCTTGTTTTGCTTTGCTTGTGCACGCGGCTTTCGCTTCACTTATTAAACTCTTGTACCTGAACCCACGAGTTTTCTCACTTTCTCTCTTCCGATTCTCTCCCCCTTTTCCGATGAGGGGGACTGAGCGAGTGTTTATGTGGTGCCCAGCCAACGGCTGGAGTAAAACCACGACACAGGACAAGGGGTAATGGTTTTAAACTGTAAGAGGGGAGGTTTAGATTGGAAATTTGGAAGAAATTCTTCACTGTGAGGGTTGTGAGGCACTTGCACAGGTTGCCCAGAGAAGTTGTGGAGTCCCCATTCTTGGCAGTGTTCAAGGCCAGGTTGGATGGGGCTTTGGGCAATCTGGTCCAGTGGAGCCCGTGATCGGGCAGTTAGAACTCGATGATCCTGGTGGTCCTTTCCAACCCTAACCATTCTATGATTCTGTGATTTTTCTCCTCATATGCTGAAAGCAGTTTACTGTCAGAATTTCCATAAGACAGACACCAGTCAGTCTAATGGTACATACCCTGTAGCTTTCCTTCCATGCCCATTTTAACCAAGTAGACCAGCATTTTCTAGCCTGTCCTGAAAAGTCTTCTTCAGAAGAACTGAACAAGTGCTCCTCTTACGAACTTCATTGTAATCTGGAACTGTGCAACATTCTCTGAAATCACACCACTTCTGGTAAGACTCTGCTTTTAGTAGCCACACTTGACAAACATTGGTTGAACTTATCCAAGAGGATGTGCTCCCAGTCAGCTGAACCTATCAAAAACAGTCATTGAGAAGCCATGAGTCAGGGTGCTTCATCCCAAAGTATATGGAATACAGTGAGATCATCTGGCATCTTCCTCCATAAATACATCAAAAGCATGTGTGGAACAGGTTTGATTAGATAAATCCATTGCATAATGACAATATTTGCTGCAGCTGAAAAAGGAAGAATTGAAGGAAGGCTTGGATTGCACATGGATTCAAAGTGGGACAGCTGGGTTTCCATCCTTACTTCAAGAACTGTATGAGGCACAGTGAAATCTGGAGCATTTAAGTGGTGCTCACAATTAGCTTCAACTGAGACCACTAGCAGAATTCAGACTGTGGTATCAAACTACAACAGCCTCAGGATTTTTCTGGATATTTCCAGTACGCCATTACTCCCTGATACCCCAGCATATGGTTTGATGAATAATTTGAATTCTCTTCAAAGCCTTTCAAATTAGCTCAGTTCCTTTTGTCTCTGTAAATCTTGGCAAGTTATGTCTTGTAAATCAGTCCCTTCATCTCCCTCAGCAAAGCATAAGGCAAGAATTATAGAACATCCAAAAAATCAGGTGAGAACAAAGCACTCCCATTTCAACATAGGACGTAGAATGTGGCTATTGCTTTTCATTTTACACAAGTATGCCCAAATGCAGTAGTCACTGTAAATTTCAGTCATCATAAACAGTAGTAGCAGTTATTCTCACCGCAATTGACCTTTATTTGTACAACTCTAAACAAGATTGCTTGTTATGGTCAGTGTGTTTTTTCCTTATGACAATATTTTTTCATCTCCCTCTCAAACTTTTATCTCCTGCATTTGGCAACTGAGCCTTGAATGACAGGAAGAGCTTTTCTGTGGTCCGTGATTCATTTCACCTATTCCCCAGCCACTCCCTGGGTGTGTTTTTATAGGAGTGGGCTCTTTTGCAACGTGAGGTAGTACAGCTCTGTAACAATGTGGCATCACCTGCTTGCCAAGGGAAGGGATTATTGTGATCAACTGCTTCAAGGGGAGATGCAACATCCATTCACAAGGCTTCCACAGCTGGTGTCCTGATGGAACTATTTTGTCAAACTAAAATGCTTTCAGAACATCCATCCAAAGGCTCTGGAAAGTGCCACTTGTACAGACTCAAGATGCCTATGTTCTGCCTAACTCCTGTGTTTGGTCATTGCTTATTGCTGGAAAAAATTTTCAAAAAAAAAAAAAAAAAAAAAAAAAGTCGGTGTATATGTCCTTTGAAGAATGTCATGTACACAAGAGTTAGTAAGACTGAAGTTTTTGCAGAGTCAGCACTACTGTGTGTAAAAGCAACCATGAGCTACAGCGTATCACTTGACATTTTTGTGTAGGGTTTCTGTTTCCCTAGCTTTTACTTTCTTGGAGCAGTGATTGCCCCTTTTGGATGTTCTTTTGGAGCTCTGTGCATGTGGACTCAGTTCTTGGTTGGTACCGTTGGGTTTTCACAGTGAGAGCAACCTAAGAAATAATTACATGGTGATGCATTCTTATGATCCTCAGGATGAGTATTTCTTATTCATTGTACCTGATGTTTGACTCCTGGCTGGAGGAGATGGTTCATGAAGTCCACAGGTGTTTCAAGTAATAGCTGTGGTCCTAAATGGAATCATGATCTATTTCCACAGGGCTAGAAAAGTCCACGCACACTTCTGAGGACCCACATACTTTACAAAAAAGGAACACTGTGAGGTGAATAAATTGTGTCAGGTCAGAAAAGAGGGAAATAGCCATCTTCAGAGCAGCCTGACATATGGTGTTGCATTCAAAGTGAAATCACCGATCTGTCTTCTCTAAGCTGAATGTTGTCTTCCTCAGAGCTAGAGGAAAGCACATGCATAACCTGCAAACTGTCAAAGGAAATGTTATATCATAAGAAACTGAAAAATCACTACACACAAGCAGAGAGGAGACGATAAACTCAGAATGCATTTACTATGAGATTCTAAGTACTTAGTACATACATTTGACTTCCTGCATGGAGCAAAAGAAGTGTTCAGTGCAGTGATGGCTAGCAGATTCTGAAAGAAGCTTTGCTACATGAGAGGCAGTCAATTGATGAATAAATAAAAAGGAAAAAAAAACCGGAAACCCTCAGGTCAAAACAAATACTGTCTCAAACCAAGAGTTCAGGCAGTTTTTTTGCCACTGTATTGCCATTAACCTTCAAAGCCTTGTCAACCAATTGAAAAGGGAAATAGAACCCAGAAAGATTTTCTTTGTAAAAATCTCCATAAATTGCAAGCTGTAAGTTTTATATCACCCATAATAATGGTCATTAATAAAAATCACCTAAGTTTCATCTTCATAGGAGTGCATAATAAAAAAATCAGTGTTTAGTTCCAGTGGAAGCATTTCAATGTACTTACAATAACTTTCCATTCTTTGATGCTAACAAAATTTAGCTGAATGGCCCCAACACAAGCACTAGCGGAACATTCTTTGGGGTCAGCATTCAGGCACAGACACAAGCTTACCCATCATATCTGTTAACAGATCATGTCTTAGTCTTAAATGATATTTACACAGCAACAGTCTTATGTCAACAACTAGAAGACCAACTTGGAAGATGAAAAGATTTTTAATGGATTATTTGTGTATTATTAAACATCATCTTCAGCATCTTAACACAAAGCAATCAAGATGTCTCAATCTTAAACGTACATCTTTCTTGATACGTCAGTCGCCTTGCAGAGTAATTTATTCTTTGCCATATAACCTTGACTCAGAATGGTACGTAAGCACATGTATAATCTTGAGCAAGTGCATCATCTCATCGATTTCAATAGGTGACTCATAAATCTATTGAATTACAACCTTAGTCTTACTTTGTTTTTTTCTTCACCTATGAATAATTCCTTACAGTTTAAATTCCATTACATCCTCTAACAGTTGGCTTTGAGCATTTCATGCTTTTAAAATACTTAGCAGTGAAGTCTTTGGGGGACCACAGATTTACAGCTGTAGGTCATTGGGCAATACTAAAAATCAGCCAGTTCATACTATTCGGGTAGTCCAGCAGTTCTTTATTTGGCTTAGTACATCCAGCTTGCCCTCTTCCTAATCCAACCACTGATCTTCAATTGCCTTTTTTTTTTTTTTAACTTGGGTGAAGATAATAATTCATTGTTACTGTTAGTTTTCTGTCTTAAAACACAGCTAGGCTGTTGCGTTTGCAGAATAAGCTCCTCTTTGAAAGTTCCTTTCTAAGCCTGCGTATTTTCAGGATACTTTTCTGCTCTAAAGCGCCTTACCATAGGCTTTGGCAGAGGAACTCAGCTGAGTCTGCTCATGCATTCAGGTAGGCATTTGGCAGGATCACAATTTAGCGGCATCAACTGTTTCTGCCTCGGATTAGCGACTGGACGTTCCCACCCGCGCTGTGCTGCCGCTTCCCTGCAAGCTGCAGCAGAAAGGACCACGGGATGGCAGTACTGCACGAGCAATGGAATCAAAACACAGCGTTCTGCAGGTCTCCTTCCTTGGGAAACACATTTTCTACTGGCAGCTTCAGAGCTTTTTGCCTGCCCCTAACCTGCTTTGCAAAAGCAAGTGAAATCCATACCCTCCATATTCTGAAGTGTGGTAGTGAATGGCTGACATTCTTCTGCTAATAAAGTAATTTTTGTTTTAACACAGTGCGTACTGGCGTGAAGGATGACAGGGACATCTACAGAAAGCCTGCAAGTAGAGGACTGGATTTCAGTCCAATTTCATTTCCTCCTGTATCAAAACTTGCCTTCCATCTGAGAATGGAAGTTTAGAAGAAAATTGAAGCTGACATACTGAATTTCAAGGCAGAGCAGAAAGGAATGGGTTCTTTGCAGACATTTTTCAGAATTGTTGGTTTCCTGTGCAAATGAGTCATCTCTCATGTCAGCATGGCAGAGCTAATTATAGAGGGGAAAGTTACATGTTAATGTAGCTAAATTGTTCTCAGTTTCCAGAGGCTGAAGCACCTGGTCATTTGTGCATAATGGTCAATTCTGCATGGCAGTATGCCTGTTCACTAAGGCTGACCCAGTAGCAGGTAGGAATGGCTGAACAATAAATGCTGAGCTTTTAGAAGTCTGAAGAAGTGTATCTTTCCGCTGTCCCTTCATTTCATAGTGGTATGAAGGCAAAATATCTTTTGTGAGTGACGTAGTCCAGTGGGTTGCACAACATTAAATCAGTCAAGGAATTCTTTGTTTTGCTTAACCTTGGACTTCTAAATTCTTTCCTTCAAGGCTGCAGACATCAGAGATTGGTTCAGGCCATGCTTGGGGACTGCTGAACTTGTTTCTCCATGGTGGGCTGCACAGAGGCCAGGGGGAGCACTTTTATTTGGGAAATGCCAGTGCACTGAACATTACAGGAGCAGGTATGAGGCCACAGCAAGGGACCCTGTCATGAGTGTGATTTACTACAGTGACAACAACTGTCACTACCCATTCATAAGTCCTGACATGAAACTAGCTTTCTTGTTGTGCCTGTGGGAAGGAATGCATTGTTTGTGTTTCATGCAGCACTGCCTCAGGCCTCCTGTAAACTTTTTGAGACAACCATAAACACAGTGTGAGTTGGTCCTCGTTGGTGATCAACTGGTGGCAATTGCTTAAGGCAAGACTGGGGACTACAACTTCTAGGTAGTGTCCATATGAGACAAAAGAGCCCTCAAATTTGTTGCTTTGAATTATGACAGTGTTCTGTGTTGGCACCTCAAGCAAGCAGGATTACTCCAGCCTGCCTTTTTAATTTCTGGTACTCAACAGACTTCTGTCTGTGAAAGCAGAACCAGAAATAGCTCTTTCCTTCAGCTACAAAGAAACAGATGTGCCATGCAATGAAAGAAAAAATACTAAAAGGAAATAAATGAGGAATTATCCAAATAGGCAGGAGCCACTACCTGTTCCTGAAGGAAATCCTGCCATTAAAGCTTGAGATTAATGCAGTATGACCCAATGCAATGCAACCTAGCAAATTAAAGAGCTGAAGCACTCAATGAAGGTCAGTTTCCTTTCCCCAATAAGAGAAGAGATGGGAGGAGGAAGAAAAAATAGTGGTTTCTGGCTACTTGATATTTAGTAAGTAACAGACACCTTTCCTTCACTCTTTTCCTTAGGAGAATGCAAAGCAATCATTTCACTGGCAATGTTTACTCTGGAGATATTCCAAAACAAGAGGAACAGTCAGCACAAAAGCATGCACAACACACTCCTTGTCAGATCCATCACTTCATTCACAGTATGGTTAAAGGCTAATTGACAGAAATGCATTCCTACACAATGGCTAATATGAACAGATTTATGCATATGTGTATTTGTGTACAGAAATACATGTACATTCATTTTATTATTATGTTTTGCCTGGAGAAATAAGCTGAAGTAAGCAAACTCGTGTTGGGAACAGTAACACTAGCTGCTGAAGGACACAGAAGTTTACATGCTGTCACATAAATACTTTGCAATCTTACTGTAGTTTAAGGAATACCAGGAGGGGAAAACCAAGTAAGACTGAGGACAAGTTTTACCTTTGTAGATTCCCCTCCACTTGCACTGGGAGTCTCTGACATTTGAAGATCTGTTTGAGTCCACATGAATGGTGATTTTCCATGTTATGCTGCAAATGTTAATAGTCAGCCATTTCCATGCAAAGTGGTTGGTACGCAAAGAGGAGGAGAAAGAAGTCCTGACACAGCTGCTTTTGAAATCCTTCTGTCACCAAAGGCTTTGATCATTCTTTGTCTGAAGGAATACCAATGACTGATCCAATTCTTACAGCAGTAGCCACAAAAGTGTGTTGTGCTAAGTGTTAGGACTGTAACCCTCTTAACACCATATAGAGGAGAGGGAGATTCAATACCATTCCCAAATTGCCCATTTTCTATTGATTGCTACATCCTTTAGCTTGTACCTTTCCCCCTTTCAGTGTCTGGTAAAAACGAATAGTGTTTGATGTCTTTGTTTCCCCTGGTCGTGCGTTGGACTAACATCTCAGAAGATGTATCAAAGCCAAGGTCCTTTTCCAGTGCATAATAAAGAATTACGTTGTGGCTCAGAAAGTCTGAGCCCCCCTGCAGGGGCAACCTGACCTTGCAGGAGATTATGTATTCAGCAGGTAGACAGTTGTCCTCTACTGCAAGGGAGCGTTAACCCAATGCCAGGGCGTTACAATTGGACTGTAAAAGCTGTGATTTCCTTCCTCTGGAATATGGCATATTTTTGGAAAGGGTTGCCATTGCATTGTTTTCTGATTCTGCGTTTTCAAATACCAAATTCTTTAATCTGAAAACACATGGCTAGGTCTAATTACTGTTCCCAAATCCTGCTAAACTAACATTCAGCTGATGCTTAACTGGGTTTCTTCACTGTGGAGAAAAGGCAATCAGCAGGTGATGATAAGCTGAACATAATAAAGTCCTTCTTTGGCTGTTGTCTAGGTCACTTCAATGGCCCTACCACCATAAATAATCAAACAAACAAACAAACAAACAAAGAAAAAAACCCCACAATGTACAAGGAAATACTTGCATATTTGCATTGTGGGTTCACATGAGATGATTCAAGGACTCATAACTGCAATCATCCACTATTTTTATTATTGATTTTATACAAAGAATGTAACTAGTCAATAGATAAAAAAGAAGAAACATGAGCAAGCCATTTTTAAGTAAATATATTTGGGACTGGAAATTAATATCTGCCAAATATTGCTTAATAATCTACCATGAAAGTTTTCTTTCCGTTTTCTCTTCCCTTCTGTCAAACATATCCCCCAACCAAAACTCCTGCATGGGGTTATGCCTTCATTTTCACCAGCTGTGTCAAAAGATGACACAGCAGAGGTATAAATCTTTGCAATGCATTTTGCTTCCAGGAAAAGCTTTCAGGAAAGCACACATGCTCACTCTATGCATATTCAAAACTCAGCAGATGTATCATGATGAGTTGCCTTGGTTTGGCTCCAGAATTACAAATTATAGCCATCAGCACACATCCTGCCAAGAACAGAGACTGAAACTCTGTTTCGTCCAATCATCCTGCTCTGCTTGCAGTCATGATTTCGTGTCCATTGCAGAAATATTTTCTTCTAAAAGTATCCCACTAACATTTGCTAGTGTAACTATTTTGATAATAAAAGTAGTTCTTTTGTTTCCTTGCAGGGCTTCTATCTCTCCCCAAATCTGATCATGCTGGTTATTAAAGCTGACATGACTCTGATGTGATTGAGCAGGGATTCCTGGCAAGCCTAATTCCAGAATTGGGGGTATGGGGAACACAGCAGAGTCCAGGGTGATCCTGCCTCTTGCTTTTTTTTTCATACTTTTTTTTTTTCCCCCTGTAAATTCTGGGGTAATTTATGTTCAGTACAATTTGTGTTTAAATAGGAGTTTTCTTAAAGACACAGAATGAGGGATCACTGGCCAGCTGGAAATGTTGACTTTTTCGTGAGTTACAATACTTTTTCATATTATTGTAGAGAAGGATTCCTACTAGAACCTCTTGAGCAGAAAAGATTCTGAAAGTCATCTCCAGATCACATTCTTTCATTTTCTTATTTTCTTCCTGGTATACAGCTAGGGCAGTTCTGGAGACATGCCATGTTGCAGGAATATATTCTTGTGGTCCCAATATGACAAACACTTCTGAAAGACACTGGTTTCATAAGATTTTTCCATATATGGACTGAAACCGGAAAAAAAAACCCCAGGGTAATTTAAAAATAAAGCTTGACAGACTTTGATACACCAACTATCAATGACAATACAAAGACATTGCTCTAGTTTGGATCATTGCTGCCTAGTTTTGCTGTCTCAGAGCAGATACAGTCTTTCAAACATTTACTTTCCTACATGTATCCCAAAATTTTCTCTCAGTTTGGGGTTTCCCCATTCGTATGACCACAGTATGAAAGGGACAAATCAGCCTGGTATCCCTTGGAGGTGTGTCCCACCTTTTCAGTCCTTAAATGCTCTCCTTCAGCTGAAAGAAGGACTCAGCAACATCCTAATGAAGCCAGCTCTCAGCATAGTTCAAGACACTAGTGGGAAGATGAAACATAAGACAATGCCATAGTTCAAAAAAGGTCAGAGAAACAGAAAATAGAGCAGGAAGCTGTAATCAGTGTGAAACCACAGACAAAAGCAATGAGTTTCTGTAAAACTGCACTCTACTCATGGACCTGTAAAAAGCTCTTGTCAGAGTCACACCTAGCAACAAAGTGAACTTCAGACAGTATAGGCAATGGAAAATATGAAGATGCCCAAACCATGCTGCCTGCTGTCAGGCCTCTCTGAACACACAACGGTGCGCATCAGCCTCAGCAAATCTTCCAGGTTTGGTGGCGTCACATAACAACTGCTGAATCGTACTTTTTCCTGTCAGATGCCCAGCATTCCACACTACCAAGACTTCAAAAAGACACTGGCCAAGGCATCTGGACACAACAGACTTATTGCATAGACACTGTTAACAAATGCACGATCAGACATGGCTCCAAAATTCTTGGCAAGGTCCTGGCTCCTATTGAGCACACAGTTATTTAAGCCATGTAGCATTTTAATTACTTTCTGCCTGATGAACTTTCAGAATGATTGACATTTTCAGTGCGTGAGGCTATCAAATTGTTTCTTGCTGTGAAGTGCCTGTTCACAGGCAGGTAGTAATGTAACCCTCTGGCAGGGAACAAAAAAACCCAAACACTTCAGTGACTTCAGTGAGTAAAATGCATTCCCTGGAAAGGATGTTTTGCAGTTTTCCAATTATTATTATGTTAATAAAGAAAATTCTGCCCATCTTTCATAGAAAAAAGTTGAAGTCAGAGGCAGTCAGAGGAGATAATTTCCTTCCCTGCCACTTCTGTCTTATTAAGAGGGAACCCAATAGATTTAACACACTATAATATTTCGGAATTTTCATGTTCTGATTGAATACACGAAATAGTAGGTCAAGTAAATATTTGTTCAAGGTGGAAATCAGGTTCCTGCCATACATCCAATTAGAAATACAATGCTGTATGTTTACTACAGCTATAATATAATTTTTCAATGAATTGTCTAGCCAACATCCTACCATTGAGCAAACGACTGCAGTTTCATTTTGTGTGGCAATCGAAACCATTCAGTTTCAAAGAGTGATTGAAGTTTAATACAGCGTTCCATTGCTAACCACCAAACAGTGTCAGATTTCCACTGGCAGGTTTAGGCAAAGAAACTTCTTGCTTTTTCAAGACCAACTGAATCAGGGATGTGTCATCAAGAATCAGCCTTTTTAGTTTAGCTTTATAGTCACTGTGCAATTCACTTGGAATGGCAGGTTGCATGTTAAAAAGGCAAATGGATATTAAAATTCTGCATACCTGGGAAGTATCAGGTCAGACTTCTTGGAGCACTGTGAGAAACCAAACCTTTGTTTTTGTGAGAGAATGCTGGGATTTAGTTGCACACCATGCCAAAAAAGCAAAAGGCATAGAAGATGACAATATATGCAGAGTCAAATGCCACATGGTGGATTTGATTCACTGCTAGAACAGGTCCTAGATACAGCTCTGAGTGTAATCAGAGTAATCAACTCAGCTGTACCTGACACTGGGGCACAAACAGACAGAAAGCACTGGCCACACACTTTTCATGGCCAGTCTTTAGGATGATTTCAGACATCGAAAGTAGGGCAAACTTGGAGTCTAATCTGCATCATAAACCCACTCTTTCCTATACCATGTGTAACTGACAATGGAGCATGTGTAACAGTTCCTCTGTTTGTGCTCAGTCCATAAGGTATGAGGTTTCACTGCAGCTCACAGACAGAGTTCTTCTCATTAACTCACTTCAACATTGCAGTTCATGCTTTCAGAACTGGAGAGCGCAGATCCTCAAACTCAATCCTTAATTGGCTGACACTACACAATAAGAGCTTTATTTCACTTAAGAATCATAGAATGGTTTGACCTGGAAGGGACCATCTAGTTTCAACCCCCCTGCCATGGGCAGGGACACCCTACAGTGGACCAGATTGCCCAAAGCCCCATCCAGCCTGGCCTTGAACTCTTCCAGGGATGGGGCCTTCACAGCTTCTCTGGGCAACCTGTCCTAGTGCCTCACCAATAAGAAGTGCCCCAAGTTCTGAGCAGAGGACTGTGCAAGCTGTGCTTGGTGGATGGAGCTGTTCTACATACAATTCAAATGCAGCCTAAATACCTGATGACTAACTTACAAAGCGCAAACATTCCAGTTCTGTATTATGGAAAAATGTAAAAACAAACACACTCTTGCCCCCACCAAAATATGTTGCTGTCAGAAGCTAATTTGGAGGTCAGGAAACCTAGGGTCCACTTCAAAGTTAATTCTGGGGTTGCCCAGTGTAAAACTTACAAAACATACTGGAAAAAATCGAGGTATGAGTCATTCACACCAATCCATCAAGACATTGTGGGAATCTATTGCTATTAGCCTTTGGGCTAAACGACTTTCTGGAGAAATTCCATTGAAAGTAAGTCACAAGAGATTATTTTGGCCCTCTGTGATTAGTTCTTTTTTCCTTTTATTTCTTTCATTCTTGCCTGCTTGCTTTTTTTTTTTTGCGTTTTCTGTCTTTCTTTCTTGATTTTCCTTTCTTGTTGTCCTGCTTTATTGCTTGCTCTTTCTTCCATTCATTCTTTCTGTCTCTTTCTCTGTTTCTTACCCTATTCTTTCCTTAGCTTGCTTCCTTCCTTGATTCTCAGTGTAACAGAAACAAAGGACTGAATCAAGGTCGGGGCATTCATCTGAGGGTCTAATGTGCCTTAGTGCAGCAGCTGTGGCAAATATAATCAGTGCAGAAAGACACAGTGAATGGGAAGGATAGACCCAGAGAGCTTATAAGATTTTGAGTCTCAAAGAGATGGAAAGGAGTGTCAAAGGATAGAGAAGTGACAATTTCAGCATTATTCTCCTACCTTACAAAAGGGGCATCCGACACTGAGAATATATATATTCCTTGAGCCAGTTCATACCAAGAGTTTGCTCTCAGAATCGCGGTGCAAATGCAATTAGTCCTTTTCTCAATCTCCTACCTCTGACATGTACTCCTATTCTCTACCCCTCCAATCTGTCCATGTTTTTTCACCCTGCAGAAATGCATTTTAACAATGTTACAGCAATGAAATCTGATAAAAGTGGACTATGATGTGTCTTCAGCTTTTATTAGGACTGACAGAAAAATATTGATGGAAACTGTGTGAGGGGAAAATTTGGCTTTCAAATCTTATTATGTTGGCCCTCAGACAACATGCTTACTTTACACAGAAAATGTATTATTTTCTTCCTGAAAATCTAATGCTTTTAGAACAAAAGAAAATTTCCATGACAGTGACATAGCAACCATATTGTTACTTTCTCTCTGCCGAAAAGCATGAAAGCAGTCTTTTCTTGATGTTGTGGCCTAAGGATAGGATCTAGACTCTAGTGAAAAATGGGAATGTCAGGAACTTAAATTCTTATGAAGGTTCCCATAGACAAATTTCAGAACAAGATTTTTCATTTATTTTTACAGAAAAAAAAAAAACACAAAAATTTTGATTTTCTCCAACAACTTTGATTTTATGTTCTAGGGAATTTTCTGTTGGAAAATTAAAAAGGCCACCAGACATGTCCAGTTTCCCAGCAACCCTCATATGGGAGATAAAGAAAAACATTAATATGCTTGTGGACATGTTATATTTAACATCTGATTTGCTGAGAAGTGGAGGCTGAAATCTCAATGGTTCTTTATACTCTGAAACTCAACAGGATGAAAACTGCAATTAGTTTTCTACTCTTGTAAACAAACAGCTCTTGCATCATCAGCTTTGTGTGCCCATTTACATTTGTGCTGCACACAGCTGAAGATTACTAAACACTAGATTTAAATTAATTACTAACTGTAATTAATTTATCTGGGAGTTAAGCTCCCCCCTCCACCCTCAGTGTTAGGAGAGATGTTTCAGCCTTTCAGATGAAATCTGTGCTCAGGGACCCCGTACACTTTGTAACAGGAGTTGCTGAAGCGCTCCGCAACAAGCCAGCAGTGCTTTTCCTCTAACTCATCATAGCACTTTTAACTCCTTGCATTCCCCAGCACCACAAAGACACATCATGTTTTTAGGATGGGTTCAGTTGTACTTGAGCACTCCAATAATGCTACTGAGAATGTTTGGGGTTTTTTTTTCCTCTGCAGGAATGAGGAGCCTCCTTTGCTTTCTCACTTCTAACACCACTACAATATTTTACATGGGGGTTTTAAAAGGGTTTGCGCCTCTTGCTTCAGTAACAGAGACTCCGCAAGTGGTTTTTTAAGGCACTCTCTTCCTAGTGCTTCCCTAAGGCTACAGCTAAAGTCCGGCTTCAGTTTAAAGGGAGCCCCACTGCCAGTTTACGGTTGGTCTGCACATACAAAGACAGGTTTTGTGGTGATGGTTTCAGTCACTTAGAATGTCTCTGCCTCTTCAAAGGAAGTAGATACTATACTACCAGAATTATTATCAGACTTATACTACAAGACTTGCATACACATATATGTGTATATATAAGTACGCAAAGTATCTTTGGTCTTCAGTTAATACCAGTGCTCTCAAACGACTGTCAATAAAATACTGCTGAAGGTAATAACAACAAGTTATGTTAGGATAAGAAAATAAGGTCTTGATTTGCCGAACAGCTTTTAAGTTATTAAATTCAGAATCACAGAAGATAGAGTGTGACTGGTTATTAAGTATAGTCCTTGAGGTGTGACTTTCAGTTTAGGAAGTTCCTTATCCGCTGGCCCTTATAAACTGGAAGAGCAGAGTGGCTGTAGGATTTTGCAGTGCTCGGTTTAATCTAGTCCCTTTCAGCTATTACTGAAGCTACTTTTCCTTGGGAACTGGATTTGCACTTCTGATTCTGAAGGAGTTAATTTTATGACTTTGCCATAAAAACCCCAACAACATAGTTGCTTCTTCCTTCTGATTTTATCTGAGAGCACTTCATCAGAAATTATGCACTGGGAGTGACATTCTTCTCTGAGTCACACCATTGAATCTATTTTGAGTTATGTGTGTTACTTGAATTTTTTGTAAGTAACTGAGAAAAGAATGTAACCCAATGCGCACAGTAAGCCAGGTCTTGTCAGTTTCTACCGAAAACACAAGGAAAACATTGGCTGTAAGATACCATATCACATTATCTTAAGCCAACATAAGACTATGGTTCATTGTTTTAAGATACTAATTCTGAGATATCACAGAGCAGAGGTTTAATGATTCCCATGAACACAGTATCAAGTAACAATTTAAAAAACTGGAGGCATGACAGGTGACACACTGTCCTTTGCTGCACTAGGTGTGGAAATACTACTTGCCATGCTAAGGACAAACCAGAAATTGCACAAGAGCAATTAACTAAATCTTCCCTACAGAATAATATGTAGACACACCTTGCCTTCTGTAATGAGATCAAAGGGCTCCAGAAATATGTTTGCCAAGGCCTTTTCAGTGCATTATCCCCAAATCACCTAGAATGTGAGTGACATGGTGAATTCTGTTGTCCTTGCTGGCATTTCTAAGCTCATATCTGGGATGGCACACAACTCATATCTATATCTTTAGAGAAATGAATTAAGTAGTATCAGAAAGAAACACGAATAACCTGTTGTTACTCAATGGATTCAGGACTGAGCAGAACTACGATGCTTTACATTGGCTTAGCAGTTGTGCCTGTTGTTCAATTACACTCTTTACTGTCTCAAATTTAGATGACATTTCTTTATCTGCATTTCTTATTTTGAATTCCAAAAGGCCTTTAAAAGACTTTGGCTAGGCACATTCCTTGTGTCCCAAGACAGAACTGCCTTTTCAAAGATTCCTATCAATTTGCCAAAAAGACAGATCTGTATTGTGTAGTCTGTACATGTGCTCCACATGTAAAGGAATCAACTTCCGATGCGTAACAGTTACAAAATAAATCACAGGTAACAACACCTCTTGTAGAACAATATGAGTAAAACGCTTAGAAAATTACAAAGGTTTAACTTAAATATGTATTTTATTAATCTGCAGATTTTAGTAGCAACATTACACTTTGAAAACAGTAAGTATGTTACCAAAAAACATTAGGATATTAATGGAGTTTTCTAATCATTCTAAAGAGACATAATTGTAATTTTAGACTGTAGATTTCTATTATCATCCTTATACACTTGAACGGTGATGACTCAGTTGTATTGTACCATTTGGTTACGTTTAACAGAGAACTCATGGAGGCATAGGTAAGCAGGCAAAACAGTGCTACAAGTTCAGTGTTTAGTTGGGGCCAATTGTATGCCAAAAAATAAGAAGAAATTAAAAATTAAAAAGAAATTAAGTCCGTTGTTATTAGCACTGGAAGCCAATGAAGTTCCATGTGATGAGTTTTACTTAAGAGGCCTTTAAACTCAGTCACAGATTTCTGCTCCTTTACAGTGCCCATCACAACTCACTCTAAATGCAGCAACACACCCAGTTCCCCATGCATGGGTTGGAACTTCCCCTTCTCAGAAGGGACACACAGCTGTGTTTTCCTTTTATTGACACAAACTTAAGAATTTACAGAAAAGCTCATTTCTGACAAAAAAGATAGATTTTAATGAAGCTAAAGTGAAACCCATCCTACACCCCTCAATCTCATTTCCAAAGCAAGTCATGTTTGGAAAGTTCCCTTCGTTTGCAACCAGGAGTGGTCTGCAGTACCCTCTTCTTACCTGTCACTTTTATTGTCTTACTTTTCCTTGCTCTTTGCCCACAGGTGAATTCAGACTGTCCCAGTACTCATCTTTTCCCTATTCTGCTGATGTAGAATAGCCTCATCCTGCTAGCTCCCTTTCAAAATGGGAATCGATGACACTGTTGGAAACTCCAGTGGAGGAAAAAAGTTTGATTGGTAAGATGCTTCTCTAAACTCCTCTTGCTTTGACAAAACTTTGTATGGAAAATCCTATCAGGCTTCCTCTTTTCTTCCACCTATGCTTTTCTCTAGGAGGGAGATACTTACCCTTTTAAAATATTCTTGCACAGTGTTATCAAATCAGATATTTGTCTACAATTAATCTGCAACTTCCCATTTAATACAAAGGAGCTTACTGTGGCATTCAGAAAATTAATCATTTAAGCAGTTAAGCATAGGTATTAACATACAAATTTTCCAATTAAAGTGTAAACTGACCAAAACAAAATTACAATAGTCATTATTAGGAAAGCAGATAATTTTGTCTCAACATTAGAAGGCCTGCCAGGGAAAGTGTCATTCACAGGAACATGTGCACTCAAAACAATTCAAGTGACTTGGGGGTGCGTTCTGTAAAGAAACAGGACTCTGGATTCTTCAGGCCAGACTTCTAAAGAGAACTGGACATGCAAAGATACAAAATTGCTGCAACTGTCACACAGAAGAGGAACTTTTGAATACTCCTTGTGATTTCAATACAGATTTTTATATTTGTCTCACAGACATTTCTGAAAAAAATCCAGTTGCTGAGTCAGTTTTGGCAAAACCCAGAAATGGATGAGCTCCCTAGCTATCCCCATTTCCACTACTTTGGACTACAGTTTAAAGTTTCAGCCTGCAAACCACTGATTAGGGACCCACAGGACAGGGATGGGTGTCTGGTTCCATTTCTCTCTATAGTGAATGTTGGCACACTTTCTATGAAACACTTCTTCAACACATCATCAGTCTTTGGAGCAGGAATGGTATAGGAAAACTTTGCACTCTTCTGAACAAAAGCCTTCATGTGTGTTATTCTCTCATTCGCTGAAGGCTTTGCCATAAGGAATTACAGTGCTTGCAACTTAAATTTACCTAGTGTCCTAAAAGATGAAGGTTGTTGTTGTAAGAAATGGAATATATGGAACTAAGGGCAACAGTACAACCATCAGTTAAACATAGTCTGCAAAAATGTTTATTAACTTAGCTTAGAGAAAAATTAGGAAGAGATCTATGATTCAACAGTTATTCTGCCAACCATTTTTTCCATTCATATTGTTTCCTTCATGGTATTCCATCCTTTGATGTACAAACGAACATTCCAGTAGGTTAGGTAAGATCTGGCTTAAAATCAATGCAATTCGACAGGGGGAGCAAACTGACTTAAGGTGGATCAACATGAAAAGTCTTTGATGCAGTTTAAATATTAAGTAAGTAGCTCAAATATTGATTGATCAAAACTCTTTTGGGGAAAAATAATTTTTAAAACTACCCCAAAACATAGGCTGTTCATGAAGCACAACAGAAGCACAATGGAAAAGATAAAGAACCTTCCTTGACACCAAAGAAAATTGGGGTTCATGGTGTCAAATTTTACAGTTCTTACACATGAAAGATACTGTGCTTAACTTGTGTGAAGCACTTCCTACAGGTGCTACCTGCCCTAGAGTTACTTTAATCTTCACCTTAATTAGTCCAGATTACTAGAGAAAGGTATAATTTGTTATTTGGTTTTCAAAAGAATCTCACAGACCTGTTGAAGAATGAGGCCTTTTTGTAAGCAAAGAAAGCAGATTTCTACCTTGTTTCTTCTCATTTTCTCCTCAGTGTATTAGGCTTTTTCAATTCTAATGAGGTCAAGGGACTGACAAAGAGTTGTCAGATGCTTACAGTGCAGCAAAGTACAGACACCTGTTAATGAACAGCTAAATGGATGACTAAAGAGTGCCAGGCAGCTGAAATATGTCCATTCATACAGATTCTGTAGTTGAGGATGCAGATGGGGAAGATGGTCAAAACTCAGTAATTTGCCTTAGATTTTCTGCTGTCACTGACATAGGATTTCCAAGCATTCTTGTGGGAAAAATGGCCTTCACAGGAACTCAGTTAATCTGAAGGCCACTCAGTTTTAGGCGGGCAAGAGCTGTGATCACAGCCATGGAGTTATGATACAGGACCGTGTCCTTCGCTGTGAAGTCACGAGGGTGGAATATCTCCTACTCCGCAAGTAATTCAATGGACCACAGCAGAGATCCATTTACTCCTCTCCGACCTGTTAATGACGTCTTAATTTTTGCTTTAATGTCACCCCATGTTTGGCAATCTGGTGCAGCAGGGAAAGCTGAAAGCAGAATGGAAGTTGAAGTGTCACTTCCCCTCCTACCTCAGAAACATTCTGGCAGGTTTTGTATTGTTTTTGGAAAGGTAGATAAATTGTAGTCTTTCCTTCATACCATTTTTGTTTCAACAGTTTCATCTCTAAAATGTTCCTGTCAGTTTGACATATTTGTGTTTCTTTTATGTACTAGCTGAATGTTTAATACCCAAGATATAATATTTTAATTCAGACAGAATAGGACTGTAATTTTTTTCATGGTATTTGTATCTTGCCTCCAAAGAGAATCAACATTTACACCACAGAGACAAGAAAGAGAATGAAACAACAAAAATGTACCAGACAGAAAAATCTCCTGCTAGGCTATTTATTAAGCAAAACTGTCCATATATTCAAAAATAATATTCAAGCCATCTCAAGCAGCTTCAACAGAATATTTTGTATTTAGCAATTCCACATACTAAGGAAAGCACAACTGATAACACAGTAGCACAGAAATAATATATGAATCTGGTCTGTAGCTTACTCCCCAAGTACTCAGGGATGTTCTACGTCACATATCTACCATATCTATTGACTCACTGAACTTCCTCATGAAAGGGCTGCTTTTCTTTAATTCAACACATTTTTTATATATAAGTTTAGGCTTATATTTAGCTAAGACTAAAAATTGAAACATACAAATCCTTGAAGATTTTTCCACTTACAGAAGGTTGCCTATATTCCAAAACATCTGCAGTAATAGCCGCAGGTTATTATGCTAAAAGTCTTAATTTCTATAAGACAAATTTGTGCGAAACTTAAGTAGATAACACCACACATGTTCATTTGGACAGGGAAAAATTACTCTTGTAATGTGCCAAATTACCAGCTTACCTCAGCTCTGCTACACTGTTCTAGTAACACCCAAGAATATAGATCAGAGATATTTTTTTTTTCAGGTGCACAGGAAGTATTAAGTCTTCCAGCATGATAGTTACATCAAACAAATTAATCTTTTTGTTCTAGCCTCAGATCTAAAAATTTTCAGTTAAACATCATGCTGTGTTTTGGAAAGTGATCCACTGTTGAGGTAGATTTTTCAAGTGATGGAGGTTACAGCTGACTGGGGGAGGAAAAAAAAAATCACTTAGAAGAACTCTCAAAAGGAATACCCGAGTTCAGATTTTTTTCAGTTGAGATTGTGAATTGAAAGTCTGAAATTACTATTTAAGCTGTTTCAAACCAGTCATAAATACAATACCATGGGGGTTGAGTGTTAAGCAGCAGTTCTAAACTGAGGAAGAAGAATGAACATGTTTTACAAAACAGGTTTTCCATAAAATTATTGATCTCTATATAAAAGAAAGTGCGCTCTGAACTAAACATGCTCCCATTCAAAAAAAATCCCTTTTTTGGGGATAATCTTTGGTAAGATGTTTCAGTAGTTAATTATTCTCATTTATAATTTGTATCTTAATGGAATTTGTCTATCATCAACTGCCAGGCAATCTTTACTCTCTTTGCTTCAGAGTCAGGGAACCTCTTCTATCAGGTCCTGCATGTGCTGTTTCAGATTGTCATCAAGTCATATTTAAGCTTCTCTTGTTTTAGCAGTTGCAGTTCTAAATCCAGCCTTTCATCGGGGGGAAAAAAAAAAGGTCAAATAATTTTTAAAGGAGATTAAAAGTTGTTTTGAGCAATTTAGTCAAGGAATTGTCAAACAGTTCACTGGGCCTGTTTTGGCACCCTAGAATCTGTAGGTAATTATCTTGCACTTTTAAAGCCAGCATTTCTCTGTATGTAATAATGCAATTCATAAGCTGCACTTAAAATACCTCCTTATGCAGTCGCCAGAACGATCGTACTGAGCTTCGAAGCTGAATGAAACCTTTCATTATACTTAATAAGAATCAGTTTAAAGATAACCTATTGTGGTCTCTTACTGCTCTTTGGAAGAAAACAAAACAAAACAAATTATTATAATTTTAAAAAATAAAAGGGAAAAACTTGTTCAGCAAAGAAGCAGCTCTTTCTTCTCTTCTTTAAAAAGAGCTCAAATTCTTAACATACTGCTATTAGTGTTTGTAGATTTCTTTTTCTGATGTTTCTCCTTTTCCTTTAAAAATCAAAGGTATTTTCTTTAAGAGCTATTTCAAACTGTGTATCAGAAGACCTTTGCTTATTGTGACTCATCAATTAGGAAAAAAAAATGTAAAAATAAAATGATAGAAAGGTTAGGGTTGGAAGGGACCTCAAAGATCATCTAGTTCCAACCCCCCTGTCAGGGACAGGGACACCCTCCACTAGAACAGGTTGCCCAAAGCCCCATCCAGCCTGGCCTTGACCACTGCAGGGGATCCAGGGGCAGTCACAGCTTCTCTGGGCAACATGTGCCAGGGCCTCAGCACCCTCACAGTAAAGAACTCCTTTCTAATGTCCAATCTAAATCTCCCCTCTTTCATTTTAAATCCATTACTCCTTGTCCTGTCACTACACTCCCTGGTAAACAGCCCCTCTCCATCTTTTCTGTAGGCCCCCTTTAGGTACTGGAAGGCTGCTATAAGGTCTCTCCAGAGCCTTCTCCAGGCTGAACAAGCCCAAGTCGCTCAGCCTGTCCTAGTAGGAGAGATGCTCCAGCCCTCTGATCAGCTTTGTGGCCCTCCTCTGGACTTGCTCCAGCAGCTCCATGGCTTTCCTGTACTGGGGACCCCAGAGCTGGACACAGTACTCCAGGTAAATATATTACTATAACATTTAATCAAAGTGCTTCTAGTTTTTTTGTTTTGTTTTGTTTTGTTTTTAACTCCTCTTTCAAACTGGGACTACAGAGAAGATAAAAAGTAGAACTCCTAATTTCCATCTTCCCCTTTCCCCACAGTAACAAGATCATGTTTTGTGTTTCAGTTGTTATCAGATTGAAGTGAATCTAATGATTATGAAGAAACTGTGGTCTTAACAGCCCTGGAGAATTTACTAGTGCACAATCAAAAGCAGTATAGCATGGTTTTGGAAAATACATTTTTACACACATTCTAAATATGACCTCTCCCTATGGAATACTGAAATCTGCACATGCCAGGTTCCTGGCACTCACTGTATGGCCGTGTAGACACAGCAAATAGCCCTGCACTAAGCCTTGAGCAGGCTTATCTCTGGATCATGCTATTTGCATAAAGATAGCCAAATCTACATAATCAAATGCTGTGGACTGCTTTAATTCATGACAGGGTAGTCACAAATTTAATTTGCCTGGAATCAGAATATTAACTTCTGTGGAGGACGCTGTGGCAGAAAAGCAAGTTTGGTCTGCAACAGTGACAAAGAAATTTGTATTGCCAAAGGTGCACAGGGAAGCTTAGGCAGATATAATATAAATAATTCACTGCAGAGCAGAACTAAGCACACTGTTTTTCTAAAATATTGCTACTCCTTTATGTTACTTCACTGTCTCATGGAAATTCAGTTTGCCCCTCCAGGCTTAGAAAGCACTTGCCAATGGTAAGGTAGTCTGAGTGCTGAGAGCTTGGCCTGTCACTGTCCCCAGAGAAACACAAAGGCCCCAAATCCCATTTCCTTCTCTTTGGCCATCTCTGTTACGTGTCTTCCCCCCTCATCCCCTTTGTGGTTGCTGGAAGAGATAATATTGCATATCAACCCACAGTTGCTTTGCTGAATTTGCAGATTCCTGGGTTTGTGTTTTTTCTTTTCCCTGTCTCATTTGATTTATAGTTTTGGAACATTATTTAAAGGCTTGCAGCCTGTTTTCTGGAGGACTCTGTTTGAACGCATCTCCACTGTCCCTCCTCCCCCACTTCTCTTAAGGACGGTTCATGATAACACTGTTTGCAATGCCTTCTGCGTCTGACAGTCTCTCCAGTCCAGGAAATGCACTTGTCCTTTCCCAAGAAATGCCTCAGTGTGGGTAATACACCAGATTCTGTACTTTCTTTGCTTTATGCATAAAAGACTTGCTCAGCTGCTGAGTACTGTATTAAAAAATGTCAGTCCATAAATTTTTTCCTAGGAGCTAAACCATTCTGAAATTTAAAAGGTGCAGGCTGTGGTGTGAGGGATGTCCAGGCATAAAAGCTATCACCATTGCCTCAGCATTTGAGTGTTTTCTTGCCATTTTCTTCAGGCCTACAACAAACAGCACGTAGTTGGAAGCTCTGTTTCTCCTAGCAGGTAAGGGGAAACCTAACTTATTGGAGTGAAGAAACTCTCATTGTCCTTGCCACACCAAACTGTGACCCAAGCTGGGCTGCCGCTGTTTTCTCTAATATTTCATCTTTGAGTGAGCTGGAGGAAAAAAAATATGCTAGGACAAAAAAAAGATGCTGGATCAACTTTGCACTGCCATACGTGGTCATGGCAGAGATGGCCAATTTCTGAGAGAAAACCTCTGAGTTTCCTTACAACATGTCTTCAGGAGCAGGTTCACGAACAGACTTCTTTTGTGGTTACAGCACGATAATACAACATATTGTTCCACAGATAATCTAAGCCCTGTTGCTTGGTCGTGAGCCATGGATCTTAATAAGTCCTATGGAAATGCTGCAGCAAATTCCTTGCAAAGCATTTCTTAACAATCTTCTACATAAATACGCTTTGAATTTTCTGTGGACACTTCTGTGTGAGATGTCTAATTTGATGCCTTATGTATGACTCACCAGTACACTGGAAGACGTAGTGCATAGAACAGTAAATAAACATTGTTCAATGGAAATTCCTAACAGGGAAGAAAATAATTAATGCCTTGTATATTCATGGCAGGGCAAAGAAGAAAAATGAGCCAGAGAGTATGACCAAATGACTGCAAGTTGATGGGAGATTTGTAGTTTGTGAAGTCACTTTAGCTTTTGTTTGTTCATTCGTTCTAGCCTTGTGGTTTGTTTTTGGTTTTGTTTTTAATTATTATTTATTATTTTTATTACATCTACAAGAATTTATTCATTATATTTTTCTATTCACCTTTCTGGATCAAGCTGGCAAAACATTTCTCCCATCTCGATTGTGAGATTGTCCTGGTTTTGCGGGGATAAAATCATAGAACTGATTTTCTGCACAGAAAAGCTGCATTTTAGAGCAAACTGCAGCACTTAATTCCGTGAGAACAAAGTTGATAAGACACTTTGATTTAGTTGATGGCCAGCTATGGAATGCAGATTTCCACAGCGATCAAGGTCTTTAGCAGTTCTGAAGCAACCAAGTGCAAAAGCGAGGAGGGATGAAAGCCAGGGCATCCAGCCCGAGCTGGTCAACTCAGGAAGTATTCCATACCATAAATGTCACGCTCCCTGTATGTTAGGAGATTCTGTGGGATGACCCTCTCTCTTTGATGGCTTCCATCCCTGCAGGATTTGGCCCTCCATCCCATCCCTGAGCCCCACTCTTTGCTCCTGAGACCTACTCTGCTGCTGGAGCTGCGCTGCTCGCTGTGTGCAGCATCAGCACTCGCTGCTGGGAGGATGCAGCTCACCACCCCTGTATCAGCTGAGTGTAACCTTTTGTGTTTTATACTGGTATTGGTGTTGATAGAAGTTTTTTACTCTTTTATTAAATCTGCTTCTATTTCAACCCACATGTTTCCTTTTCTCAATTTCCCCTCCTCATGTTGAGGCAGGGGGGTGGGGTGGGTGGGCATCGGGTAATAAATCAATTGTCTAAATCATGACAGAAACACAAATGAAGACAAGCAAAACTTTCCTCATGAGAAGAGACACACATATACATACATATAAAAAACATTAAATTACTGACTCAGTTTTCAAGCAGATCTTCAAAGATGCATTGTGTTCCTGCTCAAGCAGGATCTCTCTCTTCTTTCAATCAAAAAACATATACAGCAAATATCACCATTCCCTCCTCCCTGCAACAGGCAGTGGTGATGGTTTCTAATAAAACACTGCCGGTATAAGCCAGACACAATTTGGTGCAGTTAGGGTCATGAAAATTAAACACTGTTCCCCACATAGCCGTTTTGAGCCAATTTTACTATGTGTGTTTACAAATCATGGGAAAAAAAAAACCACACCTAAAAAACAAACCCTCATTTTTGTAGAGTAGAACATGTTACATTGATGTTCAGCTGAATGACAGGGAAGAGAAGGACTGGTTACACTGACTGAGTTTGTTTTGCAGTTGCATTCAGTGGTTCTTCCTGCAATCGTTTATAGGTAAAGATGCTCTATAAAATCAGCATGTTACAGCACTATCAAATACTATTGCTGGGTGCCAGAATGCAAACAGAACCTGCCCTTTTGATTTGTTGTGGTTGTGATGGTGGCAGGGAAATAATTTTCTAGTTTGTTTTGTTTTGTTTCCTCCCATAGCTGGGAATGTTTTCTAACTCAAGCATAAATTTCACAGGAAGGACTGACAGCTAAAAATCCCGCATACATCCCACATGCATTCTTACAGACCATTTGCCTTAGGAAACCTGCCCACTCAGTGTTTCTAAGACACAACAAACATCCACATGCTTCCATCAGCTAATTTCCATGGCCTACCATCTGAAAAACAACCACGTGGAATGTTAATTTCACTGTTTCTACTCCATTTCTTTATTTCTGCACATCTGTGTGTGAGAAAAACATCAGCTGTATTTAGAAATTAAGCTTTTCAGAACGGCAGTGCCTTGAAGGTAGACAACATTGTCCTCAGTACTAATGCCATAGAAAAAGTAATTCTCATGCCTGAAGAGAAGAAACCGGTTCTTGTGGTAGAGAATAGAATCATAGAATCATAGAATCACTAAGATTGGAAAGGACCTCTGAGATCATCAAGTCCAACCGTCAACCTAACACCACCGTGCCTACTAGACCGTGTCCTGGAGCGCCGCATCTATGCATTTTTTGAAGATCTCCAGGGACGACGACTCAACCACCTCTCTGGGGAGCCTGTTCCAATGCCTCACTACTCTTTCTGTGAAGAAGTTCTTCCTAATATCCAATCTGAACCTGCCCTTCAGCAGCAGCTGAAGGGACCATTTCAGAAACACAATGATAAACAAAATATGCTGGTCCATTGACATTCACACCTTCCATCCTTATGTTTCTACTTTTTGTTCAACATTTGGGCAGAGCCCTTCAATACCAGGTTCTCAGACAGGAACACAGATCCAACAGGCTACTGGCAAACAAAATTATGTTTTAGTGCAGGATAGGGCTCTAGGACTTTGTGAATATATTAGTAAAATATGAATAGCTCTTCTGTTTCTGCTTGGGTTTTGGTGTCGGAGGATGAAGGCAACACACTGAATGTTTATGCTGAAGACTAGCCCTCTGGCTGAGTAGTGAATCTCTTGCCCCCACCCAAATCTATTCTCAGCACAGCTTCTACCACTCCTAGCCTTCTCCCTGGGCACTATCCAGGGTTCACCTAGGCCCTAGTTCCTCACTAACAAATGCAGTTTACTAAAAAGGTGCTCCATCCTACACTGGTTACTGAAATGATGAGTCAGCCTCTAACACCAGCACACAGGGTGCTAACAGCAGAGACACAGTACATTGTCCAAGGGCTGAAACTGGGCCAGCAAGATGTGTTACTGATGTGACACACAGAGGAAAGTGTGTTGTTAGCAATTTGGCGATAGTGTTCTTGTTAAGTGAATGCCCATGAATCTCCAGAAATGTAGAAACAACTACTTTACAGGAGCTGCAACAGCATGACAATAAATATAGGCATTTAATACACATCATTATACAAAAATGCATTGTCCCTCACATGCATTTCAATGAGAAAGGAAAAAACACATGATCAATGTTTGCATATCTAACTCTACTGAGGTTTTATAAACCTCACAAGAAAGTGAAATTTTGTCAATAATCTCTGTTTATCCATACAGACTAAATTACAGCAAAGAAAACCAATACCAAATTAATTGATTAATAAAACTGACACAGCTGAGAAATGGCAAATGAAAATGCAGCATGTGCAAAAAACACTCCTGCTTCTTTCAAGGTGTTAGTGACAAGCATGGTGATTTTTGTGATCTTTCTTCAGGAAACATTAATTTCTTCCTCCCATCCCTACCTCCAGGTCAGATATAAAAAGAATTGCCATGATAGAAGAAAATAACTGTTCACTAACAGAACTCCTTCACAATCTCTAGATTAAACATGCCATCAGAGGATGGCTGAAAGTACCTGCATCTCCAATAAGAGGTCCTGCAGATTGCAAGGAAGATTATTTTTAATTCAGCTAACAAAGAACAGCTATTCAGGCAAACAAATACTGACAGATCTTCTTCCACTCTAAGCATTTACAATCTGACCTTCATTAAATGCATATACTGTTTTTGTTTTGTGTATTTCATGCTGACAGCTAAACATGCATGGCTTGTGGCAAGTCATAATATCTTTGCAACTGCAGCAAAAAATATACTTATATTCTTTTTCTTTTTTTCTTCTTTTCTTTTTCTTTTCCATTCTCTTTTTTTCTTTCTTCTTCACTTTTTCTTTTTCTTTCTTTGTTTGGCAATAGACCCTCAGAGAGACCACCATATGTTACAATGCCTGTTATAAGTGCATATTCCATATCTGAAACTGAACTGATTGCAGAGAAAACTACAAACTACTGGTGCTGAGTTTTTCTGTGTTTACTTACTGGTATTTAACTCCAAGCAAGAACTAATGGACAGGAGAAGGAATAAGCATGAAGTAAGACAGCTGCAAACAGACTATTTGTCAACACATTTGAATTCTGTCTGTGCTTGTGCTCCTGAAAGGAGACATGGATTTATTTTTTCATTTAAAGTCATAAGGATATAGTCCAAGGCAAATCATGAATGTCAGTGGCTACACAGAAATGGGTTCAAAGCAAGTGGAAAAACATGAAGAATGTGAATAAGAAAGGGCTTTACACCAGTCAAATTTGTGGAATGGAAGAGCCTTCCAGGAAAAAAAATCAACTGTACTATGACTTGAGTCTTGATGCATGACATTTTCAGCATTACATTAGTTTTTCTACTGCCATTCTACTCCTGCTTCCAGGCTATTACAACTGTGATAGACTTTAAACCTGACAGAAGAAAACTCAGGAAACAGGGGAATATGAAAATATACTCAGCAGACTGGCATGCTTTAACATACTTGGTGACCTCGAACTGCTATCAAAGAACAGTGATCTTACTTGCCTTTTTGCAAAATGGAAGTAGGCATACTGAACAAAACTATATGGGATCCTATGGGAATTCAACCCACAAATAGCAGAATAGAAAGCTTACAGAAAATCTCAGCTGCAGGATAGAAAAGGACTTTGCTTGCCTTGTTGCATTGGATTTTACAACTTGTACTCTAAAATGCACTTTAAACTTCATAGATCCCGTGAGGATACTAAAAAGCTTAAGATCCTCATGAGACCTTAATACTTCCCATCCCCAATCATTAGTTTAAAAGGTTGGCTTACAGAAACAAAATACTAAGCACTTGACTGATATTGCATGCTGTATCATTGCAAGAGTTAAGAAGAAAACATAGATTATCAAATTCTAACTGCCAAGAAAAACAAATGTCTCCAAACGCAACATAATATATAGGACAGGCCTGCACTGAAGACTGGTGTTCCCCCATATTAGCTCTGACCTCTGAAAAAAGTCTTGAGCTATGTATATGAAAAATACTGAGGCCTGAAAAAATCTGCATGAGAAGTCAGATAAATTATTTTCACAGAGCACTTGATATTTGCCAAACCAGACTGCTAGCAAGACCCTTGTTTAAAGTTATGAGGATTCCTGAACTACTCTTGATCTGTTCGATGTGCAGGTTTCATTTTAGATGAAAAGTAAAAATCTTCAACCACTCTCAAGAATCTTGTTGGAGCTTCTAAGCCTTCTGTATAAGTTTTTTTTCTGCACTTAAGAAAAAAAAGTAAAGTCAATGTGAAGACTGGCCAAGAGATACAGCTTTGTTGATGAACATCTTTAAACTCCTGTGAGGAACAGCACTGGCAAAATTCCTAAGCCTGCAAGTGACCACGTTACTGTGTGTCATTCTCTGGATGTGGTAAACTGTTTTTACTCTGGAGTGCTGAAGAAGCCTCATGTGCCAGCTTAGCCTAAGGGATATGATGCTTGAAAGAGGACAAGAAAAATAATTAACTCCATAAAGAGGCCTGCTAAAGGTTTGGAGCAGTTAGAAGCATAATTTTGGTTATAACTAACTCACAATGAAAGATTTTCTCCATCTTAAAAGGTTTTCTGTTTAGAAGTTTGTATTTTGCAGAGACTTGTTTCAGATGTGGAAAACTTAGCTGGGGCAAAAAGTGATTCTAGCTTAAAGACATCTTTCCATTTAGAAGACTTAGGTACATACATCTTTAAAATGACTCAGGAGTTTGCATTAACCTTGGTAAATTAGAGTTCATAATGAAAAAAAGGTATGTTTTAAATTCTACAGTCTCTTTTAATACTAGTAATTTATTCTGAGTACACAGGTTTGGTTGAAGCTATGAGAAAGTTTATAAATAGGCACTACAATTCCCTCAAGGGTTAAACTTAAAAAGCCCATGAGTGTGTATGTATGATATATATGTATATTTGGTAATAGTTGTATCTATACTTAAATTCCTGAATCTTCTCAATTCTTGTCCTCTTTTTTGTTCTTCATCCTTCAAAGCATCCTCTGGGAAGCTGAAAAGAGATTTTTTGAATGAGAATCATAGATATCCTTAACAATATATGTGTAGCTTCAAAAAGTGCCATACTTTCCAAGGTTTCATGGACTGACATTGAAAATTTATATCTTGTGCTTTAAAGTTGAAGCTACCGTGACTGAATTTTTCACACTGTGTTCGTAGAAAGCATATACATCTTTTATTTAATAAATTTTGTTTTAAAAGTGTTCCAAAAGATATTGTTGTTGCACCACAGTATACTTTGGGAGGGTAATAAAGGATACTACCAAAATTTTTTTTATTTATCAAGATCTAACAGCATCACAAAAGCTCTCTATTACAGTATTTCTACATGGAGAGAAACAAACGGGCCAACTTGATCTAGGCCAATGCCAGTTATTTTAATTATATACATTCCAAAGTTACTGCTGTTAAGAAAAAAAAACCCCAAACAAAAAACCAGCCAGTCCAAAAAAACTATTTATTTATATATTTATAACTATTTAGATCTTTCTCTTGATATGGCTTTATCTGCATGCTGTGATTGTTGGTGAGAAGAAAACTACTAGAGTTTATCCTCAGCTGTATTGTAGATTTGTAAATGGAATTTGAGATTTCACAAGTAAAGGTGTCCCTTGCAACACTGCATCACTTTCATTTTCGTTATAGCTGAAAAGTCAAGAACTGCCAGCTACTGTCCTGACAAGAAAATGGCTGCCTAGATCCCCTTATGAACCAGTTAACTCAGTGCTCACTACCACTTGAATAGGAAAACTGGGTCAGCTTTCCTTCTTTCACATTGACTATCCCTTGCCCTTTCTTGCCACAGGCACAGCCAGACTCCACTGAGCTTGGCTTTTGTTCTGCACTGTTGCATTTACCCAACAAAGGCATCACAGCCATTATATTAGCTGAATCATTGGTTGGTTTGATATTAGTTAGCATGGACATGTCTCCTTAAGCAGGTGCTGACAGACCTGAACTCATTCTACCTGCCTTCCTCACTGCCTGGGTGAACGCCAGGTCCAGTCCAGAAACTATATCACTAATTTTGTTATAGATAAGAGACACTACCTGCATGTTTTGGCAGTAAAAGTTGTTATCGTAAGGTCAAAACATTCTCCAAACAGTGGACAAAAACAGTTGTCACACAGAAGGGTCTTCTTTTGAGCTTAAACTATTAACAGAGGACAGAGGTACTTTCAGTGCCAGAAACTTCTGACAACTTGTCTGATTGCTCCACAGCTCCTGCAGTTTAACTCAGCTTTTGTGATACATCGATGATAGTGAAAATCTCATTAGGTTAAGCTTTCTTCAAAGCTGTGTGATATCAAAAAGTGTACTAAAAGCTGCTAGGGTTTTGTGGTTTTGAACTCCTAATAGTTTCTCTTTCTTGTCACCTCAAACCCACCCAAAAGAAAATGGGCATTCTCACAGGGCAGTCTAGTTTAATCTTAAAAAGCCAAAACAAGCCCAATGCAAAATAAGAATAAAAATAAAAAATAAAAATTAAAAAGAAATAGTAGTAGTAGTAGTAGTAGTATTTTGAGAAAACTCTTTCACATATTTTGGGTTCTCTCTTCCCACTGAAAACATTCTCCACTTCTCATTTTATTTAGTTAGTTCCCCTGCCTCTATGCCAGTTTCTTCTTTGGCTCATTCCCTTGGTTCCCACCACACTATCACAACCAGCGACATCGTGTTGCTCTGCCTTGTGGAGATACTTGTGAGAAATATATTTTGTTTTGCAGATGGCATGTACACTATTGTAAAAACAAACCCAAACGTTTGTGGTCTGTAGGTGTAAAGAGAAACCATTATATGGGGTGGAAATGGATTATAAGAGAGTCCTTGGCCGATGTGCCTGCTGTCTCCTGAGCCTGCTGGGGAGGCGGTGAGAGGAGGTGGTGTGGGGGAATGTAGTTGCTAAACCTGAGCCCCAGTGACAGTCCTGTCTTTTATTTTATTTAGTTGTTTCCTCTCTTATTTTATTTAGTTGTGTTCTCTCTCTGTCCCACTGAAAATGGCATAAAATGCAAACCAGAAGGAAAATAGCTTGTTCCTTTATTTGAATAACCACAGCACGCATTCAATTTTAAATTAAATACATACTTTTTGTTACATTCAAAAGTAAGTGGAAAAACTAAGAGTTTTTAACCATCTTGAGATGAAGGTAATAGTTATTTCTGACTCCGAAAATTCCACTTTTTGAAAACATTTAAAAATATCTCCTTATACTGCAGTATCTCTAAGTTGTCTTGGATTATGCCCCTTTTACAGCTTGTACATTGAGTAGTTCATGCATGACAATTATGCAGCAGAAATTGTGTATCTCCAAGTTTATTTAAACCTACTGGCCTGTTGTTGTCACATAATGCCTACTCATGCTACATAGGAAAAACACCCCCAAAGTGTGTACATTTGTGTAACATTCAAGCATTATGCTGAGATGGACATTGTGCGCATACAGCTTAATTCACATACCCGTGAGATGAAGTACAGATCTCGCTCATCAGTTCTTTGCTTGAGGTAAGGAAGGAATGTTAAGCGACACCAAGCTTTTTCTTAACCCAAAATAAGGCAAGTATTTCACTATTTGGTACAGGATAAAATCTTCCTCTCTGGCTTGGCTCTTGTTTGGTCCGGTCATGTTTATCAGCAGCTGTCCAGCTAGAGATGATTCTGCAGTCTGTATTTCCCAGAGGAGAATTACAACTTCAAGTGTGGCGTGTTATTAGAGATGGGCACATGCAAGCACTCTGCCCTATACCAAACAAGAGTCGTAAGAAATTTACAGGGCCCCGAGGCCAAGAATGCACATTGAGTCAGTTAAGATCTCTGTTGGAGCTAATAGGCTCAGGTGGACCTGAGCTGCAGAGTTAGCTCAGAGGTTTTGGCAAACTATGTGCATGGAAAATCTCTGCCTTCCCTTTTTGTCCACACTCAGGGTGCTGTCTTCCCTGTGTGGGACACAGGGGGTCCTGGCCAATGCTGGCTTTCAAAATAGACTCCATTCTCACATCCACAGACCCCTGCTTTGAGGTCTCCCAAGATCTGACCGTGGCTGGCCTGTCCTTGTATTCTGCATTCTGGTTTGCATGCCACTGGGCTGCCTCCATGAGGGACCACTGGGGTAGTTTTGCAAGGCTCCCTGGACTGCTCCTAGTTCTGTGTGGAGCCAATGTGATTCCAGCAGGGTTTATTAGTTCTGGCTCTGCCCCATGGGAAAGCAGCCACTCAGTTTCCAAAAATGTAGATAACATTGAAGAGGAGACAGCAGGACTAGTGTAGTGCTGAACCTCTAGCGAATGTCTGTCCTGGACCCAGCCTTTCTCAATTTCTCTGATGCAAATCTGCAGCTTAACAACTGATAGCGAAGGACTGAGCGAAACATTCACATTATCATTCGACATATAGCTGTTTGCAAGGTTTCAGAAGAAAAGAAATTAAATCCTAGAATGTGCATGCAGAATACAGCTATCCAATCAAGTACAATTATACAGCTATCCAAGCAAGTACGTTCCTGAGTGATATGCTCTAGGTGGTCCTGCCTTGGCAGGGGGGTTGGACTAGATGATCTTTCGAGGTCCCTTCCAACCTCTATGATTCTATGATTCTGTGATTATGCTATTGAGTATCTCAAGTGATCAGGTAAAGCTCTTAAGTATCTGATATTTCATTGCACTACTGTCTTACAGAAAAGTGTTGTGAGTTAAGTTGGTTTGGACTTCTGTCAAAAATCAGGAGGAGGGAGTCAGACTGTAACTCAGACAGACCAAGAACATGTTAGAAGGTGAGCCTATGTCTCCTTCAACATGTAAATGCCCTCCCTATGCCTGCAAATAAAAAATTACCTTGCTTGCTCATTCTCTGGCCTGCTCATTACGCATTTGTAGGAATAGAAGAGACTCAATAGGTGAAATGACAGAAGCTGGGCCTCAGGCAAACCCATATTGCTAACTGCGATTTTTTTTCTTGGGTTGCATTAATGACAGGTTTTCAAACATGTTTGAAGGCAGATTTTCTCAGATGCACACTCAATATGTAGTTATCTGTCTTCTGTTGGCCACTGTGACGTGGAAGGTGACCATCTCACCTATCTCCCTTGTTTAAACATGAACAATTTTGATTTGAATACACTGCAATACAGAAAAATATGGCTGATACTAAAGTATTTTTACAAAGAAGTACCATTTCTATCTCAACTGTAATTACAGGTTTTTTTCTTTCCGTGCCTACAATGGGAAGTAAAGAAAGAGACAGGGTTGATGAAGTCCTTAATTTAAAACCCAGAAGGGACCATCACAAGTGCCCAATATGACATTTTCTCCTGCACAAGTTGCCTCCAACTTTCCATTAAAAAAAAAAAAAAAAAGACTATGTGCTGATGAGTTTCCCTCCTTTGGAAAGCTTTCCAGTGATTCTTTAAACAATGTTTAATTGGTTTGTTTCCTTAAAAAGTATTGCCAGTGCCTATTTATTTATTACTTCCATGTTTTTAATGATCACACATAAAGAGAAATTTTTCATGAATAAGCGATTGTCAGAGATTTAAGAGGCTAGCTACATTTTTATGCTGAAGGCACACAATAAATCACCCAGGTTTTCTAAGATGTCAGTCAGGAACATCATCCTGTTTTCACTGTAACAACCTACTTTCATGAAAGAGCTTAGAAAGAGTTCCCTGGTGCCAGGCACTTTGTTTGATGTTGCCTGCACAACGCCCTATGGTTTGTATGCTTTGAATGCTTTGATGATGAGTCCCCAGGCATGGTGCCAGTGCCACAAGTGATGCTTGGATGGGTCTAGTCCATTTCCAGTGCTCTTATATTCACCTCCCATTACTGGGGCCATGCAGTGTAACAACAAAAAAAAAAGCACAAGTCATAGAAAAACCACTTCTAAGAGGAGGTAAAGAGCAAAATCTCTAAATGTATAAACATCCTTTTGCTAGGATATTCTTTAGGTTTGGAGTTGTTGCAACTCACGAAGTTGTTTTTCTCATTGGATAGCTTCTTTAAAACTCAGTGCGATGCAGTACCATGCTTGTAGTGTGCACTGACATAAGCAAGTAGAAACTTTGCACTCTATTTTCGTCTGTGTTTAGAAAAGACCTTGTCTTTCACAGGAACAGCCAGACACATGTAATAAGTAAAGTTCAGCAATGATTCGCAGTGATATCAGGTGTTACAATAAAATAGGTTGCGTACATATTTAAATGATCTCACATCATATGCTGTCATCAATTAACATACTTAGTGACTTGATTATTGTAAAATTTTTGCATTTGTTGTTGATTATTTTAACAGATGTTAATCTATAAGGGTAACTGCAGAACTGTGCTTCCCAGTTACTTCAGGATCCTACGTCATATCTCATTTTAATAAAAGTCTTGTGGTTCATGTTTCAGATACTGCTCACCAATAATTGCACATCGTACAGTGTGTCTAAGGACCAGCTTTGAAGAAATATCCCTAGAAATAATCTTCCCTTAAAGTCTTAAGTGAGCATCTCTCACCTCATAAGAAACCAGATTTAAAAAAAACCAAAACCACCAAACTCTTTTACATGACAAAACAGGGCAGAATCCACCCCTTTCAGAGGAGCTTTCCTACTGTCAGGAAAGACACACTTAGCAGCAGCTGATAGTCAGGAGTGGCAGCTCATAAAGGAGGCAAAGTGCTCTTTTGGGAAGGCACTGGCCCTGAGAAAGAAGAATTATTGCCTACCAAGCCCCTGCATCTCTGCCCACATGGCATCCTTAGTTTTGCTGGTCTCTGGGAGCCCTTCTAACAGAAGCAAAGCACTATCATCTGGCTGGCCTCCATCTCTGGTGCCAATGAAGGACTGTCTATGGCCATGGGGCTGAAGGGAGCTGCTTGTTTTCCCGGCAAAGCAGATACCAGTATGCACAGCTTCCCTGTTTGGCCAGTATCACCTTCAGGGGAACAACCCCTGCAAGGACCCTGACTGGAGGAAGGCAGGTCATAATGCATGACACTTCCTCATAGGGTCCGACAGAGTATGCCCTCCCAAGGAGGTAATGGGGCATGCTGATGAAAAATTACTTCCTCCAGACCTCACCCTGCCAGCATTCAGCCGGGATGCTTGTTCCCAGGCTGGTGCCTGCTCCATGCTGCAAAGTCCTCCTTGTCTGAATGTAGTGACACTGTGCTCTGACACCGGGTGCCATGGCCCCTGTTTGTGCAGGTTATTCCTCTTCAGATCAAGAATGTGCCAGTGAGAACTGGCTTTCCTGCCAATGGGTGAAGTTCTTAGTCACCAACCCAAACAAAAGAAAAGGTAGCAAACCGACATTTTAGGAGAAAACAGCAAGGTTAATCTTTAGATCAGAGACATGCCCTTTTACCAAGATGTTCATTTTGTTTATATTATGTACTTTGATTTGCTGTTGTTGCCTCACCCTCTTTCTTCCCCACTCTTAAGAAGAAATGGTGCACTATTATGTTCAGCTTGATAAATTAAAACAGCACGAGGACTAGCACTTGGCTACCTCCACAGTACTAGCCTTAGGAAATAATGACTAAAGTCTGGCTTTGTTCCAAAAGCTTAAAGTGCTTTTACTGCCTCAGAGATACTGGCTTATACCTGTTACATGGCTACAGCACAGTCTGTCTAACTATTCTGCTTTCTGTGGTGTAAAATGCTACATGGCGGGCATTTAACCCCTTGTGGGTTAAATTAAGACTGCAGGATCTGCCAGAAATGGTAATTTTCATAATACAAAATAAATGAAAAAAAAATTTAACCCAAAACCAGAGGAATGAGGGTGTTAAAAATGTTTCAAGCACCTCAGATAGTCTGTGTGCAGGGGCTAGACTCTTCATCAGACAGGGCTAGGGGCATGTCAGGGTGACCTGGATAGCATTTTCTATCTAACCTCATTAATTTGTTCTGAGCCCTCTCCAGATCAGAAGATGCCACGTGCCCACTTACTGCGATAACAGAAACACTCCTGATAAGAATTCAGACCATCAAGAGATACTGATTAGCAGAGTTCAAGTGAAGTCACTGATCCTTTAAGGATCCTTTCTTATAAAACCAGTTGTAGCTGTCCCTTTTTCGTCAAGCTATCCCTAGCCCAAAGAGTCACATCCATGACCTCTACTTCCTTTCTTCTTCCCTTCTCCTCTGAATATCCCTCTCCACACAGGCTGCTGCACTTGGAGCAGCAAATGCTTTCTCCTTCTTTCATGTTGACTTGCAGGTTACATTTACGTGCCTTCAATTCAGCATCAGACAGTGATGTATAAGAGGAGGCTTTGCAAAATAAGAAATCCAGTCCATGCGGTCAGGGTTGCCTACTTACAAAGCAGCAGCAGCATTCATTTAGATAGCAAAAAACCTGTCCCTCCAAGTTTCTTGCTGTGGTGGTAGTCTGGAGTCTGGAAAAATCCTTAAGCCAAAGAACAGATAAACCACGTGTTCACAGCAAGGCTTAAAAACAATCTGAGGTCCTTGAGGGGAGAGTACAGGAAGGCTTAAGAAGAATGTAAAATGTAAACATGAGCACGAAAGGGAGCAGAGAAAAATCTTCCATAACGGAGGGATCCAGTTTACAAGAAAAAAAAACCACAAAACTTGTCTCCACCCAGGAGAGAGAGACACAGAAATTTGCCATAGAAACAATCTTCAGCTATCCTAAACTCAGAAGGTCACCATCTGAACCCCAAAAGAGCATAAGAACTGGAAACAGATATAGCAAAAAGTGTGTAAATGTTGTGTCAGTTTAATCAACCTCGTATTTCTTCTGTTGGTTAAAGTAATGTTCAACTATATTGAGAAACCTTTCAAAGTCGTGTGTCCTGACAAATGTGTTCCATGTCACACTATAAACTCACAAAGCAGAAACTCTAGACAAAGGTACACTTCTGTTTGCTATGACAGCACCACTACCAGCCTGAAGCAAGGAGACTCTGTATCTCATAAAGATGTGATATGAAGATGGCATTTCCTAGAAAAAGCACCCTAGAGTGGCAGGAAGGCAAGACAAGAGCTTTTGTAAATTAGAAGGTAAAATTACACATCTGTGCCTTCTGGCAGTGCCGGAAGTATGTTACTCAACCCAGGGAAAGTTTCTTCTACAGAGCTGGACTGTCAGCTATCTGCCTCATACGTCCGCTGTCCAAGCTGAGGCTGTGACCTGCAAACCTGATCTGGGGAGCTCACCTGCATTTCCGAGGACCTCAGCAGGGACAGACACAGCTTGTCCAGAGGGCTGTACGAGCACGTTCAGCAATCACAGAGGTATGCAAGCCAGTCTGCAGGGTCCAATGGCAGAAGCGGGGCTGAGGCTTCTCTCCCCAAGAAGAACATGTCCTGTAATGCATGATACCTGTTCACAGTACCTTGCGCAAGTTTGTTCCCTTTCTCTGCACCATTCTGAACGGGTTCTGCTGAAAGAAAACTTGTAAGCACTGCTTTTTTCCTATCTTAGAGCATCTGCTGTTTCATGCCTGTGCTTTCCATGAGAACCATCTCACCAGTTATCCTGGAGACTGGCTCTTACAGCTGAAGAAAATCCCCAACCCACCATATTCCTGTGTTTAGAGGTCACAATTAAGGAACAGATTTAATCCGTGAGAAAAACAACACACACTGAAATAGAGACAATGTCAGACAGCCACCACTCCTGCTCCAGGAATTTTTCACACTCTGGTGACTGCTTGGTCAGCACAGCAAGCATAGGATCGTCTCAACTGCCTGTCTCTTGAGAGCATTAGCGAAGTCCAAGACAGGCTGTTGGGAACCTCTTACACCCTTCCCCATCCAATAAAGGGGAAATCCACACACAAAGGGCTGTACTGGGCAAAACCAGGCCAGAACAGATCAAAGAAGGGTAACGAGTGGGTACAGCTGTCTAGGAGGCTGGTTATGCGAATGTGGCAGGTGACCAAAGCCCAGGTCAGGGAAGACTTTGTGCAGTCTCTCTCCTGAAGTATCTCCCAGATAATACAGGGCTCCAACAGGCTGGCCTAACAGCCCAGGAGAGGGGTGCAGTCCTCTTGGGCTCAGTAAATCCTCCTCACTCTGGTTAGTGTTGCATGCCTAACAGTTATTAACAGCTCTCAGGCCAGAGGTGGCTCACATCTGCTGAGCTCAGCCCTCACAGCTGAAAACAGCTGCCTGGGTAGGAAGTCTCCAGGATGGTTACAACCCAGCCCAAGAGGCAGAGAGTGGTAAGTCTGCTGACCTCATGCTGTTCTGTGAGCAGAGAGTGTATGCTGTACCCTTGCTATGGCAGTCAGTCGTCTGCTCCAAGAAGCTCAAGAGTTTGGTCAAATCTCTGGGCAGCAGCCCCCAGCAGAATGGTTGCTCATGATTTTCAGTATGGTGTGGAGCTTTGATATGGTTCAGAGGATGTCAACATGTATAAGAAAAAACAGACTGGTTGTCATGCTGCACTTGTTGTGGGGCCTAAGAAGGGTGAGTATCCCAATCCCGTTTTGGAGGAAATAATAACACTAAGAAACACTGAGTGAGGTAACTTACACAGGGTTCCCATGGAAAACCGAGCTGTGTCCTTATTAGGTGGTAGAAGCTGAAAGGTGTATCTGACGAGCTGCCACATTGCGTATGGACTGTGGCCTTTTAAGCTGCTGTGACTCTACAATAGTAACCCTGGAGGATGCAGGTTTGTCCTTCACCTCCCAGCCCACAATTTCCAATTAGGTTTTCATACAGAAAAAACTGTAGAAGTCAATTACTCAATTTCATGATAAGCTATGAAAAATAAGTTCTTGGCTGCAAACTTACTACCTATCCTCAAATCCCTTACATTTCATAATTTCTTAAATTTCTTAAAAGCCTCCCTGCTTTTAAGAAGAGTATGTGTTGGCTAAATAAGTGGAAGAGCTCTTCTGCTTGCTTTCAATGAGTTAGTAGCACTGTAGTGACAAGCTCATCCTTTGGACAGTTAAGACAGCTGCATGCCAGGAACGTCTCAAGGAAAAGAGGTAGTAGGAGAGGTAGTAAGTTGTGGTCATGTGTTAGAAAGCAAAGTCACTGAAGTGTTCCAGGAAGGACAATGTCCTCATGCAATCATATTTTGCATGAATAAGCAAGCTTCCACTCTCCCTTCCCCTCGCTAACTGAACTTTCTTCCCTGATTTAGTAATTTTCTAGCTTTCTTTCCTCAGAGACACACAATATGAAGATGTGGCAAAACCCAATCATCTGTGAAATGACAGGAATAGCCTAAGCTACTTGGAAATCAGACCTGCTTCAGAAAACAACAACTAAAACTAATACATTAAAAAAGACATTACAGTTAGACAGGAGTTTTGCTTAGAACACTCTTACACTGAACGCCTTACTTTTAACAGTAAGGAAATCAATTCATGGCCAGCAGAGGGCATTTGATTTCAAGACTTGGGCTCATGGCTGTGGTCTCATCACGTTGAATTAAAAACAAAAAAAACCACAACAAAAAAACCCAACAAACCATTCAAAATTACTTCTGCCTATACCAGACGTTTAAAGTTTTCAATGTTCCCCCTGAAGTGAGCAGAGGCTGAGAACACGACCATGAAACAAAGAGTTACCGATTCATCCTTTCCTGAACTACCCACTTCCTATTTTCTAATGTCAAGATAAGTGGGTCCTTTATGTAATCAACATTTCAGAAGAAGGATCACCTACAAAGGGACTTGTCTGTCTCGAGTTGCAGGGAGTTATATGCTTGCCTGAGCTGGTGCAGTTACTCCTTTTTATTTTCATTTTTGTTTGTTAAAACCTTTAAAGTGAATAGAGTGGACTCGATTGGACTAGTTCCAGTTGGAAGGGACCTGCAACAATCATCTAGTCCAATTGCCTGGCCACTTCAGGGCTGACCAAAGGTTAAAGCATGTGAAGAGCATTGTCCAAATGCCTCGTAAAGACTGACTGACATGGGGCACTGACCATCTCTCGAGGAAGCCTATTCAGTGTTTGGCCACCCTTGTGGTAAAGAAGTGTTTCCTAACACCAACTCTGAACCTCCCCTGCCACAGCTTTGAACCATTTCCATGCATCCTGTCACTGGATGCTGGGGAGAGGAGATCAGCAACTCGCTCTCCACTTCCTCTTCTTCCAGGTGCAGAATCCAGCAGAAAGTGGTAAAACCCCACTTTTACCCCACTAGTAACCTAAAACTTTAAGTGGGGGAAATTCACACCCTGTTAACATTCTAAATCATTTCGGTAATTAATGACAAGCACAAGGCCTGGAGTTTGTGAATGTTATTTTCCACAGTGTTGATGATGAGCAGAAGAAAAATACACTCTGAAAAGTGTGTGCTTTTGAGATCTCAGTTTAAAGCATTCAGGGGTACTGAGTAGGGGAAATGCTATCCTGTAGCTGAATGATGAAAAGTGTGGGTAAATGACAGAGGTCAGTAAAATAGCTAATCAAAAGAAACACTGGACTTGCCAAAACTGCATGTTTCATGCTTTCATGTTGACTTTATAGAATGTTTTACTTCTCATTTGAAAACACTGAAATTCTCAGTTTTGATGCTTTTAAGGAAAAAATCCCCACCCTGCTTTTAAATGTCAATAAGTATACTGGTATTCCAAGAAGTTTGAAATTTGTTTTGGGTCCTATTGATGCTAAACACAAAATACTTCTGATCCCATTCTCCTTCCTCACCATGTGTGAATAGGAATTGTCCCAAATACTGATACTAGTAAAAAGAAAGAAATCTGCTTCACTTCCCTTAGTCACGTAGTTTCAATTTTAAGTTTTACAAACACTTCTGGCTCAATTGTCATCAACCTTAGCAAAGCCTTCAGTTTTGTGCCATTTTAACAAGAAATTCTGGCCCTGAATTCAGCTAGAAGAGAGTCACTGTCCTACAAGACTAGAACAGAGTCAGGTCATCAGCAGCTCAGGTAGTGACAGCAAAAAGTAGCTTAAGCCAAGAGCAGACCCAGGAGACCAAAAGAAAGAATGGGAAGGTGTTTGTAACATAAAAGTTTAGGACTTGCCAAAGTTTGGTTTCCAAACAAGTTTAGGGCAAGCTGGGTTATCTTGATAGCTGACATCTGAAATAAAGCAGAGAAGTTATGATTTCAGCATTTTATAACAGATTCATACTTTTCTCTTGAGGTTGGTACAGATACACACATGCTCCTGTGAATCACAATAGAAATTAAATGTTAGATGTATGTCAACATTGCAAACCAGGGTAACAATGAATACAGTAGCCTGTTAGAGAAACCAACACTTTGGTTTCAGCAAGAAACAGAGAAGTCCTTAAAACTACAAAGCTAGTTTGCTAGGTGCAGCTGAGTAAGTGGAACTGGCAACTGACACAGTTCAACCTAAGCAAGACATACAGTTTTGCCAATAGGGAAACCCAATCATAGGAGGTGATGATGGCAGGATACATTAAGTTCTCCATCACATGGTATTTTCAACTGAAGCTGGCATGCCTTCCACAGAAGAAAGCACGTACTCAGTCACCAATAGCCAGAGAGTGAGGTGGAGTCACTTGGAGAAACATCTGTGGTTTGCCTTCTTGCATGCAAGAAGCCAAAGTCCATTACTATTATGGCCTGCTCCTGGCCTAGATTCTACTACAGCAACACTTCCTCTAAAAAACTGCATACTATGAAAACATATGGTCCAGAAACTTACAGTGAATCTTTGAGTAACAGGGAAGTCTACTCTTTAGCAGATAAAGCAATGTGCTGGTTAGTCAAGATAAACAATATTTGTGAAGTCCTTATTAAATAATTATATAGTACTGCTAATTTTCATGGATGCTGGTGAACAGATTCTCCTTATGTACCATAGCACTGCTTCAGCCTTTGGCCATCACTTTCATCAACTATTTCACTTATTTTAATGCACAGGTGTGCTATGGAAAATCTACCACAAAGCTCTGCCAGAGACAGAATAAGGCTATATCTTCACATTCCTTAGTGTTTTTAATGTCACAGTAGGGCATCAGTGCAACACCGCCATGCAACTGTGTTACGGTAAGTGCCTAAAAGCACAAAGTCCAAGATTCATGGCATTACATAAAATAATTGTATAAAGGAGCCCTTGCCCTAAAATGGCCACTATCTACTATGCAGAGAAACCACACCGTGGAAGAACTAAAAATAATACGAAAATAGAGAAGAAGCTAGTCAAGAATGAGAAATAGCTTTCCTAAAACAGCAATATAAGCCTTTTTGAAAAGACTTCTTGAAAAAAATGACAAAAGAGAATGGATATAATAGAGACGTGTAAAATCATGAGTAGTATGGAGAAAGATCTAATCATACAGGGGTTATATTTTTTCACACATATCAGAGAAAGTCACTGAGAAGTAAAGGAGCAATTTACTGTTGATTTTAATGTCTGAACCTTTGTGCTTTTTATACACTTGCAGGATTTGGGGTCAAAAACATTCCCAATATATGTCACCTCTGGTTAAACCTAGAAGTCTCACACTCATTGAATATGACAGTGGGCAAAGCCTCTATATAGCACATTGTCTGTGTGTGACAATGCTATGTTCACCTTCATCAAAACTTCCACCCCATTCTGGAGAAGAAGCATTCACTTTTCCTCTGGAGAAGGAGCTGAAGCACCAAAGGTATGTGCAATCAGTATGTCAGCAGGTGGTGTCAAAGCTGATGATTTAAACACTGACCCCAACAACTAATAAAAGAAAAGCATTATGTGTGGGAGAAAGACGGGAAGACTGTCTTAGCAAGGTAATCTGGCAGCTTGGTAAACTGAAGGAGGCTGACCAGACAGTAGAAATGGGCAAAGACGTACTTCTCATTTTCCATTATTCAGCTACCTACATTGTGAAGAAGTTAAAGGAGGGGGAAAACTCACCTTTCTGAAGTGTAGGAAGAGTAATCCAGGAGAGCTGAGAGAAGGACTAAAATTGTCTAGGAGGCACTAGGGAAAGTTTGGGATTTTTTTTGTTGGATTTTTCTTCAATCTTGCTTAAACTGTTGAACTTTCTCATGAATAATGAGCATGTAGAAAAGATGTGTACTCTCTGCAAAGCCTTTATGTGTTCTATATGTTCACATACAAGTACCTCATAAACTATCTGAGGAGTTTCCCTCTCCCAGGCCCATAAAAAAATGTCCACTGGTACGGCTGAAGAGATGAGACTGTGCTCCCTGTACCCTGACCACCTTGGAGGCTTGAACTAAGCACTAAGGAGAGATTCCCTGTATCCTCAGAGTGAGTTCACTGACTGAATAAGGGAGGGAAACACTGTAGAAATGTCATATTTTCATTCATAAGCTCTGTCCTCCCTGTTGCTTTCTAGGCGTTATCTTTCCAAGGTCACCTCCCTCTTCTCACCATGGTGGTGGGTCTTGTTTATTTTGCATATAACAGGTTTGCTATTTTACAGAGCAAAGCATGTCAAATCCATTTGTTCTTAGTGTTTATAACTGGTAGAAACTGCCATTAACAGCCTCTCAGAAGATTCAGAGTAACCTCTTCAATTATGAAGCCTCCTGCCTCTCCCTCTATGGATTATTTTTGTGAATCAATACTCTTCAGCTGAAGATATCTGTAAAGCTGCCAACAGCACTGAAGTATTGAAGTGGAGCTAGAGTCAAAATCAAGGTTACAGTGAAGTTCAAGAGCACTCAGACCATGTAAATAGTTGTGCTCCACCTCTTTTCTCCCAGGAAAACTCTTAGATATATTACTGGGACCCAACAGCTGACTGAAAAGATGGTGGAAGTTACAGAGATGTTAGGGATGGAAGTAGTACACTATTTCCAGTGAGGCGTGCAATGTCCCCATCAGCAGACACAAGATGTGAAATGTGAGACACTCACTCTGGTGTATAGACCTAATCCAGACTGTTCCTCAAAGAAGGTAGGAGCAAGAAGCAAATAAATTAAAATTCCACTATTATATTGAGTGGTAGATATATCCACCCCAAAATACATCCCATTATGGTCATTCAATTCAGATAAAACACTTTAAAGAAAAAAAGAAAACAACAACATATATCAAGGCTGATTTTACATACTTTGATTACAGCCATGGCACTTTGAGAGCTTGGCCAGGTCTGTAGGTGGTGGAGCTAAACAAACACATAAGTACTTTTGTAAGTAATTTAACTAAAATCAAGATCTTTGTAAATGTGAAAGGTCAGGGAGTATTTTCAAGCTGTAGTTCATTATTTCTGGAACAAACTGCAATTTTCAGTTTTTCTCAGTGTGTTTGATTCCATTGATGGCTCCTTTTTATTCCCTCCTTAATCATTTGACCAGACAGAATGTCTACATCTGAGTATTTATGTGTATTAATTCTTACTATTTAACATAAATTCTCAACAGCTATTACTCAATGAAGGTAGTGTGCCTCGCAGTATAATCCATTTAGCATAGAGTGGATATAGATCTTTTAAAAAGGTGCATAAATGTTCAATCTGGTGTTTTCCAGTTTTGGCTCATACTCCCAAGACTTCTAAAACACAAGCTTTCATGAACCTCATGACTGAAAATTTTGTCTGGGAAATAAACTCTAAGACTAATGGGTAAAAACACTTGCTGTTGCACAGCAAGATTGCAGGGTCATGAGCATGCTCAATATCAAGTAAGACAAATGCCAAATACACAATATTTCCCATTAGTTAGCACCCAAAAAGTTATTTTAGATGCTGATGAGGGGAAAGATTTTAGCAGTTCTCTCAGAATCCTTCATGAGGAGAGGTAGGGCAGGAACCTCCAACACCCTATGATGAAGACTGTGGTTGTTTATACAAAATTCAGTGAGTTGACTAGAAAAACCTCTAGTTTTCGTACTGTGTCTGTGATTTTCTATTATACGCTTCCCTGGATTTTTTATTTTAGAAAAATCTGAAAGCTTTCACATGCCTGTCAGAGTCTACTCTTAATAGAAAAGAAGAAAAAGTTTCTACCAACCAATATAACCCGTGCCTTGTTTCACTACCTTTTTGGCATTAGATCTCTAAGATCCAGCCCATAGAAATTTAAGACAATGTTGGTTTACCCCAACTGAAGTTTTGGCTTGCTATCCCTTTCTTTGGTTCCAAACCATTTGTTAACTGTGCACACATTTAAAAGAACAATTCAAACCCTGGCAAATGCAGCATCCATGGATAATGCAAAACCTGCATATTTTGACACTGCTGAAATTTCAGGAAAAACTACTAACCACTTCTCTCCTTGCAGTCTCTCCAGGAAATAACATGTGCAGGGCACTTTAGAAATTCTAATACATTTATAGGTAATCCTGTTGTACAGTTTGGCTTAGTATCAGAAGTATTTTTATTCTCACAGAATCACTCTTGGGCATTTGGGGTCAAAGAAATACAGGGTTGAGATTTATTCCCTCCCTCCCTCCCTCCTGCTCCTACTAGCTCAATTAGTATAAACAGATCTACCTGAGTTGCCTGTTCTACTATTGAAATGCATAAAACTACAACCCATTCTCGTCTCTTTTCTGTGCCTGGTAGACAACAACATCATAAGAAAAAAAATTCTTTAGCTTTTTTTAATCCCCATCATTCTGAAGAAGGCCATATCCAGTCGTCACATTTTTCAACTCTAAATCTGGTCTAGATCTCAGTAAGAACAGCACTGATGCTTGTTAAAATTAAGTCCATGCCTAAATGCTTGGTGCCACCACCATGGGTTTTTCGTGTTATGATTTTATTCTATGAAAGAATATTTACTTATTGACACAGAGACAGAAGTGGCAGACAGTGAAGAAGGGGGTGAATGAATACACAGTCAATAAAGTTTTGAGGTGAAAAAAGGGAAACAAACACAGCAAGAATTTCTGTAAAAGAGGAGAATCTAGAAGCATTACTGCTGCTAGTATATACATCTCCAATTTTTAACCGCTAATAATTTAGTGATTAATAAAATATCTTATACTAAATGACAGAAAAAAAAAAAAGAAAAAAATGCCTGGATCCCCAGTCAAGCAATACTAAGCAACAAACCAGATTTTTGACAGTGTTGTTCTTCCTGGACTTCAAACACATCCTTGAGTCAATTCGTGTAAAGTGAAATGAAAAACTTCAGTGGACATTCACTCAGAATATTAAGACCTGGTCATTGACAAAAAAAGTTAACCTATATTGTATATTGATGGTCCAGAGGTTCATCCCACCTTTCAGCAGTGAATAACAAGATTTAGGAAACTTGGTGCTTTGAATGCCAAGTCAGTCTGAGTTTTACTACTCCCTTCCTTGCAGTCACAATAGATATAATATCTATTTCCTGAAAGATGACAAGATGAGGATCACTGCTTCTTCTAGTTTTATAACAGTAGTGTATGAGAATACAGTTTAGCACAAAAGTTTAGATGTACAACAAAAACTGTGATCACAGAATGGTTTGGATTGGAAGGGACCTCAAAGATCATCAAGTTCCAACCCACCTGCCGTGGGCAGAGACACCCACCACTAGACCAGGTTGCCCAAAGCTCCATCCAACCTGGTCTTGAACACTTCCAGGGATGGGGCCTCTGCAGCTTCTCTGGGCAACCTGTTCCAGTGCCTCACCACCCTCACAGGGAAGAATTTCTTCCTGTGATCCCACATGGGTGTGTGTTCAGGGCAGGTATGGAATGTGTAGGGCGTGTGCTTGTGCTCTGACAGCTGCATCTATTTTTAAAGAAAGCAAAGCTTAAATTATTAAGCCTGTAAGGTGTCATGGTTTTAGCCTAGCTGGCAGCTGAGCACCACACAGCCACTTGCTCGCTGCGCCCATTGGGATGGGGGATTGAATTGAAAGAGTGAATGTGAGAAAACTCATGGGTTGAGTTACAGACAGTTTAATGAGCAAAGCAAAAGCTGCTCACACACGCAAAGCAAAACAAGGAATTAATTCCCCACTCCCCATGGCAGGCAGGGGTTCAGCCATCCCCAGGACAGCAGGGCTCCGTCACGCATAATGGTTACTTGGGAAGACAAATGCCGTCACTCCGAACGCTCCTGCCTCCCTGTCATAGAATCATAAAATCATAGAACCATTAAAGTGGGAAGAGACCTCAAGGATCATCTAGTCCAACCGTCCCCCCCCCACCTATTAACCACTAAACCATGTCCCTAAGTACCACATCTAACCTTTCCTTAAACACCTGCAGGGATGGTGATTCAACCACCTCCCTGGGCAACCTGTTCCAATGCCCAACCACCCTTTCCGAGAAGAAATTTCTCCTAATCTCCAACTTAAACCTCCCCTGGCGCAACTTGCAGCCATTCCCCCTTGTCCTGTCACTAGTTATCTACAATAAGAGGCCAATCCCCAGCTCGCCACAGCTCGCTTCTTTTCAGGTCATTCCTCTTCCTCCAGCCCCTTATAAACCGAACAAGATGCTATATGGTATGGAATATTTCTTTTGTCAGTCTGGGTCAGCTGTCCTGTCTGTCCCCTCCCCCCTCCCCGCGCACCCCCAGCCATCCCGCCAGCAGGGCAGTGCGAGAAGCAGAAAAGGCCTTGGCTCTGTGCAAGCATCGCTCAGCAACAACAAAAACGTCTCTCCACCATCAATGCTGCTTCCAGCACAGATCCAAAACATGTCCCCATGCTAGCTACTATGAAGAAAATTAACTCTCTTTCAACTGAAACCAAGACAAGGAAGAGTGTGAAACAAAAATATATCTCATTATAAATTTGTCATTTCCTTAACCTATTAATTAGATAGATCTGATGAGACTGCACTGATTGTTTTCCTTGCTTTCTCCCATCCTAATTTAGTCTTCGAACAGGGAGGCATGCTCATGGCTCAGTTAATTATGTTGGACATTATGTTTACTTGTTCATTTACAAGTACAAGAGCCTAAATTGTTCTCCTATATTCCAGAAAGAAAGATCACCAGTAGAGGAATTAAAGGTGACAGTCTGATGACAGGATGAAAAAGTAATGGAGGATGATTAGGGCCCAGAACTGTAGTGGAAATTCTGATCTTTTTTTTTTTAAACTAGGGTTTTGAAAAATTAATGCTACAATTCTAGAGCTTCCTTGAGAAACAATGAAGACAACATTTCACTTCCACTTTTTGGAATGGAAATCAGTACAACTCCCTGAGCTGCCCAGGTGCACTGCCCCCAGCCTGTGTGCAGAAGAAGCACATGGCAGCCCTGCAACCACTCTGGAAACAAGTCTCCCACTTCAGTATCTTGACTCAATAGGACAGAGAATTACTCCAAGAAGAAGCTGAAGAAACAAAAAGGCACTGGAGGGAAGTTTCTGCACTCTGCCAGCAGGCTGTGCAGCTCCAGGGCTGCCTGAGGGGCCAGGGCCTTGGAGTCACCTGTCCTTACCTGACCTCTCCTGACCACAACTGGTGTGTACTGCAGCCTGTGCCAAGCGCCGGGAGAGTGTCATGGCATGTCCCAGAACCCTGGCCTTCCTCAGCGGGGCTTTTGCCCCAAGCCAGGGAGGGCAGCAGGTGCCGAACTCCCAACCTGGGCTGCAGGCCTCGTGGGCACAGTCCCATCCTCTCCCCACAAGACAGCAATTGTCCCCAGGGTGCTGAGGCAGTCAGTTTAAAGCCTGGGTTTACAGCAGAGACTTCCAAATCCATGTTCAGGGGAACACAGTGTCTGCCTTTTGCCCTGGGGCTGCCTAAGGAATTTCTGAGCTGCTACCTCTTAATCTTGCTCTGTAATAGGAGCCTGTGATGCAAGAAATTAGCACAAGTTTTCATGTAGCAAAGAAATTACAGGGTCAACAACACATTTGGGAGCTATGGTGACTTACCCCAGCTAGAATTGGCAGTATTTTCTGTGTGTAAGTTGTAGTTCAAATGTAAATTGCCAAAACACAGTATGAAGTAAGTAACATCTCCATTCAACAGATTCAAACACACAGACTGAGAGTACATAATTCTATAAAATCTCCCCAGCAAGGCCGTGCCACTGAAACAGAATATCACAAAACCTTTCTCTGCTTACACAATAGCTTTTACAATAACTGACTGTTGCTGAATTGAAGTGATCAGAACTAGAACTGATCACACAAGGAAAAAAAATTAATTCCGTTTTTCTTTTTATTATTTTGCTCAAAAGATTCAAGTTGAAACAAAGTGGTCATTTTCATTGAATTTAAAATTCTTCCTTGGGAAAAATAAATATGGCTGAAGCTGAACTGTTATTGTGAAACATTTGCATTTCAGCTAATACATTCCATCTGATTAAGAGAGTGAGCCAAAAAGAAGATCGACTGTAAAACCAGGAGATTAGAATAAGTTACTTCAAAAGTTTTCCCTCTTAAAATGGTAAGAAAATGAAAAGAAAGAAACACAAGAAAGCTCTGGTTTGGTATCATCTTGACTTCTCTCATATTTTGGCCCTCTCAATTTTTTTTTAATGAGTATGAAAAAATAAACAAGTTTGCTGTGCATAGGGGGCTTGGTTTTTGTTTTAAGGCTTTTTTTTTGGTCTCAGTTTGCCTTCTCCTTGTTTCGTGAACTTACCATGTGGCTTAGGAGTTTTTATATTTATGGCAGTGAAATTTCTCTCAAAACTAAAAAAATTATCCCTATCACTCTCAAAAAAAACCAAACAACCAAACAACCCACAACAACCAACAAACAAAAAAACTCCAAGAGTAGAGATAGCTTTCTGTGGGCCAAATGTAGAAATTGATATCTTTGACTACTGAATCCATTGAAAGCTCTAACATAGTAATACAAAATACTTCTCTCATTTCTAGTAGTTTAGTAGACTCCATTACTTTAGGAGCATTTACACTAACTGCAGAGAAAATTTTATTGTGGGAAATTGAATGCTAGCTTCTCAAACTAATTTTAGTAGAAGTAAGCCACTTGTTGAACTTCAATTTTTTTCTTGACTTTCATCAAATACTTTTGTCTTTCCTATCTCTAATGCTCGAGAGTGACTGTCCTTAGATACTGCAGCTCTCCTACTGTAGCAGATACTTAACCATGCCTCACAGTGTGAGTAACTCCTCAGTTAAAACCCAGAAGGTCTGCATGGGCTAGGGTACTTTATCAGTCCTGGGAAGGAACAGAAATTAAGATGATGGTAAGACCTAGTAGAAAGACTGTGTTTCAGAGATCTGTCAAACCCGTTTATCTTTGTAAAACTACATGATTTTTTTTTTTCTGAATGTAAGGCCTTCTTTCAGCACTATAAGTCTTCCACAGGGACAAACCTCCATTCGAAACAATGAAGGTGGCAATTTGGATGGCCAGCAGCACTAAATAAACCCGTCTTCTAGGCTGTCTCTCTGCACTCGTATTTAAAGAAAGTAGAAAAATATACAGGTAAGCTTAGGTCAGAAAGATCAATAACCCCAAAAGAACTATGACAAAATCAGATGACCTAATTATTACAGCTTAAATTTAAAGTCCAATAGGGACATAAGAACTGAAATCTCATCAAAAGAGATTTCCAATTAAGCTTCCAGGTCACTTCCACATTTAAAAACTGTCTTATATTTGAATAAAGATTTTCCCATCTTTGTAAAAAAAGATTAATTCACTGTTTAACATTACAAACAGCAAGTGTAATTTAGTACAAGGCTTATGAGTCTAATTTACAATTCTGCACTTCACTCCCACCAGGTCCCACATCACCTTCCCCTATGACAGATTACTGCTTATGTTCTGACTCCTGTGGCTTCAGAGATGTTACTGTATTTGCTGCAGTGATGAATCTGCCTGTTTTCTGAGTCATTTATTTCACTTCACAGTTAATGATTATTACTGCCTCAGAAGGGTTGCCTTAATTTTACTATGCAAATTCAAATTATCTGTAGATTAACTAATTCCCCATAATATCTAATTACAACACCATTTTCAACATCAACTACTGCTTAATTTCCCATGGGAACAAAACACTACAGATCACTAGATGGCGCTGCTTCTGAGTTGGAATTAAATTGATATGTATTGATATAAGCAGCAGGAAAACTGTTCCAAATGTTTCACTGCAATCTCAGGATAAATGAAAAAAGCCCCACAAACCAAACCAAACCAAACCAAACCAAACCAAACCAAACCAAACCAAACCAAACCAAACTTTAAACCTCTATAACTGCATTAAATTTTGTGTAGTTGTTTCTCATATAGCTTCTCTCTGCTTAATAATGATAATTTACAAGATTTGCACATTCTCCACCTATAGCCAGGGCCATTTAGATGTGCATTCTTGACTAATCATGAGTCCTTTGTTTCTAGGCCTGCTTTCATTGCTCCTTCACACTAGAAGGTGTTCATATTTAGACATGCAAATAATACAGATGCTTCTAACTCAGACAACAGAAACTGAGCAGAGTGAAAGTAACAAGAATAAGATACTTATGCACAAAGATGGGGACAAGTCTCACATTCAGGGTCTCCTATCCCATTCTTCCTCCTGGGGAGAGCAGGGTTTGATGAAATTTCCCTTTTCTGTCCATATTGAACCTAAAAGCTTTATATGTACATACATCAGAGACTATTCCTAAGGGATTTTGTTCCACAAGCCTGTAGGAAAGGGAACAGCTGTTATCTGACTGGGGGCATGCCTCTGTGAGCACACTGCATGGCACATGAGCACAGAAACCTGCAGGTGGGGGTAGGAGTGGCAGCATCCTACCACAAGCGGATCCACCTTGGTCACGTATTGATTTGAAATTGACAGTTACGTGGGCACACGGGTTTTGAAAAAATAGAACTGAGGCAAGACCCGGAGAGAATAGCATCTACAGATTTATGCAGAAGGGATCAATGCTTCATTGGGAGTAAGTCTATATAATAATTTCCACAATTTCAATTGATATGTTCTAGTCCTCCACATACTGTCTGTAAAACTGGAGCCTTATTTGTCTATGTTTCTTTTCAATAACAAGCTTCCTCCATTCCCCACAGTATAAAACCCGCATACTTTGTAACTTGAAAGAAATTCCAGCTTTCAGGCCATGAAGCTGCAGATGCTTAGCCCCTGTGTAATTTTAAAGCAGCTTAGTGAAAGTGGTGTGAGTCACTCAGATTGAACTCCCATTTCCACTATTTTGTCCGAGTCTGGCAAGGAATTATCTTAAATTGAAACTGCTGTTTGGGGCTCTGGACTCTTTTCACCCCAGTAAAGCACAATGGTGCACAAGCCAAGTTTGGTAAATCCCAGCGGCACCAGAGTTTTTAGTAGGGCCATAGTGTTGCATAAAAACTGTGATCCTTTTCTGTCCCAGCTAGGTGAGGACACAGTGCTTCACAGGCACAGCATGTCAAATGGTGGCATTACCTTGTGTGGAGTCAGGTCAAATCGCTGCAGGCTGCTAAGGAGAAATGTCCTTTAAGCTGCTCAGTTAGACTCTGCTCTCATCAATCCCCTTTGGCAAAACCTTGTCTTTCCATATTTCTTTGTGCTTCCCAGTAACCTCTGCCCTCAAGAAATGTCACAGCACCTCATGTTTCTTACCCTTTCCAAAGTTACACCAAAGCCATGGGAGAGCAACACCACCAAAAGTAAATATAAAACTGCCATTTTTCCTGAGATTTGCTCTGATACAAGCAGCTCAATTCTCATGACAGCATGCAGGTACCAGAAATTTTACACCTTGATCACTGAAGACTTACCAGTTCACATGCTAATCTGGTTTTAAAATGTGCTTTCCTGCACTTTTGCCAGATTCTGTGAACCTTTTTGTGAGTCAAGAAATCTGGCTGGGCTTTGATTCCGAGCTGTGCAAAAGATTATTTATTTCATTGTCTTTCTCAAATAGTTTTGTAAACAAGAACATACTTTATTCCAATGAAGCATCCATGATAATACAATAAGGTATGGCACAATATACCATATCTCAGGACCAACAGCAAAATCAAATATAAAATCAGAAGGAATTTTTTTTTTTTTAAATTGATATAGCTTTACCACAATGTGTGAAAACCACCAGTTAGCAGGGTACTATAATGGAGTTGGTATAATCTGAGGGTAATTTTACATCGAAAACTAGTTACACTTTTTTCCTGTATATACAGGATTATCTTTTTTGTGTGTGTGGCATGCTTTTTCAAATGCTAATTAGAGAATTATTTCTCTCCTTTTTTTTTTTTTTTTTTTTAATACAGTTTTAATCTGGAGACAAATACAGACACTTTCTCCCCTGAAGAGTAACATTTATTATGCTTCAATATAGTAGAGATAAGGAAGTAATTGTTGCACATTTTACTTTCCCAAAGTGAAGAAAATTTATATCTACCTACCTTTCTTCATTTCACAGGATAAACCCAATAGGATTAAGGATTTAAGGTGATCTAGTCTGGCCTCCTATTGACCACAGTTTACCACGCTTCACACATACATCCCTACTGGCACACGTTATTTGCAGTCAGGACAGTGAGCATCAGTCCTCAGAAGGCCTCTGGACCAGCAAAGTGTCTGCCAGCTCTTCAGACTGGAAGCTAATATGACAAGATGAATCAAATCCTCAACGTGAAGAAAGCTCCTCTCCAAACAGGAAGCTAGCAAGCAGTTCCGTTTTGAAAAGGCATTTATTTACCACCTGTGAGAAAGGACACTTCTGCACTGCTAAAAGAACAATCTAACCAGATCTTAGGAAGATCTAATCCTATTACTGTCCATGGACATGAGAAATGAAATAGAGAGCCACGTATAATATATTTGAATAGCACAGTTATACATAAAAATCCTCCACAAACTGCTAAATTTGTCATAGAACCATAGAATGGTTTGGTTGGAAGGGATCTTAAAGATCATCTAGTTCCAAGCCTCTTGCCAGGGGCAGGGACGCCCTCCACTAGATCAGGTTGTCCCCAAAGCCCCATCCAACCTGGCCTTGAACACTTCCGAGAATGGGGCATCCACAGCTTCTCTGGACAACCTGCTCCAGTGCCTCACCACCCTCACAGGGAAGAATTTCTTCCTGACTTCTCATCTAAATCTCAGTTTAAAGCCATTACCCCTTGTCCTACCCTTGTCCTAAAGCAAAACTGTGGTTATATTGAGCAGGTAGAGGGTAATGCTGAGCTAACAGATGTCCCTCGGGCCCATGAAGGAAAAGAACAAATGGAAAGACTTCATGTGGGTATGAAGTCAACAGCAGAGGAAGCCTCCATGGAGACTGCAAGTCAGAATTTGCACCTAAACAAATAGGAAGTAAAACTGGATGAAAGCTTGCCTCATTGGAAGGTATTAAGCATAGTTTTCAATGCCTTCTGAGACTTTAAGCCCATGACCTCTTCTAAATACTGAACCAGTGACAGCATCAAGACTTTGTTGCCAGATATATCCTTACTATATTTATTTTGCTTTATACCACTCAGGAGTAGTAGGAAGGTGCCTTTATTTTATGACAGTTTCAGAGCAAACACAGGATGGTGTAAAGAGCTACCATATGTGATCATGCTGTACAGCTCCACATTGGAGAATGTTGAAGATGTTAAAAGATTACACGGATTCAAGGGAAGAGGTAGGACAGGTTTACAGAAGGCAGATCTGTTGAGCATTATAGTGCACTTCCAGTCTAGGAGTATCCTGAAATGCAAACTGTTGGAATCCTCTAGGAACTTCTCCGGCCTTTGCCAGAGGTGGGTTACTGGGCTGGATGGACTTCTGTTGTGATTCAGTACAGTCATCTTTTGAAACCTTTAGGAGAAGAAGAAATGTCCAAGATAGAAAACACAAGACAGCGTAGCCATGGCAAGAAGTGTGCACGGGCAAAGGAGATGTAATTTCTTACACTGACATGATTTCACCACTGTTTAGATTTTCAGTTCTGGGGAAGTTCACAACTGTAGGTTCATTTGAGTTATTCTTTTCTTCCTTTCTTTTACATGCTGCTGCTATGTATTTGCACAATACTAACCTTTCCATCTTGGCAGGCCACAGTAGTGACATATTTCTAGGTAAAGCAACATTTCCATCATGCTTAATTCAAAGACTGGTCTTGACTCAGCAGTTTTTGCAGTTCTTTCTTCTTCCTGCTTCCTTTGACTGAACCATATAGAATGTTGTCAAAGATGAAAACAAAGTTGTTCACCACACAGATACAACAAACATCCAACAGCATCACGTGTTCAAAGAGAAAGCATGATAGGCCATCAATTTTGGTGATTAGCAAATCTAGAAAGACTGTGTAACACAGCAAATAACTCATGTTCAGACACAGCCCTGTCTTAATGTGTGATACCCCAGTTGGTTCTGAAAGGGTGGTAAGAAAAATTCCAACATTTAATTTATTTTATACATTCTAATATATTTCAGGCAAGTTTTTCTTGGTGAATGAAGTTGTGAAAAATGGGGAACTGGCACAACCAATGTTCTTTATCAGTATATCAGAGTACAAAGCTTATAAGGTGTCGTATCTCAAATTGACCAATACTGCTGCCATGAAATCAGAGGCTTTTAGCATTATAAGACTTTCTTTCTTCTCTGACCAGAAGCTTTCTTTTTTCTCTTCCCCAGCATCTCACCTATATCCATATACAATCACAGCTATGAAAAAGCTTTCTTACTTTCTGATCTATTATGATAATTCGATTTCAAATGGTGGATAAAAAAAGACAGAAAAAAATATATATTTATAGTGCCTTCACCCCCTCAGATGAAATGTTTTTTTCCCTATCCTCAGTCAGGATACAAAGAGAACTTTTACAATTTATTTTTAAGCAGTTTCAAAACTTTTCAATTCAATAGAAATATGACACTAGCAGAATTTTGGTTTAATCACTTGCAACAGTAAGTACAGTTCTTAGCAAAAAAGTTAGTATGTATCTTAAGAAGATCTGCTTCTATTTTTTTTCAAGATAAACATAAATTTGAACCAGTTTTAAGAAGAAAAAAAAACCAACAAAACAACCCAAGAACCAGAACCCAAACAAACCCTATGGTTCTGATAAAATGTAAGTTTCCTATAGACTTCCTACAGATGTTTCCAAGAAAAATTAATGACCTCTCACATTTGTAACCAATCACTGTCTTCCTGTCAGAGCACAGAATTCTATTTCTGTGATTGAATCTGATGAGGAAGCAAAAGATTCGAAACAGGAAGAACTTACTTTTTTTTTTTACATATTCAGCTGTGACCTACCAAAGCCAACATCAGGCTTCTAGGTTCTATAGTAACACACCTTTTTTTCCTTCTCTGATTCAGAAAACGTAGGAAGATGTAAGAAGAAAATAGTCTAATAACTTGAGAACTTTCCAATGAGTACTAGAATAATTGCAGCAAATGTTTTTTTTTTCCTTGAAGTTTCTCCTTGCCTGTTTCCAACCTTATGCATCAGAATCTTGCCTAAGCAAATGCTTGCACCACTTCATCATAGGAGTTTTGTTAAGCTGATGTAACCTTATTTCCCACAGTTCTAGTCAGCCTCACTTCTGAAGAAAGGAGGATCATAAAGTGAAATAGTACAGACAAATTGAAGCCAATGCCAAATAAAATCTAGTGACTTGAAAGCCAATATAAGCTGGAGCAATGCTATTCAGTGTGTCCATCCAGCATCATTCCTGCCGAAAAGGTAGAAGATGCTGCTTCAAGAGGAGCCAAAAAAACCCAGTGGACATCTTGATGCAATATCATTTAGCGTAAATTACACAGCATGGCCTCCATTCTTGGTCATCAACATAGAAGCGGTAACATTCCCTATGTAAAGAGCATCATACAACAGAGTCCCTACTGGAGATGAACACAGATGTGTTTTCTAGCATAAAAAGCCTGTATTCTCAGTGTCATGTCTCACCAACATGAAAAAAAAAGACTTAAAATCAAAGAATATATTTGGAACTTATTTTAGAGCTCAATTATATGCCAAAATGAAAGCAAGGTTCTTCACCTAAAATGGTCATAAGTTGATAAAATATTTAACACAGTACATGAAAGACCCATTTATCGATCAGATTCAATTGCCCAAGACACTGTAGAATTCCTGGACAAAAAATGGGCTTGCCCTTTTGGGCTGCTTCTCTGTGTAATCCAAGAAAGTGGAGAGAAACAACTTCTCTGCACCAAGTGTACATCCTATTTTCCCCCAGGGAAAGATCTGGCTCAGCCAGCTTTAGCATCTCTCTTGTATAGCTTTCCACACCTGGGGCTAGATCAAGGCATGGGGACAGCGATAATGTAGACAGTTGTCCCAGTGACCACGTCCTGGGGTCATTTGATCACTTTTCAACATCATATTTCTGGTAGAACTGAAAACAGAATTTCCTACCGACACTGGTGAGGAACACAGTTTGGAATGGGATATGGAGTGAGAAAGGAATGCAACCAACATGGAACTTGAGCATTAAAACCCCCTTCCCCATTCATCTCACTTCAGATTCCACAGTCCTCCAAAATGAAGAAGGGCAATGGTATTGGGCAGTGCCTGACACCATGCATCTATTTACTTCGTTTCTGTCCCCATGATCCTTGGTCTGCAGGCTGTCCACTGATATACACCTCTCTGATGCATCTGTATTTCCTTTGCTTTCTGTTTTATTTCCACACTTTTGAAAGTGATTAGAAGTTTAACTAGGAATGTTACTTAACTAGAAAAGGCACACTGAGCCTCTAGAGACAGATCAGCTGGTAGAAATCAGCCTAATTACACTAATTTAATTGAAATGCTCCCCAATTCACCTCTATGGAGCATCTGGCCGTATGGATTTAGACTAACAACATTCAGACACTGACCGCCCCTGATACTGATTTTGTAAAACTGACAGTCCAGACAGAATGGCTTTGGCTTGAGCTTTCACAAATTACCCCATCTCAATCCCCCTGGTCTTCATATTAATGATTTGTTTGGCTTCTTACCAAATCAGTGTTTATTTGCAGTAATCTAATATAATGGTAATTGCTTTTTCATGGAAATCTAGTTGGCATTTTCCGCCCTGTAGGGATTTGGCAAGGCAGCACCCGCATGTTGTTCCATCTTCAGTTGTCTGTGTTTAATATGCTAGCTGCTTTCCTATCAGCTAATTCCCATCCACTCTGCATTCTTGCTTTTCTTTGCTCTCCCTCTCTCTTTTTTTAATTTAGGGATAATTGTGTGGTTGGGTAAGCTCACAGGGCAATATATTGCCACATCCAAATACAAAACAGGGGTGGTAGTTTTCATTTATTGCCTGTTCTAGAAGTGGCATAAAGTAGCATACTGCACAAAATAGCATGTTGTGGGGGAGGAAACAGAGAGTTTTAAGACAAAGTCGTCATCATTTCAATGAGAAATTTTTCAAAATAAGCTAGTGGAACTAACTGGGTCCCACAGCTGGGAGGAGTGATGAAGGATCTCTATTTATCAAAAGCTGCCTTAATTACAGTAGGACAAATCTTACAGGAGACATGCCAACAAGTATTGCAAAACTTGAATTCATTTCTGAACACTTTGATTTCTTTGGATGAAATGCAGTGTATGGAAATACTACTATTAAGCACAGTTTGCTGATATCTGACAGAACTGTGGAGCCTAGGAATTGGGGAAAAGATCAGTCTTGGTGAAAGTCGATGAATAGTCATATGTTCCTAAAGGTATCAACAGATAGTGGAATGACCCCTTGCCCTCAACACACACTTCAGTGGGAGGTCAGTGAGAACTAAAGAAATTATCTGATTTGCCCCAGGAGCTCTGTCAAGGCAGTGAAAGGATCAGCAAGAGGTTTTGTCCCCTTTGTAGCCCCTTGACAACTGGAGGTCAGACAGAAAGTTTTGTTACGTTGCTTTTGAATAATCTTCCTAACCTCCTAAAAATGAGAGACTTCTGATTTGATTAAAAGAAGTTGATTTAAAAAAAAAATTTTTAAAATCTGTACTTCTTTCAAAGTAGTCCATTGTTTTATGAAGTAGAAAAATAGAAAGGAGATAGGATGAAAATCCACAGGAAGAAGATCCATGAAACTATTAATTGCAAATTAGATTTCAAAAAAATTATGATAGTTTGAAGGCTGAAGACAAGGCAGAGTTTTCCCTCATGGAACTTGGCACTTAGTTTTTGAAAATCATGCCCTCAGCCAGGCAAAAATCACTACTTGAAGTGATTCTGAAGATGGACTGTGTGAATTGTGATGTATTCAAGTATCCTCAAGGGATGTTTCTCACTTAGCTTCAGCTGAGGCAATCTTTCTCCTCAATCAGTCTCTATAAAAAGTTTACAAGAAGAGATAGTAATCAAAAGAGAACAGAAAACAGAGGACAGAAACACCTTGTCCCCATCCCCCCATTAGTTTGAACACTGACGCCAGTTAAATTTAACTTCACAACATCAAAGAAACTGAGAACAGAAACTTTCAAATCCATAAAATTTCTTCTGAGAATTCAGGGATTAAACCCATAAAAAGGTAAGTTGATTTTAAAATGGAGTTTTAAATTTTACTGTCTACTCTGACAATCTTTCCTTCTTTCCAAATGCTTTTAACGACCACTACACTCCACTGGAAAACAGAGAACATAGGAAAAAGAGAGATACAAGTTCTCTCTGTCTTCAGCCACGACTTCTGACCACTTAAGAAACCATGTTGCTCACCCAGTCAGATGTGTATCGAGGCTTTCTATGTCCTGGTGAACTAAGCTACTGTGGTCACAAAGGCTCTCGGAAGTTCACGCACGTATTAAACCCCAAGGATATTGTACTGTTCAGAATAAAGTTAAGTTTCTTTGGTTAGCAGGGTGTTTGGTTTTACACCTCTCTTACCTACTCAGCTTTGCACAAAATGATAGCCTTTTTATCTCTCCAGTATTCTCTGGGACAGCAACATGAATTAGTCCTTTTCCCGCATTTTTATTATTTACTTTGAAGTCAGTCTGTAGAGGGCTAGGCTAGCCTTCTACAGTTACACAGCATCCAGCATTGTGGGATCCATGTGTACAACTGTATGAAAAATACTTGTAATTGGCCATCAGTGCTTTTAGACCAAGCTCATTTTTCAAACAAGATGACTTCATATAACTCATTAATGCCATACTTTTCCATTACTTTACCTACTGTGCTGCAGCTTAGCAATTAGTTTACAGTAGTTTATCTTTATTCTCAGAAAGAAAAAATTCTCTTCAAGGTGTTGTTTTTGCCTGTGGCGTATAACAACAAGAAAACAGTACATGTAATAACCCTCGGGTAACCATCTTTCTCATGATAATTCCAAGATTATGTTGAAAAAAAAGAGAAGATAAATTACCATTAATATTGCACCTTCAAACATCTGGACTAATTAAATTCACAATACTTTTGATTTTAAATGTTAATTTAGACAGAGAGATTTGGAGAACTGAATGTTTTCCAGCTTTCTAAATTCCTAACATCACCTCATCACTTAGAGTTTCAACATGTCACTTTCTCTATCTGTTTAATATGAAGGGACAGTGCATAAAATGTCCCAAAACAGCTTAAAGGAGAACCAAAATTTAATATCTTGCAGTGCACAGGGTTGGACTGTAGGTTCAAAGAGAAAACGCTTCCCCTGGAGGAATAAACCAAAATTGGAATTGGGTGAGCCTCAAAGGAATTGCAAGCTCACAAGCCATTGCTTATGTTTGGAGTTGAAATTGGCTCCGGTGGCCCAGATCCTCACCACAGACTGTGAATGGCACCAGCTACAGAGAGAAGGGGCTTTCGGGAAGAAACTTGAAACAGAGAATGAAATTTTTGCAGAAATTAATGTGATTGTAAACCTATTTACATTTAATTTGTTATTTATTTTTCTAATTTAATAAAATTTCTCTCCTGCCTTTTCATACGCCCTCTTGAATTATCCATTTTAGCTTTTACTTTCCCCTTGTCACTCCCACACATCCCATATCCTTCTTTTTTTTATATAAAAAAATTCACTTTAAAACATATCCTACTTGGGAGGTCCCAGATCGTTGGAGGAAGTGAGGGCTGCCCCAAGTCTTGAATACTCTTTCCCCTTCCAGGGACAGGCTAGTGAGAACAAAAGTTGAAATGCATGTTTTCCATCATTGTTACATATTCCCCTAAAGACATTACCCAAGCAGTGCAAGGCAGAAACAACAGGGGACAAGTCGTCTGCTGGCAAGAAAGTCTGTCTCACTTCTTTGACCCAATCAAGAAATCTTTTGTGGGTGGTGGTGCTCAGTGGAAGGTCCACGCATGAGAAGCTTGTGATCCTGTGCCCTGTGCACCTGTCTGGGTTACTTCTCTGAGACTTAATTATTCATCACTACACACACACTCACACACACACAAAAAAAAAGAAAAGTCTCCTATAAAGCTCTTCAAAGACCTTTTTTTCCCAATTGGACAATTTCCCCCAGTTTTTCCTAATTATTCTGGCAAATCTGTTCTTTCACTGCTGCCTGAGTGGTTAACAGGGACACCATGTTACTAACTGGACATATTTATCCTACAGATTTAATTAAACCTCAATAAAATCTTTAAGAAAATTGGCAGTACAAATAGACCTAACTGGAAGAGAGTGTCTATCCCATGACTCCTACAAGATCAACAGAACCAGTGTTAGAATAAACTGGAATTTTGTTGTCAATTATTCTAAAATATTTTGACCATCCCTTTGGAACAAACCCTGCAGTCATAACAGTATCTTTGAAGAGTTAAAATAGCATAAGCTGGACCTAAGCAGTGAGTGTGTTCAGAACTTACTAGTGTGAGAGTGCCAGCAATGAGTAGACATTTGGTCTGTACAGAAGTAAAAGACAGGTAATACAAAGCAGCAAAAATTTTAGGTTAGATCATGGAGTAAGTGGACATGAACTGTGGGAGCTCATACCCATGCATTCAACAAACAAACGGCAACCAAACATTGCTTTACCTCTGTATGAACAGCTTATTTACACACCAAAATTGCAGATGACAGAAAGAAATGTTTTGTAGCTCAGTCTGCTGCCAGCTTTTTTGCATGGTTCACTTACAGTAGCCTCATGATGCAACCAAATGAACATTGCTAAGTGGAGGTAAGTGGCAAAGTCACACAGCCATCTCAGGAACACCAGCAGAACCATAGCAACTCCAATGCAAGACCTACAGGTCTGCCTCAGGGCCTGTAAGAGTTATTTTGAACTGGTGAAAACACAGACTCTACAATCTCAAGCCAGGCCACTGGGCAGGGGAGGCATAGTGTCTAGCTCTCAGGTGGTTACTTGTCACATCGCTACAACCCCCTCCAGAGTCTTCATCCTGTCACTGGCTCAGTAGACATTTTTTCTTTTCCCTCTCAGACTGCTTTTGTTGCTACACCCTTGCCTGTGCTTAGTAAAGGCAGCAGTGGAAGCTGTAAGGCATTGCGAGCAGAGAGTCTGCTTCTTCCTTGTGGGTACATCTCCACCTGAAGGCAGGGTAGCTTTCTCAGGCTGGACTCTCATGCACTTTTTTTCCCCGATACCAGGCAATGCAATTACAGCTTTCTCTGACTATGCATTTTGTAATGCAAAGATGGCCCTGAACAGCATTCTCATCTCACTCCTCACCAAGTACATACAAAATATGGCCTAAACAGTCTCTTTTCTTGACATCTACTTACATTAACTCTAGTACTGTTACATACTTTAGCTTTGGGTTTCCACTTGCTTTAGTGGACCCTAAAATTTCCACCAACATCTTTTTCAAGCGCTCCCTTCACTTCCAGTCATATGCCACTGATATTTTATATTTTTGGATAAACAGGACTTCGTTTATGCTATGAAGAGCAAAGAGAGTAGACATACCCCTGATAAGAATTGCATACCAGATCATGTACCTATGATCAGAATTCTAGAGCTGAAAAACTGTAGACCCTCTACATGTAAATAATCTTTGCAGTATGAGCAGCCACATTACAAGCATATGGTTTCTCCATGTCATTCATAACACCTGTGGAACAGGGAGCTGGTGTGATGTCTTTCAGCAATGTTTGTAAAGCTAGGGCAGTTTCAGTTTCCTGAAATACCCAGAAAACCAGAGAAGAAGGATTTAATATGTTCCCTGAAAGACACAAGAAACTGTTAGATGAATAGAATTGGATTCAGCCAGGGGCCTAGTTGTTCCACTGCCACTGGAAGACACCAGCCACTGCAGATGGCCAAGAAGAGTGGCTGGGGAGAGGGTGTATGAGGGTGTAAGAACAGAGCATAAGACTGGGATACTTCCTGTGCCAGGAACACTGCCTGTGCCTACAAGGTACAGCCATCACTGTATGCACAAACCACACACTTATGGAGATGACGTTCTTCACGTCCCAGGTTGTATAGATTAACATTAGTGGCAACAGAGCTGGGGCAAAATTATGCAATGTAGAAAATTCCTTCCCCATTTTCTTATTCTGTTACTAGCATGAAGAGACAGAAAACACACTTGTAAGCAAAACTGGGAGCAAATCTGTACGCAAGCTGTATAAACATTCATTATCTTTTGGTGATCACCTATTTTCAGATTTAATCTCACTCCTGAAGCTCAGCTACCATTCTAGATTTGTCTAATTAAGGATTTTCAGTTACTTAATTTAGCTTGGGTTAAATTTAAGATTTAAAGTATAAAGGGAATGTACAATACAGATAAACCATAATTAAATGCTGCCATAGCTTCAAATGGGATTAATCTTTAATTTGAATTAGCAAAACTGAATTAATAGGAGGCCTATGAACACTCTCAAAATTTTAGTGGTGCATTTTTCTTGTTGAACCTCCTCCTTCTGCCTTTCAATGCCTCTCCAAACACACTACATGAATTCAAACTGAAGAAAAATCAGGGAACCAAAATCAGCCCAAGATATGTGCAGTGTCCCATTCCCCAATAAGGTTTTAATACCCAGAAAAGATGTCAGCTGCTGGAAACTGGCATCACATCAAATCACTGCAACACAGTTAGAACATCCCGTAACACAGAGAAAATGGACTCAGAAACCTGAAAATTGGGCTACAAGCAGCTTGGGGAGAAACAGTTTCTTTGTGTGGTTTGCCCTGTGTAACTGAGAGTAGAGCTGTAAGTATCCCTATGAAGTCTTAATATTCCTAAAACAGTAATAGAAGAGTAGAAGCTTAATCATTCCTAAACCGACATTCTTTTTCCTCAAGTGGGCAAGTCCTGCAATAAATCTGAAGGTGGCTGGCAGATATATTGCAGTACTCCAAAGTGTTCTCAGTATTTTGTTTGTCAAAAGATATGTTCACAGCTTCCAGCCATGGCTAAAAGCTGTCTTTCCCAGAGCGACCAGACATCTCTGCCTGTAATCAAATCCTCTTTTCAGTACATCATTCTTTGGGAAATTTGGTGGGAAATAAATTCTCTGTCCCATAATTTCAATACGTCAGAGCAATGGCATGGTAAAAAGTTCTGCCTCAGTTTCAGAGGATGGCAAAATTGTCTGTTGCAGGGAAGTGAATTCATTAGGTCCCAAATCAGTGTCAAACAGTACTGCTTATGAACATGAATATTCCAGTCTATTTCAGGAAATACTACTCTTTTTCACACCTGTGATAGTGTAAAGTACCTGCAGGGCTTTGACACATGGGAACCTTTGCCTGGTAAGGTATTTCTAGGAGTTTTCTTGTTATCTTGAAACTGAAATTACTTCTCAAAGCAGAATCAACAGAAGTAGGTAAATAATTATGAAATTTAGTGATGTCAGAAGTAGCCTATTTCTTCTCTCTACAATATTTTGGTTCCCTTCCTTCTAATAAAATTGCAAGTTTCAGACTTTTTCTCTCTAACGTCTCTGAAGTGTCCATTTGCCTAACACTGTTATGAGGATAACATATTGAAAACCTTGGCTTTGTTTGAATAAAAATGCCTTCTGCCAAAAATTCCAATGAGAGGACTAATGAGCTAAGAACTTAGCTGAAGTACCTCCCTGCTAGCTTGTAGAACTGGTGCTCTTGTAGATACAGCAGTAAGGTCAATTTGCTCACACTGAGCACCATCCTGCCTTCAACTAGGGAGAATGCAGATTTAGGTAGTCCCATCCTCCCATTCCACAGTGTTCTTCTAGAGAAGCTGGTGACTCAGGACTTAGACAGGTGCACTCTTCACTGGGTAAAAAACTGACTGGAAGGGTGGAAGGCCAAGCCCAGAGGGTAGTGGTGAACAGAGCTAAATCCCGTTGGTGGCCAGTCACAAGTGGTGTCCCCCAGGGCTCAGTCTTGGGGCTGGTCTTGTTCAATATCCGTATCAATGATCTGGATGAGGGGATGCAGTGCGCCTCAGTAAGTTTGTGGATGACACCAAGTTGGGTGGAACTGTTGATCTCCTCAAGGGTAGGAAGGCTCTGCAGAGGAATCTGGATAGGTTGAATTGATGGGTTGAGGTAACTGTATGAGTTTTAACAAGGTCAAGTGCCAGCTCCTGCACTTTGGTCACAACAACCCCAGGCAGCGCTACAGACTTGGGACAAAGTGACTGGAAAGCTCCCTGATGAAAAAGGACCTGGTGGTGGTGGTCAACAGCTGGCTGAGCATGAGCCAGCAGTATGCCCAGGTGGCCAAGAAGGCCAACAGCGCTATGGCTTGTGTCAGGAATAGTGTGGCCAGCAGCAGTAGGGAAGTGATTGTCCCCCTGTACTCAGCTCTGGTGAGGCTGCACCTTGAGTACGATGTTCAGTTTTGGACTCCTCACTACAAGAACAACATTGGGGTGCTGGAGTGTGTCCAGAGAAGGGCAACAAAGCTGGTGAGTGGTCTGGAAATCTTAGAGGTCTTTTCCAGCCTTAAAGATTCTATGTTTCTATGCTACTGTGCTACAGAAATACTGCCTTGAAGAATGGCAGATGTAGAAATGCTAAGGAACTGACTGGGAAAGTTTAGAGGCAGTCAAAATGCACTGAGTTGGGCCAAGTACACTCCAATGAGTTATTTTACAGTATCCTGCCTATCTCTCACAGTATTGCTGTACAGCCATGATTGTGTTTTCACATGGGTATATTAACTCATCCCAAATTGGCAGCCTAAAGGCAAGAATATAAATTTAGTAATGGATAACTTACCTTGCAGCTTGGGATATCTTAGTGGCATGGTTTATTTTGTTTGTGCAGAGAATGGATTTCTTACATCCTCCTGAGAACCAGGCTTATGAAAGTGACTTGTGTGATTTGATCACAGGTCTTTGCAGGTTTGTTTATTCTCTCTCAGGCTTCAGCTGTTGGTTTAAAACAGGGCAATCTCCACTTGCATTTTGAAGCAGAGGTAGCCCTCAGAGTTGACAGGAAGAACAACCAAAGGCTCTATGGTAGCACCAAGGAGGGGACTAAGCCCCATGCAGAGGCCATGTCCCTGCCCTTCTTTCCAGCCTCTCCAGTGCTGCCTATGTTTAAAATGGCAAGGCCTGCATTAACTTCTGCCGCTACATTTCTTGCTATTATGGATTCCCACAAGTCTTCTGCCTGGGACTTCATAGGCTTGCTAAGCAATGCTGAAAGTGAAAGTTTGTCTCTAGTGGTTCAAGAGCTGTGACCTCAGGTTATGTCATTTAACACTGCTATTCATTTTGGAAAGGCAGAGACATCTATTTCTTTATTTCTTTGCAACAAATTGTTCCTTCAGCCCTTATCCACCAATTTTCTAAGGTGGAAAGAAAGCACTGCAAACTGAAAGAAAATGCAAATGTTACATCTGTACAGCAGTACTTTATTAAGTTCTTAATTACATCAAATAATTAAAGTTCTCTTGCTCTTCTGTACTTTCCATCAGTAAATCTCAAAGTACTTTTCAAAAGAGGTCAGTTTCATTATCTTCTCTTTGAAGGAAGGAAAATGAAGGCTTAGGGAGGGAGAATTCTTCATCATGAGGCCAGTGGCAGGAGCTAGATTAGAAATGCAACATTCTGACATTGCAGCCTATGTTAAAAGATACTGTCTGTCGTGGTTCGGCCCCAGCCCCAGCCGAGCACCACACAGCCGCTCGCTCACCGCCCCGGCAGCAAAACAAGGGGCAGAGTGAGGCAACAAAAGGGCAAATGGCTTCAAGTTGAGATAACGGCCGTTTAATGGGCCGACAAAGGGAGAGGGGAAATGACAATAGGGCTGCAATAATTATCCCGGGATGTAAACAACCGCGGTAACAAACGCAGTACTTTACCGACCGACGACCCGACAGACCAGACGGACCAGAGGCGCAGCCCGCAGCGAGCCCGTCCCGGAGCAGCCCCGGGCCCCTCCCGGCCAGTCCCTTTATAGGGGCGTGACGTCACGTGGTGTGGAATAGCGGCCGGCCCGGCCCGGCTCACCTGGCCCGGGCCTGAGCATTAACCCCGGCCTGGCCAGAGCCAGGACATGTCCTCACCACAACAAAATTACCTCCACAACATATTGTTCCAAATTTGTACAATATTCATAAAACCACACACACACACACACACACACACACACACGTGTGTATATATATATATAATACCTCAGGACAGTGTGAAATTTGATCAGTCCCGTTACTTCTGCATTTCTTATTTAAAGCAAACTAACTGGGTCTTCATAGCATTGAACTGGCATGTAGGAAAAATGCGTTCAAATTCCATTTTGTTCACTGGTTTCTGGTTAATCCTGAAAAAGATATTTTTCTATATTTTCAGAGGATGATTTCCCCTGCTGCTAAATTTGGCCTGTATTAATCTTTACTTCTGTGTAAAATATTTAAAAATCTCCTGAAAAAAGAAAAAAAGGCAGATGAACCACAGAATCATAGAATCACTAAGGTTGGAAAGGACCTCCGAGATCATCA
>VWZZ01000859.1:0-22243 GCA_013399095.1 Psophia crepitans | reverse complement strand
CTGATCATAGAAGGAGATCAGGTTGGTCAAGCAGGACCTGCCTTTGATGAACCCATGCTGGCTGGGCCTGATTCCCCGTCCATCTCGCACATGTTCAGTGAGTGCTCTCAAGATGAGCTGCTCCATGATCTTTCCCAGTACTGAGGTCAGACTGACAGGCCTGCAGTTCCCTGGATCCTCTTTTCGGCCATTCTTGTAGATGGGCTTTGCATCAACCAACCTCCAGTCATCCGGAACCACGCCTGTCAGCCAGGGTGATGGCTAACGGCTTGTCAAGCTGCTCTGCCAGCTCCCGCAGCACTCTTGGATGGATACCATCTGGCCCCATGGACTTGTGTGAGTCTGGGTGAAGTAGCAGGTCATAAACCTTTTCCTCCTGGGTTATAGGGGGTATATCCCACTCTTCTGCGTCTTCCAGCACCATGGGGCAAGTGCCTTGGAGGCTGCTGGTGTGGCTACTAAAGACTGAGGCAAAAAAGGCATTAAGTACCTCAGCCTTATCCTCATCCTTGGTGGCCATTTTCCCTTCTGCACCTAGTATGCGAGGGAGAGTCTCCTTAGCTTTCTTTTTGTTGTTGATGTATTTATAAAAGTATTTATTTTGCTCCTTACAGCAGTGGCCAGACTAAGTTCAAGCCTGGCTTTTGCCTTCCTAATATTTTCTCTGCATGGCCTGACTAGAATCCTGTATTCTTCTTGTGTTGCCTGTTCCTTCTTCCAAGAGCGATAGGCTCTCCTTTTCTTCCTGAGGTCAAGCAAAAGCTCCCTGTTCAGCCAAAAAGCTAGGGTATTCTCCTTAATGCTTGTTCCAGTTGCAAGTCTAATAATATCTATTTGTAACTCTTAAAATTCTAAGGAAAGCAAAGCTGCAAAACACTAAATAAGCTACTTTAAAAGACCCAAGGCATGGCTTCTCCATTATGCTTGTACTTTTACTTTGTAAATTCTTTTCCAGTAGATATGTCTGCATCCAGAATTACCACTGGAACTGACATCACTCTGCATAGAAGGTCACAGCTCCCTGTATGCAACAGTTGTAAGATATTTCTTACTATAGGAAATATGTTTTATGCATCCATTCATGGAATGCTAAAACATTTTTGGACACTTTGCTAAAAGGAGCAATAGTTTTTCTCCTCTAAAATCACATTTCTTAAAACCACATTAAGGGAATCTTAAGAAAAACTTAGCACTTTAGGGACCATACATAAAGGGAAAGTATATTGTACTGAATCAGACATTATTCTGGGAACTGCATGTGGGTTTCTACCTTAGATTCAACATGTGCTACTTGTATGGCCCTCAGTGGTTGCTTTGGTGTCCTCCGCATCGCACTTCCATTCATCCAGTTGCCTGCTTACATGCAGAAGATGTCTATGATCAGGACTGTCTCGCCTAGCTTTGTAGAATAGATGTCTCAAGTGTGACTTGGTCAGCCTAAAAAGAAGTCTTCTGCATTGTAAGACACCTAGGGAATTCATGGTATGCATTGTCATGTACAGCAATACAAGGTTATAAAAAAGAAGGCAGAGCAGAATGGCAAAGACTGGTATTTTCCCAGAGATATTGACATGTTAATGCACATTGTGGTTTTATCTTTCAGAGATGCAGAGATGTTTCTATGCATGAAGTTTCTCTCCCTTACAGATAAGCAAATGAGAAGCGGTGAAGATTATTCAGAAATGTTCTTTCAGTGCACAAATTTGGCTACAGCAGCATGATTCCATTCTAAAGTCCAGGGGGTCGAATGGAGCCTGAGGTATTAAAGGAGAATATTCCTGGCTTGTCAGTCCTCAGCAGTTCAGGGGAAATGCTAGAGGCTAGATGTGGCTTTCCCTGTGACATTTTTTATGTCTGTTGTACCCACTCACAGAAGGATTCAGTTACAGGGGCTGCTTAACCATTCTCACAAGACTCCTGTAGAGAGGGTGATGCCTGCAGGTCCTTCCAGCAGCAAGAGATAGAAGGGAAATGGCTTTTTCAGAATTCATCCTTGCTTTTCATCAAGGACGGGGACATCCACAATGCCAAGGATAAAGCTCTACCAGGACTTCCTGAAAGAGCTAAGAATAAATATTCCTGGCACACAGATTTAGATAAACATTGGACTATCATAATTCAGTTTTCCCTTGCTGGAAAGTGAATGTGCCAGTTTCTGCAAGGTGGTAAGGGAACATGTGGCTCCTCTCTGAACCTCATGAAAATATCCATGCTCACTTGAAAAATAGGAAGCCTGCAATATATTTAACTGAAAACTCACCAGCAACAGTGGTTTTAAGTGCTCTTAGACTCTCCATCAAAATTTTGTAATTAATATGGCAGTTTCTTTTGCACACCAGCCATGAGGAAGGAAAAGGGAGCTCTGCTGATTGTCTTGATCTCATAGAAACTAATTGCTTTGCCAGTAGATAAAGTGATGGTTCTTTGTGACAAATATTTAAATCAAGTACCTGGCTTATGTTGCCTCCAGAGTGGGTAAGGAATTGTGAATTACATTTCGAGTTGCAGAGATGCAGCACAAATGGTAACTGGAAGAAACAATCATCCAAGTGAGAAGAAAATTTTGATGCAGTGACATGTGATAACATACTGGTGGATAGTAATTTTTGGAAAGCAGTTGCAATTCTGCAGCAAAGCTATCCTTAGAGCTTTAGCTTTCTTTTAAGAATTTTTTACTGTTTGGAAGATAGGGACAATGTAGATTTTGTTTAGAGAATCTCACAATCAGATGTTGAGTAGTGTTTTTGATTCAGAGATAGATTCAGGAATAAAAAAAAAGGTTTTGAGATCTAAGGGCTGTTTCTATTTAAAGTGATATTTCAATCAGAGTTTTGATTTTCATGTGAAAAAAAAAGGGAAAGCTACAAGAAAATTCATTCTATTATAATTTTTGTTTTAAAGGGACAGAAAAAATACAGATGAGAGTGAATGCTAAGTCCTGTCAATTTCCAGGAACATTTTATTCTCCTATTATTTTTTAAACTGAAAATCACTGCCTAACTCTACCTCTCATAGGTTTTGACTACTGGTTCTTGCAATGTACTTAACAATTATAGAATCCAGATGTGTTCTGTTGTTTTCTTAATTGAATATGTGGTATATATATCCAGATTATATCATACAGTCAGTGAATCACAAGTCATAAATCATAAAAATAAACAGCATTTTGTATTTTGCTGTAACTTACTTTATTTTAAAAAGCCGTATGATGGTTAGTCCCAGAAAGTCCGATAGTCATGCCTGATTATGAACCTTAAGAACATATCCTGGAACCGATACTTCAAGTATTACAAGTATGTGGAAAAAGTAACAGGTATTTGTAATGCTTCTATCACTGCACACATAAAGAGTACTTCTACACTGAGACCTCTGCTGGCTTGCATGGACATGTATTCTTTTCACTGTTTTGTGGAAATGCAGTAACATTAGTGTTCATTTTTCTTAAGAGTTGATGGCCAAAAGGGACAAAATCTAGCTACATATTATGTATCTCCCATTCATGATACTTTTCTGCATGCCCAAACACTCAGAAGTAGGCTCTCCCATTGATTTTTTTCCTAACCATCATTATCCTTCAGCGAAACTCTAAATGCAATGCAGAAAAAAAAAAAAAGCTAGTATATGGGTGATGTGAAGGAATAAACTGGTCTGAAAATCTGTGACCTTCAGAAAGTCTCTATAGTTGACAAAATACAAGAACACCAAAGAGAATGGAGAATGTCTGAATTCGTATAGTAAAAGGATAGAAGATCGATTATGCTTATTTATATGGATCGTAATCATATCGCTGTAGTGATGCCCAGGTTTCAATTACTCAGGATCAGAAACAGGAGAAAACATTGACAGCATCATATGATACAGATGAGATATAAATATTCTTAGATGGTTTTAAAACCCTTTTTTAGATAAATGTCCTCCTGATCTTTCTTCTTCGTTGTATATATTGCACAAGGAGGAGCAAAACATTAGAAAGACCTAAAATGTGGCAGAAATGACATATTTATTCCTGGATCTCTGCAATTGAAAAGTATATTGAAACCATTTGGGGATTTTAAAAAACCCCAAACCTCTGAAACTATGCAAAATCCATCCACAGACCATGCTACCAGTGGCATTAGAGTTGGATATATACATCAATAAAAGAAAGTTTTCAGACTTTCTAGATACATGGGCAAATAAGAGCTCTTGTATGGTGAGCAAGATTTCATATTTAAATAAGCATGTTCTTAAAAATCCCTGAAAAGTAGAGACTTTAATTCCAGATATACACTGTAATATAAAAGAAACATTAAAAAAAGGAGCCCAGGGTTCCAGTTAATTGCTTGCCTTAGTATTTCTATTACCCTAAGCTCTGTTTCATGTGTACTTGGGAAGACGTTTTGATTTTATTTTTGGCTGTATCCTTCAATACTGTCTGAGTCAGGGCTAAGGAGGAACCACATCCCTGTTTTGATGACTGTGAAGCAGAACACACACAGCCTTAAAGACCCAACCCACAATGAAAGACCCAATAAAAGTAGTGTGGAGAAAATGGAAGTATTAAGATTCCTTTACTGTGATTTGAAAGCATGTGTTACTCACATTATTTTTTTTAATAAAAAAACAAACAACATGTTTTCTGAAAGAAAGCCCTAGGTACGAATGCTTAGGGTCAAGACTTTTGATCAAAAAAATCAAACCTGGTGCATTCTATTGTTTTATCATCTGCTTAAGAAGTCTTAGCAGAAACGCAGGCAGATCACTTCAAGGCTGTGTACACCACAGGAGTGCATAGCAGCCACAGAGACAGCGAGGTCCTATGGCAATGGGTGTTGAGCACATGGGCTGTGAGAGACAGTCACAACAGATGAACAAGAGAGAAAGGAGGAGGCAAGAAGCAAATTAAATTATTCATTCCCAGGAACACACCTAGTTAGAATTCCATGCCAACTGAGTCAAAGTTTGACATCTTGTCTTTTGAATCACACTGCACCCACACAGCATCAAATCAAGAGGATGGCAAAGGAAATGCTCCAACTTAGCTGGAGACAGAATTGTAAAACTTGAATTAGGCAAGATTGCCAAGAAGCTGCACACAAGGTAAAGGGCTATGTTTGTTGCAAATGCTACTTAAAATGAATAATTAAACCAACCTCAGACCTGAAGTTCCTTCTGCTGATGTTAATGACAAGATTTCCATCAGCTGGCACTGAACAAAAGTAGTCTCTGCAAGCCAAATTCAGCCTACCTGTGAAGTACATGATAATATGTTAAACACAGAATATAGTTCACATAATCAAGCTGTCATCATGCTTTCCTTGTGTGAGTCAGGGAGACACTTACAGTCATTCAAGGGACAGTCCTAGCACGAAAAGCTGGTAAGTGTAATGGAAGTGATAATTATATTTTTTTTAATTTTATTTATGGAAAAAAGTTTCTGAAAAGGTTGTGAGTTTGTTGTTGTTGGGTTTCTTTTTTTCCCCCCACACAATGTCCTTAACTGGTAATACCAGAGAAGGCTAACATCTAATTGCTACTTAACTTAATTGGTTTTTAGCGTCTTTCATGATTTCCTGTGTAAACATCATTGTCCCTGCTTTTAATGAGCAATGTCTTTCCACTGATTTTTCCACCCATAACAATTTAATATTGTATTCATTCTCTAAACACTGTAAAGACATGGCAGTAGACACATGGAAGTAAGAAGGCTAAAACATCAGAGATTAGTTAAGAAAGAAAACCCCATTTCATTCTTAATTAAAACACCTCTAATTCACATTTGATCATGAATACAGTTAAACAGAAGTTGTGAGTCTCTGTAAGCAGCCAATTTTCCTTCTTAATTTCATACAGTAAACTGTGAAGAGTTTGCAAGGGACGTTTTTCACCCGTATTTTTAAGAGAAGCAAAAAAATAAGATAAGCATTTTGGCAAGTAGCCATCCAGTTGTGGGACATACTCTCTCATCTAAGCAGGCAGTATTTTCCTACATGTCTTGCATACCCTGCAAAAACCTGACAACTATGACTAAGGAAACTCCCCTGCAGACAGTGGAAACCGAAAGAGCTATGCTTTTCATGATCTTATTCAAGTCCTCTTTTCCTGAACTGATGGTGAGTACTCTTTGGGAGACACTTGAAAAGTCAAACAACTTCTAAATGAGTAAGAATTGTTCTATGACTTTAAAAATCAAGAAAAGATGATATTTCATTAAAGAACAAGCATGGGAATTTACGAAGATTATCTGAAACTGCTTGCAAATATTCAGAACATAAAAACAGAAGCTGAGTTTTTATAAATAAAAATAAATAAAACAACATTTTTTCAATAAAAAACCCCTCAAAAGCTTTCTTTCCTTCTGTCTCTCCTTTCATCTCTTCTCACAAGAGGAAGGACATATTCCCTAATTTCCTATTATACCAAAAAAGGGAAGGACAATTTAACTACTTCTCCTTCCTCTTCCTCTTCCTTTGTCTTAAATATCAACATTAGTGATGGTAGTAGTGGTAGTAGTAGTAGTAGTATTACAATGTTGACAGCTTTCATACAACACCAAAACATACCATAATCCTGGAATGCCTGGAAATCATACTGTTGCTACAATCCCACAGGTTATATGCTCCCATTCCAAAAGCTTTCAAGAGGTAGACATTGTTTTTTGTTGGAAAAGGAAAAGAATATATCACTGAAGTTTAATAATATATGTTTGAGGCTTTTGTTTTGTTTTGTTCTTTTCATATGGCAAAGTGAATTATAAACTCCTGAAACCTGTTAATGTTATGTATGCTACTGAGAACTGACATATTAGAGGAACATAAATATGCTCAAGAAAAAAGTCAAGGTGACCATTTGCTTCACCACTTTGACTCCAGACACTCCCTCAATAACTAATGAAGAAAATTATCTTTTGAACAAGGCAAGCTAACATCCCTGAAAGCACTTGCTGAAGCCCATTGTTTTGAGTGACTCTGAAGCCAATCTACATTTGATATAGATGCACATTTTCAGATGCTTTGGCTCTGTTATACAAAGGCATTTTCTCTCTGACATTCAGTCAAGGTTGCAGGAGGCCACTTGGCATCTCCTGCAGACTGCTGTGTTTGACCCCAAGTCAGCAGCCTCCTTGGAGACCCTGAACTCTGGGTTATCACTACTGCCTCCAGATAAGCCAGCTGAGCAGGTGCCTTAGGTAGGCTGGATCAATCTGGAGAAAAGAAGGCTTCAGGGAGACCTAATTGCAGCCTTCCAGTACGTAAAGGGGGCCTACAGGAAAGATAGAGAGGGACTGTTTACCAGGGAGTGTAGTGATAAGGCAAGGGGTAATGGGTTTAAACTAAAGGAAGGTAGATTTAGACTAGAGGTTTGGAAGAAATTCGTTACTGCAAGGGTGGTGTGAGGCATTGGAACAAGTTGCCCAGAGAAGCTGTGGAGGCCTCATCCCTGGAAGTGATCAAGGCCAGGCTGGATGAAGCTTTGGGCAACCTGGTCTAGTGGAGGGTGTCCCTGCCCCTGGCAGGGGGGTTGGAACTAGATGATGTTTGAGGTCTCTTCCAACCCTAACCATACTATGATTTCTATGATTCTATGATCAACAGCACTTTGCATTCTGAGACAGCATTTTAAAGGAGTTGGGGAAGATTTAGGAAAACATGTCATGTTTCTTGTGTGGCTGTTGATCACATGCATGATGGAGAAAGGGATGTGTCCATAGTTGCATGCTAGCCTGTAACTCAAGATAATGTGGACATTGCACGCATGGTGTATTTCTACTGCTGACAGTCTGCAGGCTATCTTGCCACTACAGGCAAGTAAGGCCGTATCACTCCATTAAGATGTCATTAAAAACCCAGTATTTTAAATTAATGTATTGTAAATGTCATATAGTTCATAATCCACTTACTTTTGTAAAACACATGACAAGGGAGTCCAGAGCTTGGTGCTCCATTCCTACGTCTGAGGATGTCCTTATAGTGGTGCCTCTGTTCCACATCATGTCACCACTCCTTTCCCTCTCTTTGAACTGCGAGTATTTTGAAGTGAGTTTCTGTCTGACATGAAAGGGTCTGGTTTCTCTTAACATGCTCTTACTTAAATGATAAAGTGAAAAATATGACAGCAGCCAGTCACACAATGGTAGCTCCAACTGAACTAGTACCAAATCCGTTCACTTTCAGGCTGTGAGTGGTCACAACCTCTGGGCAACAGAGATGGTGAAGGGTCTAGAGGGGAAGACATGTGAGGAGAAGCTGAAGTCCCTGGGCTTGTTCAGCCTGGAGAAGAGAAGACTGAGGGCAGACCTCATGGAGGCCTACAGCTTCCTCCTGAGGGGGAGCGAAGGGGCAGGCACTGATCTCCTCCCTCTGGTGACCAGTGATAGAACCCGAGGGAACGGCATGGAGCTGTGACAGGGGAGGGTTAGGTTGAAGATCAGGAAAAGGTTCTTCACCCAGAGAATGGCTGGGCACTGGAACAGGCTCCCCAGGGAAGTGGCTGCAGCACCAAGCTTGACTGAGTTCAAGAAGCGTCTGGGCAATGCTCTCAGTTATCTGCTCTGATTGGGCTGGTCCTGTGTGGAGCCAGGAGTTGGACTCGATGATCCTTATGGGTACCTTCCAACTCGGAATATTGTATAATTTAATAATTCTATGAACTTTTGTTTCTCCTCAGACACCTCAAATTGTGGATCCCATCTTGCTGTTTTGAGTTTAAAAGTTACACATGTGAAGACAACACATTACAGCTGATTGAGAATAGGACTGGTTTGGGGTTTTGAAAAAAAAAAATAAAAATTCAGTCTCTCTCAATGCATGATTCTTAAAGTAAACGATGTCTCTAAGTTTTTTCTACGTAATTCACACCTCAAAATGCAGGGGGATGTCATAAGGTATTGTTAAAACCAATTAGTGCTGCTGGAAGCACCATGTTCATCACAACAGATTCAAAGAAAGTGCAAATGCTACCCTCTTTGGACTGAGAAAGGATCAAAGCATTAAAAAAAACCCTATTCATTTTATATAATGAAGACATTCATTGTTGAACTTGGGAACAGAAAATTAATTTCTCTGCAGAGACCAGCTCTACAATGAATAACAGCAGTGAAATCCTCTCTTTGACTTGCTAGTCCACTCTTTATTCTATGTTACCACTTGGCCAGGGTTTCAGAAGATATGCTAGCTGCAACAGTCAGAGGTAGGCTTCTTTGCATAACAGCTGTACCTTCACTGACATCACCAGTGAGGCTGAGATCTCAGGCCATCAGGGAGAAAATGCTCAACAATGTTCAATAATTAAGTTTTATGGGGAACAGAGGGCATAAAGAACCTCTTAGAAATTCCTGTACATGATTAGTCCTGAAATCTTGTTAGGCACAAAACCAAGCAGTAAGTTAAAACAGGAACTTTGACTCAGCAAGACTGCAGAATCAGACCTTCATGCATGAATCACTGCATCAGCCCCAATAAGATCTGAGGACTACTGCAAAGGGATGTTGCTCCGAGGAACGGAAGAGCACAGGGTTGCTGATGGTCGGAAGTGAAGAGTGTAACAACTGATGAAGCTGGAGAGGGGACTTCTTTTGGCAGAGTTGCCCAATGGTAAGTTTGGGAAGGAGAAAGCCTGGGTGGATGCAGAGAGCATTCTATGATCTGCAGTGACCACAGGAGGTGAAGAGCATGGCCTTAGTGACTCACCCACATCACAGCATCTTCAGCAGTGCTGTGTGCCCTGTGCACCAGGGTGCTGATTCAGTCCTGACTCAGAAGGAAGAAAGCCACCTCTCTGAATCACCACCAAGTACTTTCCTTTGAGGTTCCCAAACAGGATGTGCCACGTGGGTGTCTATTCCTCTCCTGGGAAATCTGATACCAGATCTCAGCCTGAATGGCACAAATATTTAGTAGGAGGACTTTTTCCTCAAGTAACCTTACTGAGTAAAGTATTCTCTCTGGACATATGACTGCATTAAAACACCATAGAAGATCTTTCTGTTATGCAGATGAAATGCGTGTGCATTTCGTTATAGGAGCAGTTTATTCTCAGCTAAAAGTTTAGAATGAAAAATTGCTTTTCTACGGGAAAAATAACTGATTTGCACTGAAGTCTGTAAGAAAGACAGCAAGAACATGATTGTTTTGATATTGCCATCCATCTGGAGTAGTTTTTGTGGAATCTTATTTATTATAAGATTGTTTCTATAGCACTGAAATACCTGAAACAAGTTCTGCTAGAGGTAGCTATGATTTTCATGTCTGCACTTACAAAGCAATTGTATTTCATGACAACTAAGAGACAGTTCTTACCTCTCCAATATAACACTGTTGCAGCTTGTCCATAAATTTACTCTGGCAGTTTGCAAAGGAATTTATATACGGGCAATTTGAGTTGTGTATATGCATACAGAGAGATATATATATATATACATACACTCACAATCCAAAATTGCCTGTATATATATTTATTTGTGAACCAAAAAGTGAATATAGAAGCAAATTTACTGTCACTTAAGAAATGGTTTACCTCCAACAAATAACACTTGCAAGGGGCAACGAGAGCAAATTGGAGCATAGGAGGTTCCGGGTTAACGTAAGGAAAAACTTTTTCACAGTGAGGGTGACAGAGCACTGGAACAGGCTGCCCAGAGAGGTTGTGGAGTCTCCTTCTCTGGAGACATTCAAAACCCGACTGGACACTTTCCTGAGTGATGTGCTCTAGGTGGCCCTGCCTTGGCAGGGGGATTTGGACTAGATGATCTTTCGAGGTCCCTTCCAACCCTTGTGATTCTGTGATTAAAGGAGGTTAAATATATAAATATAAAATATGAGTATAAAGTTGTGAGAGAGAGTTTGTAGTTACATATATACTAGTACAAAGTTCAAAGGAAAAGAAAATAGCCAAATAATATTACTGGATTATAATTTAAAATATCCCTAGAGCTCAGTCATTTAGTTGTGCCAAAGCAAGAGTTAGTAGTATATGGAGTTATAATTGGAAAGGACTAATCCATGGAAGGTAATTTACAAATAACCTGAATTAGACTTATTTGCTTTGCATTAAGTAACTTCAGATTGTACAGGTAATATGGTCAGGAGAAAACAACTTCCTAATTTGAAGACTGAAAAAATGTGGAAAATATTAATTGGTAAGATTGAAAAAAAGGGTACAACAAACAAGCCTCACATATGTGTGAAAGACAAAAGCAAGGACTGAGCCCTCCAGGAGCTCCCCAGAACATCAGACAAAGTCAACAGGCATGGGGAAACCTCCAAAACTACACCAAGTTTACTGTGTTTTCACACTGGCAAACAGTGGCAAGCTCTTGGCCCAAGGCTATTTTGAATCATACCTAGACTTTTTGTTTTTTTTTTGATATATGCAAATAAAGCCTGAGGATTAGAAGTTATAACTTGTGGTGCTGCTCACATGGTAGAGCAGAAAATGTCCAGACAATCGACATCTCAAGTTTTCTCTGTGTAGGACAGCACCACTCTGAACTGCTGACAAATGTTTGACTACATATTACCTGGGAGCTTGAGGCTCCATGGGATGCCATCAGTCCTGTTACAGCTACAGGGCAGTGACGAAGCCTGTTTCCTCCTCCATGGTTTTGCTGACCTATAGCAAATGCCTGGGAGGCTGACAGCTCCACCTATCCACAAGGTTGACCCTGTGGACTAATGAACGTAAAGACTGTCTGCAATGCTTTCTCTCCAATGCATGAGCATACTATAGGGAGGAGGAAAGCCATGGGCATGAACCTCTTCCCTGAGACTAGGAAAGGAAGAGCATGAGCCTTGTGCAGGGCTGGAGAAACCTAGTGGGAAAACACAGAGGTGCTAAGATCAGCTCCCATTACCATGTTGGCTGCTCCCAGGCACCAACAGCCATCAACTCAGCAGCCCCCCTGGGCCAAAGCCACTTTCCTGGGCCTTTCCAAGAGAAACCAGGTATCACATGAGGTGGCAGCAGTGACACAGCAGCAGTGGATGACTCTCTCCCCTCAGAATCAGTGCTGGAGCTGTCAGGCATCTCACCGAAGGACCTACCACAGGAGAAGGTGTTAAACCATTTGTGGTCAATTAGGAACCATCTGTCTGTTTCAGCCTGGAGATCTGGCTCATCTCCAGGAAGAGTCACTTTTACACCTAGTGTCTGCCTGAAGTGTTGATGCATTTTCTGTTTCATTTCTCTGTCCTGAAGCCTTCACTACCCTGGGACTCTAGCCACAGATGTAAATGCAAGGGTGTAACCATGGTTTATAGCACTAACACGTACCCTGCTGTAAATGGCACTAACACTCCAGAGAGCTAAAAGATGCTCCAAAATACAAGCAGTGCTCTCCGTTGTTTCATAGCTATTATCAGAGGAAAGGAGACAGGGTTGGATTCCAGATATCACTGAATAGGGAAGAAAGTCTTGAAGTTAGTGCGCCTCCAACAGCTTCTGAATGGAGAGAAACAGAGGAGTGCCACAACTACAACACTGGTCCTGAGCTTAGATTTGGAGACCATACTAGATCTGGCACAGGAAATGCAAGGGCCTTCAGCAGGTTACGTAATCACTGAGTGCTTCAGAGCTCTGAAGCAGTAAAACGTAAGAGGTCGAGGAGTGAAAAAGCTTGAAGAGGTCTTTGAAAGAAATAACAGGGTTCTATAAAGAAAGTAGTAGGCCATGGCTGTTTATAGTAATTCTTTGCTATTGTAATATGTTCATTTCCTTGGATTAAGTTAAACTGACACATACTTAACATTCACCTGTGTATTTTATTTAAGGAAGTGCATATGCAAGAGGCAAGGGCTGTACTTTGCCTAAGTTTTCCCATCTAAATGAGGGGTAAAAGTCTTTAAAGAGTATCACCTACACGTGATTCACAGTCTTTGCATGAATAAGATCTGCTTTCTTGGTAATACATCATATGAAAATGCTGTGGCCAAACCAGTTTAACTCTAAAGACTTTGGAAATGTAGTGTTTTGAATCAATACATCTTCTGCTCAGGTGAATAGGCAAGAAAAAGCCAAAACAACTTGAAGAAATAGTTTAAAGACAGACTACCATCTGAAGTTTAACATCATAGTGTCTTAAAGAAAGACAAAATTGGGGTGAATTTTCAGTTGTGCATCACCTTCACTTGTAGAAATATGGCATCATTCAAATTCAGTAGGTGATTTTTATTACTAGATTCAAAAAGTTGTTTCAACTTGCCTTAAAAAAATTCTCATTTATTCTAAATGAGAACATGACAACAAAAGCATGATAATGATGATGATGAAAATAATAGTAATAATAATAATTTCATAAGCAATCTATCTGTGAAATAATAATTCAGTTCCTGTTTTATAAAAGCACTAAATTACTTCATAAATTCCCACCTATCAAAGGCATACTTGTGCCAGACTGGAGTCTGCTACACCCTGAACTGTTGCATGTTATTTTGGTCGTATTTTGTAAAGTATGGCTTAGAAAAGCCTCACAGCAAATACATTGCAGTTCACAGCACTATACAGAATATGTGGATAAATACTCCACCATTTTTATCAACTCATAATAAATGTCATATCATTTTTACAAGAAAAGAAAAAGTCAGTACTGTAAATTGCCACATGAAAAAAACAAAGAAAAAAGGAACAACCAGGACACCATTTCATATCCCAAATATTCTTTATAATACAACTTCAAGGAATTTAACTCTGTAGTGATCCTTGAAAATGGTCTCTGCTCATAGTGGAAAACTTCGCTCCACCTAACAGACCTTGGCAGTATGGTTGGGATGATAGCCAGCTGCATGCATGTGTCTCTATATCTGTGCTACAACTAATCCATGATCCTCCTAACCTGAGGGAATTGACATCTGATCCACCCGGAGTGCAAGCCTGTGACTAGGACATACAAAGCATACAGCTCCCAAAGACCTATTGCTGCTGGGAACAGAAATTGATCTGCCAGTATCCTCCAGTGCCTCTGTAGGGGGCAGAGGGAAATGAAAAGAAAAATTATGAGTGGTGGGTGGAGCTAAATCTTGCTTAAAGGAGAAAGAAAGTCCCTCCTGGAATGCAAAGGTACAAATATCTATAAATAAAGACTGACTCAGCTTCCTTTTATCTCATCTTAGAAGCTCATGCCTTCATGCCACCAGCTTAATTCCTCCTTCCAAGAATTCTTATCAAGATCCATCTTACAATGACTTGGATTCCTTGCCCTGTTTTGAAGACCTTCCCAGATCCTCACTGTTTGGGCAGTTAGAAAATTTCTCTTAAATTCCAGTCTAAACTTATACATGACCAGTTTACAACTATTTGATGTGGTGCCAGTATTAGTTCCAGGTAATTTTTCCCCTTTCTTCATGTGTAGCCAACCTGAACATCTTTATAAAAAGCTACTGTATCACCCTTGTTTAGCAGACTGAATCAAGCCACACTTTCTAATTTGCTTTCTAACACAGATACTGCACTTCTATCATCACCCAAGTAACTTTGCCTGACATTTGCTGCAGTTCAGGTTCATAATCTTTCTCAAAGAACAGAGCCCTTCAAGATCCAGGATCTATGCCTTATACAAAGATATTCATGTTCCAATTTCATGCTAGTATTTCACTCCATGTATCCTAGTTTTCACTTCTGTGCAACGACTTAAGCAGTTCAAAGCAGTAAAAATATTGACACATAGCACATTTACATCAAATGATAAGGCTCCATTTTATAACAGGAACCAAATTATTGATAATTAATTGCATGGCTTTGCATTTATTGCATTACTCAAATTTATCGCTTTTCCACAATGCCAGGTAAAGATTTTACTTACTTTTTATTTTATCAGAGAATCATAGGATGGTTTGGGTTGGAAGAGACCTTACAGATTATCTGGTTCCAACCTCCCTGCCGTGGGCAGGGATGCCACCCACTAGATCAGGTTGGCCGGTGCACCATGCAACCTGGCCTTGATGATGATCTAGTCTTCAATTGAGAATGCCAACCAACTCCTTACTTTCACAACAGATATAAAGAAAAATGTTTGTAAGTTAACAGCCATTTTTATTACATTTGGTAAAAACAACAATTCCACTTTATCTCTCAAAGTGAAAGATTCTTCCTCTTCAGCGAAACCACCAGCGTTTCTGTGAGCTTAGATCTGTCCCGTAAGTGTCATGGAAAAACAAATAAAAAAAATCCCCTACACCAGGTATTTGGGTGTCCTAACACCAAAGAAGAAAAGGCAGGGGAAGGAAGAGGCAAAGGACACACATTTCTGAAAACTAGCTTGTGATTTAAAATCTGAGGAAACTTAGAAATTCACTAATGTAATGTCCTCTGCCAAATCATCAGTTTGGTTCATCGTAGGGTCCCTTTTATGCTCAAATTGGTGGTAAAGTTCAAAGTTTCACTATCCACAGATTTTACTGTCAAGTGTAGATCTTCTCTTGCATGGATCACATTCCTGCCACAGGTAGCAGTCTTCTCTGCAAACTGCATAGATTTTTCACCAACGTTTGAATATGTGTTTTAGAAACACAAGTTCTGTGAAATATAAAATATGCATCAGTAAGCAGTAGGAAAAATGAATGACCTCTGAAATGTTAACTATTTGACATGGACTTCTGTGATGCTGAGATTATTTTCATCTCCATTCTCCTCAATGCAACCATATGTTAGTTCTCCCTTTTATTTAACATCCAGCCCTCCTTCAGGTTGAGACTGAAGGTCAGTCCTTTTTTTTCAATATATTTTATTTTATTTCTTTTAATCGATTGTCGATATTCAATCCTATTCTGTGAATTTATTTGTCAGAAAATTTCACAGGTACTCAGCAAAAATTGAACAGGGACCGGAGTGTACTGGATTGAGCAAGGCATGTCTGGAGGTGAGCTATAGCAGTGCTTTCTAGAAGAACAATGGTACCAGTGAACCATAACTTTTTCTTGTTGAAATAAAAATAAGTTCTATTTCTTCTTAAGAAGTTCTGGCTGATAAGAAAGAATACTAAAAATTTCAGGGTACCAAACCAGCATTTCGGAATCAAAAATTGTTAGGTAACTTTTTCTTTTCACTTGTGCATTTTGGCTTGTCTGGGCTTCTTTTACTTTTGGGGTGAAGAGTTCCTGCAAAGAAGATCTTTTAATGAAAATTTTGCCTGAAGAAATACTGTAGATAAGCTCTAGAATATGTTCTCCACTCTCTAGTCACTCCCTACAGATGTAAGGTACCTGTATGCTGCAGACACACAGGGAAAGGCACATCTTGAGTCAATTTTGAGCTCCCTTCTCTCCATACCCTAGTGAGCAACGGGATCAGCACCAGGTGAAAGGCATTTTTCCATGTCACTTGGTGCTGACAGCAGTACCTAACCTAGTAGGTTTGACAACTAACTCAAGTATTTGAGTGGAGGGCCCAGATCTGGCAGCGTATGGATGCCACAAAGTTGCCGACACGCCGTTTTACCTGACTCAGGAGTACACTGAGCAACTCTACCAGACCAAAACTAAGCACATACACAATTGTTAAGTAAAAACTGAATACAGTGATTTAGGAACAAATTGCCCAAGTTATCTTTTAAGTACAGCTAGTTCTGCTGTATTCAGTGACACTGCTGACAGCTTCACACACCAGCAAAGCAACTTTTACAATGAGTCCTCCTCTCTGAAACGGGAAGGGCAAATGGGACAGTTGACTCCTCCTGTGGTACTTCGTCTTCCCTTGAGGCTTAGATTTTGTTGGTTTTTACTTGTCATTCTTGATAACTTAATAATAGGCAATTCAATATATGAAGCAGGGGTTTATTCCAATTTGTGTCTTTCCAGTTTAAGTTATTACACAAAATACATTTTTGGCCTCTATGTTATTTATAAATTGCTTCTAAAGGTTGGTATGTTCTTTAGGCCAGGGTTTGCTCAAGGGAGCTATTAAAATGAAGACCCATGACCCTGTTAGGCAAAGATAAAAACCAAATTCTGCAGAGACTTCCCCCTTTGGATATGACTTAATTCTCTCTGAGAGTTTTGTGGAGATATGCTAGCTGATAGGTACACTGTGACTGTAGGTGTCTAGATAAATAATATTCCTCTCAGTTGGGAACGCTGGAATAGTTGACAAATGAAGTTCAGCATATACACTGAAACATAGAACAAGGAAAATTTATTGAATTAAATTCTGTCTTTTCCCTCTGGGAAATAAATTGGCTACATCTAGTGAATGAAACAAGAGCCTGCAACAAGTTTAGGTAGAAAGAGAGTTACGGTAATAACTTGTTCTTAAGAACAGGCTACAAAACTGAATACAGGTGAACAGAAGCCATAACAGGGAGAGAGTACCAAAATTGAACAGTTGTATTTCTACTAAAATCAAAACATTGTGAAATAAATCTGATGCTCATTTCCTTGAAGATGCCCTGCTTTTAGGGAGCATGTTTTACCAACAGTATTCATAGAATCATAGAATAGAATCATAGAATGGTTTGGGTTGGAAGAGACCACAAGGATCATCTAGTTCCAACCCCCCTCCCATGGGAAGGGACACCCTACATTAGGCCAGATTGCCCAAAGCTCCATCCAGCCTGGCCTTGAACACTTCCAGGGATGGGGCCTTCACAGCTTCTCTGGGCAACCTGTTCCAGTGCCTCACCACCCTCACAGTAAAGAATTTCCTTCTAATGTCCAATCTAAATCCCCTCTCTTTTAGTTTATACCTATTCCCCCTTGTCCTGTCACTACACTCCCTAAGAAACAGCCCCTCACCAGCTTCCCTGTAGGTCCCCTTTAGGCATTGGAAGGCCATGATTAGGTCTCCCAGGAGCCTTGTGTTCTCCGGGTTGAACAACCCCAACTCCCTTAGCCTGTCCTTGTAGGAGAGGTGCTCCAGCCCTCTGATCAGCTTTGTGGCCCTCCTCTGGACTTGTTCCAGCAGCCCCATGTCCTTCTTGTACTGAGGACTCCAGAGCTGGACGCAGTACTCCAGGTGGGGTCTCACAAGAGCCGAGTAGAGGGGGAGAATCACCTCCCTCGACCTGCTGGCCACACTGTTTCTGATGCAGCCCAGGACATGGTTGGCTTTCTGGCCTGTCAGCGCACACTGCCAGCTCATGTTGAGTTTTTCATCAACTACCACCCCCAAGTCCTTCTCCTCAGGGCTGCTCTCAACCCATGCTCTCTGCCCAGCCTGTGCTCGTGCTTGGGATTGTGCCGACCCATGTGCAGGACTTTGCATTTGACCTTGTTGAAATTCATGTGATTCGCACAGGTCCACCTCTCAAGTCTGTTAAGGTCCCTTTGGATGGCATCCCTTCCCTCCAGCGTGCTGACCGCGTCATGCAGTTTGGTGTCATTGGCAAACTTGCTGAGGGTGCACTTGATCCCACTGTCCATGTTGCCAACAAAGATGTTAAACAGTGCCAGTCCCAGTACCGACCCCTGAGGAATGCCACTCGTCACTGATGTCCATTTGAACATTGAGCCGTTGACCACAACTCTTTGAGCGTGGCCATCCAGCCAATTTCTTATCCACCAAGTGGTCCATCAAATCCATGTCTCTCCAGTTTACAGAAATCCATGTCTCTCCAGTTTACAGACAAGGATGTCAAACAGGACAGTGTCAAATGCTTTGCACAACTTCAGGTAAATGATGTTGGTTGCCTTTCCCTTGTCCATTGATACTGTGACCTCATCATAGAAGACCACCAAATTTGTAAGGCACAATTTGCCCTTTGTGAAGCCGTATTGACTGTCATCTATCACCTCCTTATTTTTCACGTGCCTGAGCATAGTTTGCAGGAGGATCTGCTCCATGATCTTGCCCAGCATGGAGGTGAGGCCGACCGGCCTATATTCAGTCCATACGAGAAGAATATTGGCAGATGCTGATCTGATGGGGTGAGTGTAGCACAACCAATCACAAATCCCAGCACAAGAGAGTCTACTGTCCTTGCAGGCAGGACAAAGTGGGACAAACTTACGAGCTGTTAAGTCATGCATTTTCCAGTAAGTCAACCACATGAACCTGTTGGCACCACAGACCTATGACAAAAGCTGAAGCCTGCAACTGCTGTCCTGTGGATAACCCTGAATTTGCACTATTCCACCTTTACCTTTTGCCAGTTTCTGCTCAGCTGCAGGAAAGTACCTTAATCGTCACCTCAACTCCATGAAGCTGCCACTACCTTGCACTATTTCCATCAAGCTCCATGTGATTTGACACGTATCTTGATCAATAATGTTAATGTAAAGTAATCCTGTAAGTTATGGGGTAGAACAATAGTTGTGAATAAGAGGTGCAAGTCATTACAACCTTATCTTGGATTCTCCAAATGTACATGAATTCTGTGTTCATTTTCAGTCAGATTTTGGTATTACTTAAATACGAAGAGAAAAAGTTGTTGACCAGAAGAAACTAAAAAAGTAAAACTTTTTTTGCAAGCTCACTTTCTTTCTATAATATATACTGTAAAATAGCTTCAGAATACCTGAACTTCACTGATTGTACAACTCAAAGTCAAGAAAAGTAAACTTTCTTTTTGTCCCACAGAAGAAAAGTTGATAGCCTACAAATTGTACCTTTCATATACTGATGCTGTTAAGTCTGCAATACCTTGCTGGTACACACCTTTCATTGTACTGTTACTCTTTTAACAGGGAGGGAACAAAACACAAAGGGAACAACTTATCTACTCGGAGTCACATAGAAAATCAGAATAGAAGCAAGGCTATTCTTCCCAATACTCATAGTTATTCAGTTCACAGCATGTTTAAAACACTGTCAAACCTAGCAAAGTAAACGAAATGTTCATATGGCCATGGACAAACAGCCAACACCCACAACGACTGAGACAATTGGATTGAAATACAAACTGGCGTAATCTGCTTCAAGCTAACAACAACCCCCCCTTACCAGTTGTGTCCGTTTCTGCTCCTGCCTATTTTCATCATCTGCTTTGACAACTGGAGAGAACAATAATTTTCCTGGAGACTCCAGGCCAAAACACTGGGCTAAAGATGCGGTCCTCTATGCAGAGAGTTAGAGCTGTTTCTGCCTGGCGCCAGCTGCCTGCTTCTTGATTTCAAGGCAGTGAGTCTCTCCCACCACTGTACAGAGCAGCAAGTGAGGAAGTTTCTGTCTCTGCAGAACTAATTTATTTCTCCCTGAAGCTATTCCATTATCCGAATGTCAGAGTAAAGGGTGTCCTGGCAAAGGGTTTGATCCGAGCTCCAGAATTAGGCGGGGGACTAAAGAAAAAGCATCCGTGCTGTGGAACTAGTGGATGCCCCTGCCTTCATGGACCGTGTTAGTCCATTCACATTGATATTGAATCTTACATTCTAATGACATGACAGATATAACCACGGTGGAGCACAGTTTATGAATTTTGTTAACAGAAGAGCGTAACACTGTTTTTAGAGAGGTATTCCACAGGGGTTTATATGGCCAGGAACACTGAGTTTAGGCTTTTTGCCCTTCATGTGCAATAGTGATAATGAATGGATATTAATGCTATGCCTTCATTACAGGTCTCCACAAGTAGTTTCTGTGGGTACAGCAACCTCTGAATGCTCTGTTACCTTGTGAACAGAGAGAACCTGGTATTTATTCTTCCGTTATAACTCATGACTTTTATTATCTTTCCTGGTCTTTTATACAGTGCTCTAATTTAAAGACTGTGGTACTCAGGATCACTGTGTACTGTTGAGAGAGATTCTATTTTATACTATCTGTCAGTATCTAAATCTGAGTTTTGTTTTTACGTTGCACAGTGTTTCAGTGAATGTACCTGACACAGCTGCATCTTTGTTAAAGACTATTTTGCGATCCCTTTTCAGCTTTATTTTAACAGCAGCAGTACACTCCTCTGGAAGAGCTGAGTTGCTTATACATAGTTGGCTATCTGCCTAAGGCCAGCCTTAAGATTTCTGTTTCAAAATGTTTTGCTTTGCTTTCTTTTCTGGTCAAGGTGGGTTTGTGTAACTGGAATGACATCCTTGCTTTCTCAAACATTTCTGTCCTTTGGTTTTAGAGTAGCCTGGTGAATCTTCTTGAACTCTTCCTCTTCCCCTCTACCAGCCTTTTGTCAAAGCTAGATAAGAGCAATAGGCTATCTGATCTATGGTTCTATGATTTTATGATCATTTCTCATTTGGGAATTGAGGAAGAGAACTCTAAACACCCAGCAAGTCCTTACGTTACACAGTACCGGGTTACATGAACAGTCCAAGTGCTCCTGTACCTTGTCTCACATGGTGACTGGTATGACGCTCCTCTGGGACAAGCAAAAAGGTGTGCAGAGAGTAATGACGGGTAGTCAGATCACAAAAAAGCTCATCATATTCATCTCCATTAGACAGATATTCCCTATGCAACCTTCTTGAAAATGAGAAATTTTTGTTCACTGGTCTACTTTAAAATATGAACTACATGAAATGTGTATATTCTTGTTATTCTTGTAATTTTTTTACCTTAGGAAGAGACATCAAGCACTTCTTCTCAATTAAATTGTACTTTAAATTTATACCCTTTCATCATACACTTTCAAGCATACATGCTGCTTTTTAAAACAGAAATGGTAATACCAATAATTTTTTTAATTCCTAGTGAGCCATGTGTCACTTTTATTTTTGTGTACCTTCAAATACAGTAGCAATTGAGTTGCTGCTTCGAATTCTGCTCTTTGTTTATTCAAAATACGAAATGTAAACAGATCCTCTTCTACCCTGCTGATTGTTTTTTTTAAAGGTATGCTACCACAGGGAAAATGACATTTTCTCATGACTTTGTCTCAATTATTTTGCTGGCAACTATTTTCTCTTGAGCAATGTATAGATTTAATAAGAAGAGTATGTGTTCACATTTCAATGCATTTTAGAAGTTCATCTGAGTTACCTCTAATGAGAGGGCACATGCCACAAATCTTTAGAGATTTGTTCAGCTTTTCTGTAAGAGAAGTCAGAAGTTACTGTACAAATAAGTTTTTTCAGAGGAATGAGGAAGGGCCACATTGTTTAGCAAGCCTGCAAAACATTGAATGATGGTACAGCATGTCTACCAAAATACCTGCCTGTCCCAAAAGTGCTGGCCGCTGGGATCACACCGTGCCAGAACTCCCATCTGAAAGTTAGTGGATGGGCAGAGAGGAACCTCAGTGCCCAGGAGCAGCAGTCAAATTAATTAAAAGCTTTCTGTCAGATCATCTTCCTGGAATGGAAAAGCAGAACTTAACTAAGGATAACTTTCCAAGGGAAAGTTACTCCAATTTAAATGAGGGGTAAAAAATTAATCTTGGCATTTTTTTCAGCCC
>VWZZ01000858.1:284023-313405 GCA_013399095.1 Psophia crepitans | reverse complement strand
TGTCACCGCCGTCTATAACAATTCTGTCAATAGTCTCTCTCCCCCATATCTGGGCAAATACCAGCTCTCTGGGGCCCCATAATAGGTTATGTTTATTTTCTATTCTTTGAGAGATAAGTGGTAGTTAAGTGCAGTAACTGCATTTTAGCTGTGGAAAGCTGTACTTTGTGTGCCTTGCTGGGACGGTCCCTTGGGCAAGGCATTTTACAAGGATCAAAATAGTAAATGCAGAGAGGAAATTTTCACTCTGCAGCCCTTCTCAGCTCTGCTGCTGATCCCAAGTACCCGCTGTCAGCCATAGGCTTGGCTGCTCTTCCCATGCTTGTGCTGATCTGCTGGGTGGACCTTGAGTAAATCCCTTTGTTCTTTCCCCTCTCTTCTTCGTATCTGTAATTCATGAAAGAAGGGTTATACTAAATGACTGACCTGGTTTTCTCCTGACTTCATGGATGTTGGTTTCTGATGGTTCTTCCAGGAGCCCTGTCTCTGTCTAAGGAAGAAGGGGAGAAGCAGTAGTTCAGGCTTTAGTTTTTGGTTTTCCTTTACTCTCTACACTGATGTCTGAAAAATGTTTCTAATGATTATCTTTCAAGTGATTTTCACAGAGCTGCTCTAACAGTAAATCATGCCAGGGAATTTAACTTCCCCACGCCCACATATTGTAAAGGAGCTGCCCTCTTCCCTGATGGAAAGAAGTTAAATGTAGCTGCAACGGCTTGTGTGGTATGTCTGCTCCCCTCAAATGCTCTCTGCTTAGACAAACATGAAACTGTAAAAATATTTTTTATTATTAATTTTCTTCCTTCTGGTTCATCTACCAAGAACCCTCAGAAGGTGTTTATCCTAGAACATGGTGAGGACAAGCTATAACCAAATATTTTTTTTTTTATGCAAGAGAAGGCAAAGCTGGGATTCAGTCTCTTGTTACCACTAACTCACTTTATCTGATATGAAAATTATAACATCAGACCCACCCTACTTTTCCTTTTTTACCTAGAAATCTGTCATTTCGCTTCAGAAGCTACAGGGATCAGATGAAACCTACAGGCTGACCTGAAGTTTTTTGCTCATCCAAATCTTTGACTTCTCTTTGCTGCCACCTCCATGTTTGGCGGAGGGAGAAGGCAACTCTGTTCTCTTGCATTGCAGAGGGCTGCACTCCAGCTCTTGCATTGGGACCTTCCTCATGTTGTCCATCATGCTCGCTGTTCTGCTGGGAACAATCCTGTAGCTCAGTTGCTTCCACACCTTTGTGTCTGAGGGGCTGAGACAGGTACGTTCTGCCATGGTTCATGGTAGCTCCGCTTCCCGCTCAGTTTTTATCTCTTCTTGTAGCAGGATGTCCACAATTTAACATGGATTGAAGATCTTTGGTCCTGGATCTAGACCCAATGGATCAAACTCAGACCCAGCAACATAGGTCAGGTGAGCAGATCTCATTCTTAGACCTGCCTTGATCCAGGCAGATGTACTTCACTGCAGTTGGCAAGGAGGCTTGCAGATGATGGAAAAATATGTGTATGATGGCAGACCAAAGGAATTTGTCTTCTCCTTGAAGCTCATAGCAAAATCACTGGGTCCTCAATCTGTGGATGGGAAGGCTTTCTTCATAATCAAGGAGTGAATCAGCCTTTTTATGGTGTGAGTCATCCAGTGCCCACTTATACTATAATATGCACAAATTGTGAGATATGATTAATTTCTTCCCACGAGTCTTAAGGGAGCTTGGTGACGGTTAGCTCAGATATGACAATCCATTGTAACTGTTTGCAGTGGATGGGATGAATCCCACGCCAGAGTTGGGGCCCAGGGGGAAGATGCCAAGGTCGGTTTTGGTAGGCTTGATTATATCCCATGTGGCAAATAAGGTTTTATTTTACATTTTGATTAGTTACTTTCTGAAGGAGAAAGAAACTGCGGAAAGATGAGCACGTTTTGAAATATTGTATTTGTCAGAGACAGAGCTGGATAGGAGTAGAAAATGCAGAGAAAGTCAGTTCCGAAGAAGCATGTTCTTTTAAGAAAATCAAAAGGAAGTCAATTATTTTAGCGGTTGATTTGGAACAACGGAGTAGAAGCAAGCCCTGCAGATGAGGCAGCCTGTTAGCAGGTTGGGGGTGGGAGCTGGGACCCATGGCAGCCGGAGACTCACTGAGATGGAAGGCGTTCAGCTCCCTGCCTCGGCTTCATGTAGCCAGGCACAGCAGGGGCCTAGGGCAGGGGTGGCACAGGGGGCAACTTCCATCCTTGTAGGGGATTCCTCTGAGTCAGGAAAGACAGGAGGTGGCAGAGAGATGGTTAAGAAGAATCTTGCTCTGTTCCTCTTTGGAATATAACTTTTTGGATGACATCGTCTTTCACTGACACCAGAGTAATTAAAAAGCATAGACTTAGAGAAAAGACCTGAAACTAAATAAATATTGTAAAATGGGGTTGATGTTCTCTGGTTAAGCAAATGAGAGTTGTCCTGGCCAAAAATGCAATGCTACAGCTGGTAGTACTGATAACTGCCCAGTGTAAACCTGTTTACCCCTGAAATTTCCACAGTTTTCTGGAATTTTCTCTCAGGGTACGTAACACTTCAGGAGAAGGGGCAACAGGCTGAGCAATTAAGGAGGTAATTTAAGGTATAAGAGGTTTGTTTTGTTCTCAATCAGTGAAAACCATTTTTGGCCGGTGGTATGTCATCCTGTCTTCCAAAGAACTGTAGAAAAGCACCTGCTGTTCCCTAAAACTGACAGGCTCTGTCCACGCACCGCCACCGCGCCACAGTTCAGTGGCGGCGTCTCAAAGCGGCTGCCGCATCCTTTTTCAGCACTGCCAGGAGACAAAGCAAAACCCCCAAAAATCACACAAAAAGAAGAAAGGGGAAAGGAAAAAAAAAAAAAAAGAGGAAATTAATGTGAGGTTTGCTGGGTGCAGAGGGGCTGTGCCTGTGCTCTGGCGCACTCGCTGACTTTGGGAGGGCGGGCCTGCAGGCCTGGCTGCGGCTGGGGCTGGGGGCGGTGGGGAGTCCCGCCCGCAGAGGAGGACGGCGCGGCTGGCGCCCGGTCCCTGCCGTTCCCGGCCATCTAGTGGCCTGCCCAGCCAGCAGCCTTCTGCCCGGCTCCCGGCGGCGCCAAAAGCGCGGTCAGAAGAGAGGGAGGATGCTGTGTGCTCAGGGGAGGGGCAGTGAGGCAGCCACCGGCCTGCCCCGGCACAGCCGGGAGACCGCACCTCTCCCGCACCCTCCCAGCCGCTCCTCCCTGCCCTTTCTCCCTCCTCCTCTGCAGAAGACAGCCAGGTGGCGGAGGTTTTGTTACTCATTCTGACCTGGTCTAGGCTGGAAAGGGCTTCGAAGTTTTACTTTTGGTGGTTGCTGAGTAACTAAGTCGGGGTAGCACAGCACAGGTTTGGTTTTCTTCTCCTTGGTGTTACTGGGCTGGGTGGAGCTGCATCCTCCAGGCTTGAACAATCTGATGTGACCAGCCTGGCCCGGAGGTGAGCTCCCAGCATCGCTAACAGCCATTCCCGCAAGTGGCGGACAGGTAAAACACTGGGAAAATATTCCCTGCTGTAAGCAACCCCCCTGAGGCATTCCTTGATATTTGACACGTGGTGGGGGGATGTTTGGACTGGATGATCCTTGAGGTCTCTTCCAACCTTAATGATTCTATGATTCTATGTTCCCTCAGTAGCACCCAGTGTTTTCTTGAGACTTTACCCTCACTTAACCATTTGGGAATGGCTATTAGATCAGGGTGGTGGTGAACTCAGAGGTTGATGTCTATTAAAAGAGGAAATGTGACTGGCACGTGTGGGTGAGTGGGTTGGTGGGACAGTTCAGTCACCTCCATTTAGCCACTGATGGGAACGATAAAAGTTGGTCTCTGTGTACACTTTTGGTATGTTGAATAGATTATTTTTTTTTCCCCTGGAAGGACTTTTGAGTTGCATTCAGCTTTTTACACAGGCAGTGGCCCTACACTTGTGACTCGCTGGACACTTTAGGTACAGAAAGTAATCCTGGCCAGATCTAACCTTCAGGGTATTGGTTTTGCAAGCAAGTTCAGATTATCAGGGGTTTTAGTAAAAGCAGTTCCCAGAGGAAGTAGGATGCTTTAACACATTTGTCCAAAATGTCCACGCATGTAGAAAATGAAAGACAATAGTGTGCTCTACAAGGCTGGTACTTTCAACCTTACCCTCTGTGGTAATGAGATAAGTAAAAACAGGAGATTGCTTTGTCTCTTTTGTTTATACCCTTTCCTACCCCAGAGAAATCAGAGAGCTTCTCACAGCAGCAGGGTGGGATGGCAGGTGATTGCCCTGCCTATGCCAGGGTGCAGCAGCGCTGGGGCTTCCCTGGAGCAGCAGGGCAGGGTCTGGCAGCCAGGACCTGTCCCACACCCCACCCAGGAGCTGGACAGCTGGGGACACTGAGGGCAGCCCCAGCCCTGGGCATTGTGCAAGTAGGGCCAGCTACCTAGCTGTTAGAGCCACAGGTGATTTACGCACCCTCCAGTACACAGAAAGGATGTGCGTTATCATGGCCAGAATGAGGGTTTCTTGTCTGTGGTCCCAGCAGAGGTGGGTGGTCTTGATGGGTTTGATGCAATGCTCCTTACCATTTTTTTGAAGAGAGATGCTCTTTCTGCTGATGGGGGTTGTCTTGGACCAAGGGGACAAGAGCTGTCTCCCTCTCACCTACCAAGTGGCTGTTGTGGCTGTGACCGCTGCAGTGTCCAGCCGGGCAGTGCATCCTACCCAGCATGCATGAACCTCTCCTAATCATGCTTCTGCAGTGAAGGTGCTTACCCAGTATATGTAGGAATATGTTTGCCAGATAACTTTTACAGATTTCAGCTAAGTTTTCAAAATATTTAACTTTCTGGGCTGTCTTCAGGACCCATCCCATGTAAGTGAGATGTCAAAGCATGTGACTCAACCACTTTTGGTCGTGATGGGGTTTTCAAGGAATTCTGGTCCCCAACCAGAGAGCAAAGAGCTGAGCTATTTGCATGTAAACTCACCACCAAAAGGGCTCGGTTATATATTTGGCCTAATCAGCATGCATTTCTCTGGTTTCTACCGTAAAAGGATATGTCATCTCTGCAGGAGAAGGTAGGAATGAATTGTGTTCCTAGCTCCTCTTTCCACAGTCTTTGCAGTAGGTGTCAGCAGGCGTGCTCAGGCTCAAGACACAACTCCTGGCAAAATACATGGATATAATTTCAGAATTTATTTTTAGCCATCTAAAGAGTTTTCACAACACCTGCTTTCCTTGACATTATGGTTTCAAGGTTGTTTTTCTGATATTAAGGTGAGAGCTTATTACGTAGCACCTGTTTGTTCTCTGGAACAAAAATGCTGTTTCCAGATCTGTGAATCCACAATCTTATATCTAGCACAGGGCACTGCTGGATTTTCATCTCTCCTGTAAGCAGCTAAGGAATTATACGAGAACTGTATTTGCTGATTCAGAAAAATAGGATCTTAGAAGGTAGCAAGTCCATTTTTTTAGGCATTGTGCTTCAAGAAAGATGTCAACCAATCTGAGAGAGCAGAAAGAACAGCAGCAAGACTGCTAGTCTGAGGAGGGACCGAAAGACTTCTGGTCATTTAGTCTACTGTGAGATGCAATGCTTTCAAATATATAAATGCAAACCTGCAAAGAGGATAAGAGTAAATGTTCTCCATGTCTACATCAAATAGAATTAGAAGTTGGGGAAAGGATTTTCAGGCTAAACATTAGGAAAAGACTCTATTAGTAGTAATATAAGATGCTGGAAATATTCAGTGACCAAGACCATCAATAAAGGTCTTTAGAAACAAGTTAGAGAAGGGCCCATGTGGGATGGCTTCAGTACTGTGACCTTGTCCTAAATCATGTTGTCCTTCCCAGCCTTCTTTGCTTGCCTTTTGCTCTGCATTCGTTATGCCATTTCATTCTTTGTAGGGACAGGAAAGGTGGAGCATTGAAAAGCACCCAGGCCTGAGCAACCTAATGTACCTTCAAAGCTGACCCTAGTTAAAGTGCAGGCTGGATACAGGGGTGGCCAGAGTGCCCCATCCCAGTGAGATCTTCTGTGATCTTAAACATAGCTCTAGGTGGCTTTACCATGCATCATATTAAGCAAAAAAAAAAAAGTGTGCTATCCTGGTTTCAGCTGAGATAATTTTCTTTCTAGTAGCCGATACAGTGCTGTGTTTTGGATTTAGGATGAGAATAAAGTGGATAACACACTGATGCTTTTAGTCATTGCTGTGTAGCTGCAGTGCCTACTGAGAGTCCAGGACTTTTCAGCTTCTCACACCCTGCCAGGTGCACCAGAAGCTGGGAGAGCACAGCCAGGGCAGCCGGCCCAGGCTGGCCAGAGGGACATTCCCTGCCATACAGCATCATGTTCTGGTATAACTGGGGAAGCGAGCTGGGAGGCAGGATTGCTGCTCAGAAACAGACTGGGCATTGAGCTGTTTTTTTCCCTATCGCATGTGGTGAGTAATTGCATTTGTGTCTCTTGTAAAATTAATATTATTGTTATTATTATTCTTTTCCTTTGTTATCCTGTTAAACTGTCTTTGTCTCAACCCACGAGGCTTTGGGGTTTTTTCCATTCTCCTCCCCATCCCCTTGCAGGGTGAAGGGGTGAGCAAGCAGCTGCGTGGTGCTCAGCTGCCGTCTGGGGTTGAACCACAACAGCACCTATGGCTTTCAGGAAGGCAGTTCCATTTCATCATTGGAATTTATAGCCAGAAATGGTCTGATTTCCAAGCCGTTAGCACTCATATTTCCTAGACGTGAAATGGGTGCATTTTTGCAAAACATGTTGAAAAATATGTTGCAAAGTCTACTTCAGGGATGACTGACGTTTCTCTTTTTCACTAGGGAAAATTGTTCCCAGGGCCCTCTGTGCTGGTGACAGATGCTGCAGTGCTAATTCTGATACCAGATATCCTCTTGCCAACAGGCGGGTGCTGCGAACCTTCACAAGACAAGAAAATGAAGCCTTGCACATCCCCTTGACCCAGTTAAAATCTCTCACTGATCATTCGTCAGCTTGCACATATCAGTGGAAGTCTGCACTTCAGCAAGTAGTCTCTGGAGGTCCCTGGAGGACTGTTGCAAAGAAACATGAGGTTCTGCAAGATACCAGGGAGAGTTTTTGGTCTTGTTTGTTCAGTTATACTCTGAGCTTGCTTTGTGGCACCCACTTGTGTAATCTGAGGTCAGCCAGACTACTTCAATGCTTCTGATTTGTCTCTCATTTGTCTTTCATTTCTCTTTTGTAGGCTTAGAGCTCTGAAGCCCCTCCAAGAAAGAAAACAAACCAAACTGGCAGATGAGAGCCTCACATGGCTATTGAAAGCAGTTTCTGCTCAACCTTTGTTTCACCATGACAAGTTGGTGTCCAAAAGCAAAGCACGCTTATTACTTCCCATCACTCGCTTATAATGCGAGACCACTGTTTTAGTAAAGTCTGTTCCCAGACTGCAGGGAAGAAAAAGCTGATAGATCACATGGGTTTTCAGCCTCTGAGCAAGGTAGTCAACCATCGAGTGCATCTGTGAGGTCTCCAGCTGCGGATCTGGTAGTGATACCGTAACCACAAATTACATAAGGTGAGTTTTTGTGTCTTGCTTTCCTACCACGATAAAGGTTGCCACTGTAGTTAAACTTTTAAATATGACTTTCTTGAGAAAATGGAGGGTCTACTGAAGCTACTGCTTCTTCCAGAAAATCACAACTGTCAATTCCTAAGGCATGGACAAAGGGAGCTGCAAGTTATGGCATTATTTTTTCTATTAAATGCAATTGAAATGGCATTTCCCAAAGGTTCTGGACCTCTGCAGAATTTGTTAAAATGCAGCAAAATGAGGTTAAATCCTTGATACAAAGTTTAGGTAGTAGACTTTTGAGTATCAACAACTTAAAAAAGGAAGAATGAAATAAAGCAGAAGCCACTCCGGCTTCACCATCCTTCCCATAATCCAGAAACACTAGAAAGTAGACAAGTTTCTTAGTGCACACTAGAAGCCAACAATCCCATCTCTTTCACTGAGGCAGGCATTGTTTTAGGTTACACAAGAGAAAATAAATGCAGCCTCTGAGACTGCAGTCAGAAATCTGTGATTTGAGCTCTGTTTGAAGAACTGCTGTCTGTAAAACCTGAACACCTACACACCAGCTAGTGTGAGGTAAAGTAGCTCCACAGATTTTGATGATGCTAATCCTTTTGTGTTAGGTGAAACGCTGGTTCTTTGTGACCACAAAGCAAAAAGTGCTGAGACCTGGAGAGACGTGGTCTCAGTTCCAGGTCTCAGTCAACAGACACGGGTCGGTGCATGTGGCTACATGCAGAAGTGCTGCGTATGCAGTAGGTGTGCCTTTTTCTAGGTGCTACCCCAACTGAGGGGCAAGTCGTCCACAGAAAATGGTGTTAGCCACAATTTCAGATGGGAAGCCATAGATAGATGGTTTTATTAGCCAAGGCAGCTTGATTTTAGGAGGTGTTGAGTCCCAGTGCCTGTGTCTTGCTGGGATGGACAGGAGAGACTGTCTGTTAGTTACTGTTGGTTTCTAACTGCAGTGCCATGAAGTTCCTTTTCGGACACCGGTGACGTGCTTGTCAAATACGCCTGCCTCTGAATCCTTTCCGCTTTCTGGAGCTGCAGTGTGAAAACCGAGTGGGTGTGATTCACTGCTAAACGACAGGTTTGTATCTCAGCAGCAGAGGTGGCTGAGCTGCAGCAAACACCACAGCCCTGCTCTTGAGTGGAGTCTCGATAACGCCACGTGCAGATGTGTGATAACTAGAAAACACCACACATGCACTTGCTCATCTAGAAAATCCCACATGAAGAGAGAATTCGAGTTGGCTTACCTGAGAATAAATGCCACTTGGATGAGAAAACTCAGCTGCCTTATCACTAGCTTAACGCCAACAAAGTTTTTACTTTTCAATCATGCAAAACGATCACTCCCATGTTCTCAGTTAAGTCTGGTTACATCTCATGCCAAACATATTCTTTTCTCCAAACTTTGGTTGATCCAGCATGTCTCCTGACTAAAATCAGTTTACAAGATGCATAATTAATTATACAAGTCCATTATAACATTAGCTTCTCTGTATCACAGGCCAAGGTTCATAACAATTAGAAGCTATGCCTCTTAACAGTGTTTCCAGCATTGATTATCCCCCGTTGCTTTAATTATATTACAGTAACTATGGCAGTAGTGTTCCTTCCGTGGGTCCCTGGAGGTGTGCGTGTACATGTGAGAAGGCAGGAAGGAGAACGGGAGTTTGACATTTGAGTTCAGGCTAGATATACAGTTGTGGTGATCGGGAAGATGAAGGTAAGATCGCCTCTGCGAAACTGAGAGAGTACGAGTGCCGGCGATGCGTGTGGCTGACGCATGCTGCTGACCTGCATGGATGGCAATGGGGCTTATGTGGTTCTTAGGCATTTTGCATTTCATTAGGTGAGCATGAGCAAGCATGGCCCAGTGTAGGGTTTTTTAATGGAAAACAGTAGTTGCCACATAAAGCTCACAGAAAAGTGAGGTTTCTTCACTTTGTACTGAGGAGACATAGGGTTGTTCTCATCTCAAGCTTCATAGATAACTCAGCTGTCCTCTAGGCTCTGGTGGTCTTCCCTGGGGATCCTTTTCTGGGCACCCATTTAGGTCTTCCTCTCCTGTTCTCTGTCTCCCCCAGAAATCTGCTCTTCTCTCTTCCCCAGCCACTGTCCATCTGTCTGTTCCTGTCTCTGGTTCTCATTTGCCCTGGCTGACATTTGTTGGTATGAAATGGGGTAGGGAAGCAGAGCCATGGAGACCACAGAATGAGGAACCCTGTGCAAGGAGCAGGACAGGGAACAGCCCGATCAGGGTAGTGGATGTTTGCCTCTTCCCTCAACCTGCCTGTGCACCTGGGCTGGCGCTGTGCTCTGGTCCCAGGGCTCAGCTCCAGGCTTGCGTCATCTGGCCCCAGGTGAGGATGTGGGATATAGGGAGAACCAGGGAAAGGTCCAAGCTGGCAGCACAGGGAATGGCTGGGGTGCAGGAAGCAAGGCTCTGGTGTGGAGCTTGGATGCTGAGTCCCGAACCAGCCTGTGCTTCCCTCTCTCTGTGCTGCCCCTTCTTCTTTCTGAATCCACCGCCAGCGGTGCAGGTAATGCAGGTACAGCAGGACCTAGGTGGAGCGGCTCAGGCAAACTGAGGAACAAATATTGTACATCCTATTTCTTTGTGTTTTGGGGGCATTCTAACAATTTACACCCCTAGCCACTGTCTTGAGGGGGAAAACAGCAGGAAGCTTGGTAGTGTGAGATGATGCCTTTTTCTTGAAGGTGCAAGCTCATGTGCTTCTAGCAGGAGCACTCCCTTCTGCGCTGTCCTCACTGCCTGTGAGCCTTATGAGCCAAAATGGGCTTGGGCTGTTGTGGGAATGTGGGACAAAGTACTGCAAAACAGGTAGGTGGAGAAGCAAGGCTTGGCAAACTATTGCTTGATGTAGCAATGTGAAAAAGATTGTGGTTTGCCAGCAGCAGTCCCTTGTCTGATAGATATTTGGGGCCCAAGAGTTGGTAAATGAATAAAGCTCGTGCTATTCTAATTTTTTAATGTACTTATAAGGAAGCACAATTTTGGGGAGGGATAACTGGATAAAGTGAAACTAAGGTGGTTGATGTGGTTTACTGTCTAAGAGCCCATTCGTTCCATCTAATCTTGTAAGAGGCTTGTGTGCTGTGTGGGTTGCTCGGAAGGGAGTAACCAGTTACGTGTCCCTCCCTTGCAAAAAGAGATGCCCCTTGCAACGCAAAGCAGTAATGTGTTTTGCTGGCATTAACAGGCCTTCAGCTCCACAGACTTCGCTATTTTCCTTCCATGTGGGTTTGTGGGTGTAACTGATAGCTGTACAGCTTTGTTTCTGTTCTTTGGGCTTCCTGTGTAACTATACCTGTACAGCACATTTGGTGCAAAAATAGCAAAGGAAAGACACGAACTAGAAAATTATGTAATATAAATTGGAGACCCTTGGACCGTGTCTTAGGGAGGCTGCACAGGTGCTCTACACCTCCCACAGAGGGGTCCCGAGCCTATTGGTTTCCTCCAGTGCACTGTTGTGATGGCATGGTTTCACTGCATGGTTTAACCCAGAACTGGCTCCTTTCAGTCATGCACTGAGCACCAGGGTGAATCGCGACGCTGCTCTGCTCCCACTGGTGTCCTGCCCCTCCAGCTGGATGCTGCTCTGTAAAATCTGGAGGCCATCCACCAAGCCTTAAGGCAACTGCCATTGGGTGAGATGTCTCTAATGTGACATTATGTTATGGAGAAGTGCACTAGATGGAGATGAGTATGCAGCACCTTAAGTGACACAGCACAGTCCTGCAGTTCATGGCCAGTTTTACAGCCAGCGGATGGTGGAAATGACTTTTTTCTTTTCTTTCAAAAGGCTGTGAAATGAAAACTGAGAGATGCTGTATTTTATCTGAATGGATTATCTGCATCTTAGGAGGAAGATGGTTTCAGTCAGCACCTTTTGTTTCCCTGCTTCAAAAGGCACCATCTTTCAATTTGTTCACTTAAAAAAAATGAACCTCCTGCAGGCTCCTGTGCTTCACCTCTCTTTGGTAGCGTGTTTGATGATAAGGTGGTGAGGTACTTCCTGTTTATCTACAAAAATCTCATCTTCCAAATCAAACTTGGCTCTCTGGGGACCTCATTAAACCAAGGTTCAGCCTTGCCCTAAGGGTGAAACAAGCCACGTTAAGTTTTCACTAACCTTTGCACCTCTTGATGATGCAATGCTCCTTCCGTGCGCATTAAGTCTCCTTCTAGGTCCCAGTTGCCAGTCATCATTCTGTGGCTGCCCTGAACGGACCTGCTGGTGCTTTCAGCTCGCTGGGGTAACGGCAGGAAAGCTGTATGTGCCCAGACAAATGCACTGCAGAACTGGTTGGAAACGCAGACAGGTAACCTGCCTGTCCCCAGTACCCCTGCTCGCCTTCCTGAGGGTCTTTGGACTCTTCCCCATATGCACTGTGGTATAGGCAGAGTATTGCAAAGCATCTTCAAGAACCATGTTGTTTCACATGTATTTGTTCTCTGGAAGGATGGTCTTTTTACTTTTTCCCTTCTGCCTGCAAGGCCTTTATCCAGGTCATGGAAAACAAAGAAGTTTCATGCCTTTTGTTCATCTATTTAGGCTCTCCGTTGAATGGCTGTCCTTGTTTTTCTGTTTAAGACCACTGAGGTAGAATCTGTTTCAAAGAAACATTTTTTTCTTATTCTGAAAGCTACTTGTAGTCCATGAAAATAATGATACCTTTAGCAGCTGAGCAATAAATGGAACTACAAGTCTATTTCTGGGCCTATTCATACCTAACCTGCTCTGAGTTTCCCAGTCCTTCACCTAAAATCATTAGTCTCTAGCCATACAAGGACTGGCCCACTAAAACAAAAAGAGCAAACTGAATTTTTTTAGAAGACAGTTTTCTATTACTTTTTTTTTATTGAGACTTATCAAAGATTTATGGATGTATAATTTATATATTTTTAAAAGAAAGCCCAAAATACCAACATATCTAATGGCCTAATAACAACTTAGTGCAGAAACAATTATCATGGATACCTATCCACACAGATATTGTGACTGAAGTCAAAGGTAGGGGGGAAGAGGAACACAAATGTACAATAAGCATAATAAACTATCAGCTAGAGTGCAAACACCCACCCATTGACACAGGCTGTGTTTTGAATTCTGCTGTTACAGGGGGGCATCTGTAAGTTCTTAACAAAAGGGAAGTTTTCCCGAAAGAGAAAGGAACAACATCTTGGAGGGAAGCTAGAGCTGGAACTGCAGGCAAAATGGTGGTCTAGAGACATCCTTGCCACATTTATTTATTTACATTAATGGAGGCATATTCTGTAAATTCGTTTTCTACCGTTAGTTCCCTTCTTTGGCTTCTTTCTGCAGGAGCAGAGTGATTTAATGCAGCGTATGTGAGGGCATCTGCGTTATCAAGTAAAACTGGGATGGAAGGACTAACAGGATCCTTGCGAGGTGCGTTAGATGCTGTCCTCTGAGCGTTCCAGGGAGGGACATCGTTGTCATAAATGGCGTTGCCGTGCAAGGCCTGCAGTGGGCTAGCCATGGAGCAATAGTAAAGCGAGGAGCTTTCTTCTGACGCTTGAGTTGCCCCAGCAGTGTGGGATGGAGCAGCTGCTGGACTTCTGACCTGCAGAAAACGGAACAGGGTACAGCTCTGTGCATATCTGGTTGTTCCCTGTGATTCTGCTAAATAAGAGGTGTGTAAGATTTTGTTCAAGTTGCTTTATCCCCTTAAAACTGCTTTTGAGCAGAGGTGAATCAGATTCACTTGGTCACTGGATTTTCTATTGATCTTTGAAATAAAGTTAGAAATCTCCTGCCTTTCCCCATTTCTCTTCCCAAACTCTCATGTCTTTTTTTTTTCTTCAAGATGCCAATTTAAGGCAAAACTGATTTATCATCTTGTGAAAGCTCTTCTATGCCGCTCATTCAAGGCTTTCCCTTCTCAATCTACGAAACCTTTCTTATTTTCACCTCCAAACCCCAGCTTATCTTTTCCTCATTGTCCCCATTCTCCCATCCCCATTCTTCATTCTTATCCTCTTAATCTCGTTATTTTCCAAATAAATCTTTCTTCTTCTCCAAAATCTGTAAATTCCTCCATAAATTCACCTCTTTCTCTAAGGAAGTCCTCTTTTGACGTCCATTTTTCTAGCCACTTAGAATATACTGCTCTAATTGTCCTTCCTCCAACTTGCTCTTTGGGAGCTCTGCAACCTGTTTGGTGCCCTTCAATCCCCGCCAACACGACCCCTGTGACTGATAGATGTCAGCTCCAGTCGCATCTTTTGCGTTCTACCTTCTGCCTATCTAATTTCTATGGCACTGATTGCAAGACCTGTGTGAATTCATGCTAGCCACATAGGAAAGTCTGTCTTTTCAATAATTTTCTTCACTCTGTGGGTAATTTTTTGTCTTATGCAGACAGTCCGGACCAGATCAAGAGAGGTGCTTTAGGTGCCTAAACTCGTACTTACAGATAAATACGTTTTAACAGAAATTTAGATGCCTAAAGTACCTTTGCAGTTAAGACCCTTAGTTCTTTGCCTCAGCTTGGCCATGCTGTCCAGGCACCAAGAGGGTCACCAAATCTGTCTCTGAACCTATGCCACGTTTTGTACCACACAAAGATTTGTTCTCAGCATGTGGTTGTGCAGGATGTGGTCAGGTTTCAATGATGGAAAAATTTAAACGTACCAGGCTCCCTTGTCTCTGTTGTGTTAATGGAGTTCTCTTGTGTTTTTCTGGGGAGAAAAAAAAAGAATTCACTAAATCAGCATTGAGAAGGTGCCTTTTTGCTTATGGAGTGTGTATCAATTACTATAGCAGTCCCTGTCTTGTTAAGTGGACCTCAAAGAATAAAAATCTATTTCTAAACTGGCTTTGGGAACAGCTATTCTGACAGAAGCTAGACAACACAGAATGGTACACTTGTACAATGAGTTTCTGTGTTCCACAGAGCTCTTCTGAATAGGGGCAGAAAAATTTCTGGTGTACTTGTGGCCAGTATTCTCTGTGTCCAGTGAACTGGGTAGGGAGAAAAAGGCACAGAAAATGCTAAAGCCATCCTATGAGCAGACATGTTAAATTTTATTGGAAGAGGAAATCATTTCATTTTCCTAAAATAAATAAAAAGTCCATGGGCTTATAATAGGCAAATGCGAGATCACTTAAATTTAGATATGGGTGCCTCCAAGTTCCATTCTTGATTTAGGACATGTCAGCTGTGTAAGAGTTCCTGTAAAGCAGGAGAGATGAATACTGTAATTATTTGATAATTTAGAGGGATAACTAGGAATATGAAATGTAACTGGATAGAGCCTGACTGTATTTGCATGGGTAAAACTCCTATTTATTTCTAACCTGATTATTTGCAAAACAAGAGAAAAAATTCCAATTACTATAAAATCTGAGATTTTTATTTGTTCTTACTCTACTTCCATCCCTCTGTCTCTGGAAGGGAACAATACATGGGGCAAACTAAAATCTTAAAGGTTCAGTGTCCGAACAGGTGCACTCAAGGACGTGTCAGCAATCAGATGGGGTAGTTATGAGGGGATTTTCTTAGAGCTTTGAATGCAACTTCTGTGAAGCCGTGCCAAGGAGTGGAATCAAATGCATGCCAGGCAAAGGTTAGATGGTAAAACTACTCACCATGGTACCTCCTTATACACAAAAACATGCATACGAAGATGAACGGAAAACATAGACCCATGGATGCTGAAGCATAAATAATGTGCAATATCTTGTGGTTTCCAGATCCTTGGGGCTCTTCTGAGATGCAAGTGGTATCTAAAATTGCATTGGTGTGTATTAGTGTAGAGAAATATTTGTCTGGCTTTTATTTGCTTTTTATTTTGTCTTTATTAGGTCTTTCGATGCAACTGGTTTCTTAATAAACTTAAACATTCTGTACCTTGGTACAGCATGTCATGAGGTAACCTTATCTTCACGGGCATTCTACGAAGTATGACGATACTGGAAGGAAAAGCTCACGGAAAAGTGCAATTGGTGAGTGACGCATGGCAGAAGCAAAGAAAGGGTCAGAATTAGAGCGCTGCTCTGAACTTCCAATATATTTTTTGCCATTGTAATTGTAAACAAAAACCAATCGTGAGTAAAAACCATACTTCAGGCTATGTTAAAGCGACAGTATAGCGTAATTCCTGACACTTTGTAATGATAAGCCATACATCACTGGGACGTTAAAGAGCGTGTCAGAGTGTAGAATATACCAGCAGGAGATAATGTGATTGGCTTTGTCACTTTTATGCCGAAGGCTGGACATTCCTAGCCTTGAAAACTAAGAGGCTTGAGAGACTGTATTTTGTTCACGTGGTAATGAGTTTAAATTTGTCCTGACTGCACAAAACCCTCTAACCAGAAATTCATAGCAATACAGATAGATTAGTTCCTTACTCTTAAAGAGGAAATAAGAATCAGAACTTACTTTCTGGTGAAACTGTTGTAACGTTTGCAGACTTTTCTGAAAGAGAAAAGCAAGACAGGGAAATGAAAGGCAGGAAAATGTCAGACACCCAGGCTGTCCTCCCACAACACTTTTCCAACTGGCATTTTTTTATTATCAAATAATCCACTACTGGCTGTTTAGTGTTGGCAGCTTTGATTATTTTTTTTCTTTAAGATCCTCCTGTTACTTCTTTGTTTTGTTCTTTTCTTTGGTTTCTATCCTACCTAGAGACAGGATTGAAGTGCGAAGAAGGTGGTAAGTACCAGAACAACTGTGCTACTAGTCACATGTCAGGAGAAGCAGTCGTCCAGCACGCATGAGCTTTTTCTGTACACGGCCTCCTTTTGTTTAAAAGGGCTCTTTCTCAAAACAGGGACCTCACCTTCAACAACAACCTTAATTCCATGGCTCTCGCTGGAAAAGTTGTCCGCTACTGCTCGACAGCGATAGAGTCTGCTATCATTCTGGTGAACTGAGAAAACCTCCAGAGTAGACACATTGGACTTCCACTCTGCTTGGCCCTCCTGCAGCCACATACATGTAGCCTGCTCTGTCTTGCACCACTGCGTGGCTGGCTGTTTCTTGCAGTGATGAACTGGACAGTCTATAATCAAAAGTTCCTGACATTGATTTTGTACTGGGAGTATCTTTTAACTTGAATTTCAACTGGACAATTGGTGGCATCAAGTCTTGGAAGAGCGGAAAAACATTGGAAAAATCGTGGCGGTGGGGGTCTGCTATGTACTCCCCGTAACACTAATCACAGCTTCTTTTCTCTCTCATTACTCAAGACTTTCCTTGTCCACTTGCAGCAGGTCTGATCTCTATATGGGATGACGATAGCACATAACATCAAAACTGCTGGTTCTTTCATTTTTAGGAGGATTGTTAAAATGCACTTTCTTCCTCTGATATGAATTTTTCTTTTTTTTCCTGTATCTCAGTCAAGTTAGAAATTTTATAGTTTACAAAGAAAATATGTAAAGTATATGTAGCAAGTTTTCCTGTGTCGTTTTTCTCACAGACCTTTTCTGTTACTTTTCAGTTTACTTCAGACTATTTTTTAGTTCACGATTCTTTCACAAAACTTGCAGAAGTAAAGGCTTTCCATCCGTAGAGTTTTTTATAGTTGTAATATTGAAAAGAATTATATTTAATGCAAATATATCTTCTCTCTATTTTTTAATTTTTATTATGTTTTGTTAAACATGTTCAAGCTATGGTATGTCACCTTAATGCTGGGTCTTGGGATTGAATGTCCTGACCTTTTATTAAAGATTCATGTTTCTTGTGGTGCTTTATTTGTCTGGCTAAGTCAAAGTAACAAAAACTATGTGATACCCACGTGCTCCCTACTGCCCTACCCTGTCTTAAATTACAATGCTTGTGCACTGAAAAGAGTCCAGTCCGGAGAAAGAATCTTAAATATATCTGTATCATCTGTTTGATAGAGGAGAGTAGAAGAAAATTGTGAAGTATGTTGAAGGCAAGTTTTATAAGGAGAAGAAATGTGAAGGGGGAGAAACAGCAGTGTGGGGAGCAGAGGGGTCTCTGTCAGCAGACAGCGCTGGGCCCCCAGGTAGCCAGTACCAGTGCACATAACCACAACATTGAGTGCCTCACCTCCACCGTCAGACAGGACTTCTCATGCAGATGATATAGGAACCCTCATGAACACTTGGATAGTATATTCAAGAGCTTGGGATGACCACATTAACAGTTTTCATTTACGACCTCTGCATTGCAAGCCTTTTCTCTACAGACCTCCGACTACTCCACACCATAAATTGTAGAGCGCTCAGTAATACTGAGTTTTGAGCATAAGTGTGTTGATAGCCTTCGTTATAGCACAGCTAATGCTTTGCTGCAGTTGATTTTTCAGTTTACTCTCTTTAAGGTGATTTCAGGAATTACTATTATTTTCATTTTGCCCTATCAAATGTGCCTGGTCCTGTTTGATGATGAGGAAGAGGCTATTCACTATAAGGCTGTTATTTGCAGCCACTGCAATAAATTGCGGTCTCTGATACATCTCTGCCATGTGCAATAGAGAAACTCATCTGCCTACAGGGTTTGGCATCCTGGGAAGTTTCTGCTTTGAGGGGTCCAAATCTGAAATCACGCTTGTATACCAACTTAGCTTAGTCGGGATGGCTTTAAATGAGGATTGAAGTGGGGTGAGTAGAGTAACAAAAGCACACAGGTAAGCAACTGGGACAGGGACTTTAAAATTGTTCCCTGCGGAAGGGGCAAGAGGTGGAAATTCAGATAATCTGTATGGAGATGAGAAAATGAACAAGGAGTACAATAGCTCTGGGTGCAAACATTGTCTTTTTACTAATGAAAAAAAGTCTGGATGAAAAATAAGGGGAACAACTAGAAGTCTTAATTCATGCAATAACCCTACGAAATGAAGGAAGGAGAGCAGCAGAACAAAAATGGTTGGGTTTGACAAAGAGTGTTTTATTGTTTGGAGGCCTGGGAGATAAGAACTCGTCAGATGTAAATAGAAAGGAAAAGGACATAAACAGAGCTGGTGGTCCATCCAGTAAATGATGAGACTACAAGCACTGAGCATCTACACCACAGCAGTGCAGTAAAAGACTGTCTTGGCTAAATCATGAGCAAGCTTTTCACGGAGACAAGAAGGAAGCCTCCAAAAGCATAAAGAAGGTCAGGTTATTAGGGAGGGGCATGAAAGAACTGAGCAATGTTGGAAGAGTGATGGCAGACAATAAGATGCACTTAGGAAAACACATCGAGTGTAAGTACGTTGATTGTAAAACTAAGAAAATATTAGTTCGTTCATTCATTCATTAGTTCACTCCTTAGTGGGAAAAGAAAGCTGTCAATACATTACCAGCAGCAAATTAGATTAACCAGATAAATTACAGAAATTATTTGTAAAAAGGCAGGCTTGGTTCAAGAAGATATATGGGGGACATGTGATAACCTTCATGTTCCGCTAAGGACTGGTAAGTGTACCAAGGTCTTGTCCAGCCTTTTGCACTGCTCTTCAGGAAAGAAGGGGGACAATGCTGGGAGTCTCTCCAAGCTGGAAAGAAGCCAGCAAATACCACAAACATGATAAGACGGCCATAAAGGAATGCTTTAAGTTCTTGGGGTTGTTTCACTTAAAGAAAAGCGATGAGAGAAAAGGACATAATAAAATCATGTAAAGACATAAAAGAAGAGTGAAATAATCTGGGTTTTTTATGTTTCTGTTAGGTATGGTGAGAAAACTGTGCCATTCTATGTTTCTATGATAATGGGCTAAAAGTGAAGTCAGGAAGGTTAATTACACATTTTGAAAAAATTCCTAACTGTGAAAGCAGTAATACTGGAACTGGTTTCTGTGGAAGCTTGTAGAGGCTGGATCACTGGTGGCCCTGAGGAGCAGCCTGCACTAACATCTGTCAGGATAATATAGTGGAGTTTGCCTGTCAGTGTAGTCATGTAGGCAAGTTTATGGACATCAGGTCCATAAATGGATAATAAAAGGACTTGGCAAAGATGTACGTGCTGATGTCTCCAGTGCAATTGTTCCATTGCCAGGGGGACAGGAGGGGAATGGAGCACAGAAAGTGGCCGTGCTCATGTGCTCTCCCCAAACAGCCTTTTTTCTTGCTGCTCCCAGAGACAGAGCACTGGTCTTAGGCAGCATGGCATTTCTTACGTGGGGTCCACTGATGGACGCGATACACTCGTAATCCACTTTCTGCCACAGCACTGCCTCAATAGTAGCTCCTGATTCTAAATAAACATGTGGTGTACAGAAAGAGATCTCCCAAGGACCATCCAGCTCAGTGTGGTAGCAATAGCAATATATTTGATATATTTAATATAATATTCAACATGCTATATGATATTTAGCATGAATAAAATAATTAAATGTAGTATTTAATATATTAAATATACATATATATTTTTGTTGCAATTTATACGATGTGGCAAATATATTGCAATAGCAACAGCTCTAACATACAGAGACCAGCCATGTTCACAAGGTAACATTTAGGTGTCAGGTCAGCATGCCCTGCCCAGTCATCTAGTCCTTTTTCTCCTCCCCTGAATAGGATCATTCTGAAAGACATGTTTATTTACGAAGCAGGATCACTTATCTTTCACTTACCCTTTCATCTCTGATCAAAAGAAATCATGATTTGGGTTCAGGCAAATAGGTCATATCTACTTTGGTCACACCACAGTGGCAGCACATGGTTATCAATAATTTGAAGATGGAAACTAAAAGCTCAGATTAGGAAGTAGAGGGTTCAGTGACTTGAGCAGTGATTGCCATGGAAGATAAGGCTTCAGAAAGTGTCTCTAAAGCTTGGATTGTGCCCTCATAGCAGCCTTCTTTCTGATATAATCCTATTTAACAGGCATTTACAGAAGGATGTGCAGGTCTCTGCAGAACAGGTATTTTCTGACACCCTTCATCTAATTATCTTATCACATAGTTTTATCTTTTTCAGAATTCTCTTTTTGAAAAAAAAACAACCCACAAACAGAAAACCAAAACAAACCCCAAAACTTTTCTAGAAGGTCCAAAAAGTCCAATTTCTCTCAATGTTTTAAAACAGATTTCAGTGGCACTCTCTCATTCAGCATCATTATTAACCAGGGAGAGGGGCAGGAATTGTTGTACCTCTTTCCTTCTTATATTTTTCCAGTGCAGGGGTGTCATGTTTTCCTTGATTTTGAATCATCTGATGATTTTGCAACAAACCCTATGTCCCAGCCCACTGTCACTTTTGAAAGAATCACCTGATCAGCACTGAGCAAATTTTATACATCCAACAGCATTCACCCGGGACAGGGTTAGTAATCCTCATGAATTCAGGTGAATATTAGTAGCGTAGGCAGTTGGAAAGGAAAATGTCTTATCAATGTTAAATATTGCTCTAAATAAATGATTGCCTTGCACTGATCAGTGTAGCTTAGAGTAGCGCTCAGTGGTGGAGCCGCTGAGAGAGAGGGAACAGGAGCGATACTGGGTGCACAGGAAGTTTTGAGTTACTCTCCAGGCACATCCTGAGTGGGAATATGGAAATTTCCTGAGCAGAAGCCTTACTGAGGTCTGGATATACTTCTAGATTAGTTTTTGTTCAGCCCTTGCTCTGTAGGTGGAAAGTATAAGCAGTTCAAGTGTTATATGCTTGCACTGATACCACAAGAAGAAACTTCCCTCCGTACAACTTCCTGCGCTACTACCGATGAAGCCATAAGGAGATACTCCACTGCTAAGAACGGATTTACTTGGTTACAATTTGTTGTTTGTTTTATTTTTTAAAAAGTTCCACTGGCATCGATATTACTTGTATTAATTTTGCTTATACAGTGTATTTTTAAGAGAGTTCACATAAAATGCACTGCTACATCTCCCAGTCAGGTGAGCACAAATCGCCTTTCTCCTTTTTTCCCCCAGTGCCTGTGCCAACGTGTGCCACAGTTTTGCCCCTTCATCTTCTGGTGGTGTATATTCTCTTCTGGTGGTGACCATTCACTAACTAGCATAATTCCAATACAATCAGGTCTCACTAAATTATATTTCCAGGGCAAAATTCCGACTCCAACACCATTGCTTTCTTCACAAGGTTACTATGGAAGATGCCACTGAGCTTTGGGAACTGCACGTGGGAAAACTGGGGCTGCGCTTGCTACCCAGCCCACTGGTGCCACTGCCTGCGCACGGTCTCTGAGCAGCAGAGCCCTCGGGTCCCACCGACCCTTATGGGTGCTTCCAGACAGATCTCGGGTGGCACCAGCCCATGAGCCTGTGTTGGCACTTACTTCACCTTCATCCCTGGCTGCTGCTGCGGGTGAAAGCATTTGGCAGCCTGCTGTCTATCAACCCCAGCATACAGATACTCTTTTCCCTTAAAATAAGAGGGAGTTGAGGCTACTGAGTGGTTTCACAAGGTCTTCTATTTCCTCTAGTTCATTGTGCCTTCCCCCCCTCCCCACTCCTTTCTTCCAGTGAAGCTATAGGTCTGGTAGAAGAAATTTAGCTTACTGAAAATAGATTTAATTTTCTCAGTTATCTTCTGTGGATCCCTTAGAAGAAGACTGTGGGTGCTAGGTAAACACTGCTTCCTTCCCCCCCCCGTGCCTGCCAAGTGATATTGGTTTGCTGCTTTTAGTTGTTTTTTTTTTTTCCTGTCAGTCAAGTAGAGCAATCTTTTGAACTTCTTAACCAGGAGCTATACAAGCCACTGTTTGCCTTTCAGTGTGTACAAGAATTTGTAGACTGTCTTCAGAGCATGCAAAAGGGCCTTTCTTACAGAGGCTTAAAGCAATTGGACTTTAGGATACCTTTAATTTATTTATTTTTTTAATTGTTATAAGATAATGGTTGGAGCATGAAAAATAATCACAGTTGCTTTTGTACGTTTCTGTGACTTGTTAATGACTGATGACTGAATGACAATCTTTAAGTTTTCAAATTTTTGCTAGGAAGAAGCCTGGTCCTTGGCAAATGGTCATCAATTTGGGGACCTTCTAAAACACTATCATCAGAAGAGATGAGTGAATAAGAGTGAAAATTTATTCTTAGGCTTTGGGAAATTCCTAGGTTGAATAATTTTGAACTTCAATAATTAAAAATCTGGGCCACAGAAAGCCTTTTCCTATAATCCAGCCTTTTTTTCTCTAGTAATTAAGTATGTGAACTCATAATGAACATGATCTGAAATCTCTAATTACCCTTTCCTCTCTCCTAAATCACACCTCACTTGACAAGAGATTTTAAGTGAATAAAAAGCAGTGGAGAAAATATATATTTTTTAAAAAAAAAAGAAAAATATTTGGGACCTTTTTTATATAGAATAAAATATTTAAGGCAAGATTTAAAATATGTTTCACAGTTTTCCTGTAAAGGCCATTTGGCAGGAATAAGTGTCAGTGAAGATTAGTAACAATATAAACCATAATACCCTAGAGAATGAGGAATATCTTTTTTTCTTTTTTTAACAGGGGAAAAAAAACAACACAGCTGATAATGAGAGAGAACCTTTTCTGTTCCCTGATTGTCATTAGAAAGACAAACACAAAAGAAACTTAACGAATGAGCACAAATGTGTACTTTCCTTGTGTCAGTGTATCTTAACTTTTTTTTTTTTTATATCTGCTGCCTCCTGTGGCTTATGAGAAGGCAACGGTAGAGACGCTGCCTGCTAATTATATCCTACAGGTGCAAGCACTTCTGAGATAAATTTAGTTACCTGAAACCAGTTACAAGGTCTTATACTGAATCTTAAGTTTTCAGTGTCACGTATACGGGTGGTCATGATGAATGTTGGAATGAGCAGTTTTCAAGAGGGTAAAAGAATCCATATTGTATGAAAGCTTTATATATGAGCTTCAAACTTACCCTCCTTGGTAAGATTCAGATTGACTAAAAGCATGCTTTCTTTCAGATCACTTGAGTGTGTTCCTGAACAGCCCGGCTCTATGGCACCAAGAACTGATTTGCACAGGTAAGGAAAATCTTCTGTACAGCCTACTGCCAGGAGAAGGATTTCAAAGGACAGCGTGTATTCCATAACTTGTACAATAGGGAAATACCCATGACAATGCTTTCTTTTATAAAAAAAAATAAATTTAATATTTTTCTCATTTTTATGTGCTAGAAAACATAGTCATCACATGATGTGCTAAGCAAACAGAAGACTGTTAATGGAGATAGCTTTTTGTTTACCTAACTCAACCCATTAGTAGAAAAATAATAGCCGAAAACCGAGCCTTCTAATCTCTGAATTATAAATGGTGTCACTCACACCTGGTCATCTAAGAACTCAGAACAACTCCAGCAAACTAGGACTATTAACTGAAATTTCTGAGAAATTGTATTTCAAAAGGATTTACCTTTTCTCTGTTTTTCCCTCTGTCCTCTCTTAAAAAAGAACAAGGGATAGGATAGAATACAGGTCATGTGTATCATTCCCTGAGGCAGATAATGGCTGAAGTATAAAATGTCAATTATACATGAAGAATAAATGTCTACAGTTAGTTTTCAATCTTACGATGGGGTCGGTCTGTGAACATAGTGAAGCACTCATCAGGGTTTTTTCGTGGTTTTTAACTCTCAGAAGTTTCTGATGAGGGTCATAGCATGAAAACTACACCAGAAAGTGCATTGATTTGTTGGGGATCCACATTTAACATTGAGATCTTTATGGCTTTGTTAATTTTGACAACAAAAAAGAAACAGGCTGTGAGGAGAACTCACGGAAAATTATGTTCCCTCCTTGAATTTAGGCAAGGTGTATTTAGAAATAGAAGCATTTTTGAAGACTTATTAAGAGATACCTTGGATACGCCTTTTTCAAACTTCTCCCAGCTTCAGAGAAGGCTTTTCAAGGAATGATGTAAACTTTTATTTTAGTCATTTTACATACTTATATCACAAATTGGGCTTTTTGAAGACTGTCATTTTGCTAATGGAAAATTAATTTTAGTCCTTTGCACTTAATTTTTCCTACATCATCTTACAGAAAAAGTGTATTACTGTATCTTTTTCCTTGATCTACAATGAAGGATTTTCTGGGTTTCTTGCTGGTTTTGTCTTTTGGGTTTTCTTCTGGCAGTGGTAGTATTTGTAAAGCGGACCTGCTTGCTGAGGTAGCTGACGGAGAGTCGCATCATTTTTTAACTATTCCTTGATGGAAGCTGCCTAAGTGCTGACGACTGAAACTTGAAGGTGGAACGCTTCTGCTTAGCTGCATGTTAGCATGTGCAGGCTGTCCCACCAGAGGGTCTAACAGCATGGTGCTGCTCGAGCCAAGAACCGCACTCACCATTAGTGCCCACGTGCCTGCACGTGCTTAGGTTCTGGCTGGGGCTTCTTGGAGTGAGGGGCAGGTTGGCTGGAGTTTATTTTCCTTGGGATAAAACGCTTCATTTGCTTTGTGTATGCTGGGGATGGGAACAGCCTGTTCCTTGGTGTTACGAAGGAGGCAGGGGCTCACTGGACTAAAATTACTTGGTGGGGGCGCAAGGTCATTCAGCTTGCAACTTGTCAGAAACAAGCTTATCTCTGCTTCCCTAATTTAGAAAAGATTTGCTGGTTATTGACTTCATACATGAAATTTGAGTGGTCAACTTTGTTTCTGTTGGGAGTAAGGGAAACTTTGGATAGATTTGCAACATACAAAGTTTACATAAGTTGGCTTCAATTTTAGCTTGCTCCTCACCAAAAATAAAACCCAAACAAGCTTGGAAAACTTATGGCTAAAATGTAAATACATTGAAAAAATTTACACTGTAGTTCTGTAGAGACTGACTTGCAAAATTTTTCTCTCTACAATGCTCTTATAAACATGACTGATATTTGTAGTCATACAGGTTTATAGAAGGAAATAATATTGTTCTCGGAGGACCCCACATAGTTTTGGTGTAGATGAAAGAATGAAACCTAATAAAATAACTGTAAATAAATTCATGCAATAAGCAGCATAACAAAAGTTACACTCAGTTTTAAAAACAGTATCTAGGAACCTGGCAGATGCATACGGAGGGTTCATCCCCGTATTAACGAACTATACTGCACGATGCAGAGTGGTGATTGTGTGAGGGACTAATAACGCAGGCAGACCTAATGCAGTGAACAGAAACAGTAGTTAATTCTTAGAAGAAGATACTTCTGTCTAGGGTAAGAAGGAGGTTATCATCAGCTCTAGATACAACCCCTTCAGCAGCATCTTAGCTTATTCATTTGAAATTCAAAGGGAAACAGTTCAGCAGCCTCCTTGAGCTCAGATCACACCCTGATTAAGAAACAGCTGCATCTGACTGATGTGGTAGTTCATGTCTCTTAGGCCTAATATTTGGGTTTCCCTTCCCAGGCAGATGCTCTGCTTGCTTTTTTAACCTTTCCTATTAGTAGTAATAATGTGTTTTATTCATAAAAACAAGGAGTGTCGAAAGATGCTATTGAGTTAGTTAGTCACGCGTGTCAACTAAGCTTCACATAGCCAATTCAATTTGTTTGCATAATTTTAGCAGTGTCTTAAAACAAATGCTGTTTTGGTCAATTTATCAGTTGTTATGTCTGAAATGTAACAACAGCAGTCAAGCGTATCCGTTGCAGCACCTACGACTCTTTCTGTATGACTGCCTCCCTTTCAGCAACAACACTTGTATCTCCTGCATGATACGAGCAGGGAAGAACTTGAAACGAAATGATCTCATTAAGCAAAATGAAATAAAAATAATATTAGGGATATGCTGGACACAGGGTCATCCTCACATCAGTCCAAATTAGGAGAACGTCTCTGTTTAAAAACTGTGGAGACTCAAAGTTGAAAGTGGGATGACAATTTGATGGGTTGAAGGTACGCTTATTTGGTAAGGATAATTTGACTGCAAACTGGATCTAGTTCAGAGCTAGTAGGATTCCCAAATTTCAAGCAGAGGCTTGAATGCTGCCAAACCCCTTGAAGGCAGAGCCTTTGGTAACAATGCAAGATGTATTTGGTCCACGAATGCTAGAATTCTGTTCTAGACAGTTACAGAGTATTTCTGAATTATTGTCATTACCATCCTCTTCAATGGAATTAAGAGTCTCTGATACGGTAGTAAAATACAACACACAGTATCTCCCAGGTACACTAACCACTGTTTTGGTTTCTGCTCCCCGCCCCGCGATGTTTAGTAACTACCAACAGGTTAAATTATAAGACTACATCTTACCGTTAACTTGATAGTTGCTCTGAGCCAGCATTACTAGAAGGATGTACGGTAATATCCATTTAATCAACATGACTGGAGGATCCTTCATTCTCTGGCCGTGGTAGAGACAAGAGGTTCCCGCAGGCTTAAAAAGTGCAGTTCAGATGGCCTCCCGCACCCCGCCAGGCTTACCCGGGTGCATGTCTGAGCTGATTCCCTTCTCGAGTCCTTCTGCCAAGGTGGCGCTGAGAGGGGGAGGGAAGCAATCTATCTGCAAAGATCTGACAGCTTACACAGTTGTCTGTCGGCTTTTTTTTTGTGTGTGGTTGAAACGTGAACTGCTTGATCATTTCCGAACTCCTCTGCGATTCAAGGCAAAACATCTTCCGCCCTTCTCTGGCTCCCCTTACAGTGTAACAAACACGGCTGCGGATTTTAATTATTTTTTTTTTTAAAGCTGCTCCTGCAACTGAGGTTTTGGTTTTACAAGCAGTGATGTAGCAGACAGAAGGGATGCACAACAGTATTTTAAACTTGTTCAGTTCTTGTGTATTACTCTAATTCAACATTAAGAAGTTAAGAAGCTGAACAAATTCACTATTCACAAGCTGGTAGATGTCAGAAACATGTGTCCGAATAGTCTTAATTTGCATTAGATGGATTTACAATAATCTGCACTATAAGAGATGATTACTTCTACTAATTACTCTTAGCATCCTCATAATCTAAGGACAAGCAACTTCGGTTTGGATTTTGTGGGTTCTTTTTCAGTATGTCCTCAACACCTTTTTCTCCCTAAATAGTTCTAAAACACTGAAGCATTTAGCTGAACCTTTAAAAAAAAATTCTGCTAATGCAGAGTTTCTTCATAAAGTTAGAATCAAACTAAGGTTGAATGGGAACTTTGTATATAGCAATTATCACTTCTGCTTATAATGTAAATACAACAACCACAGATAGAAACCAGGGAAGAAACTCATGCAGTTATGAAATCCTGTGTCAAAATGGGGAGGTTTAGACTTGGCATTAGGAAACGTTTCTTTACCAAGAGGGTGGTCAAACACTGGAGCAGGCTTCCTAGAGAGCTGGTTGATGCCCCAAGCCTGCCAGCGTTCAAGAGGCATTTGGACAATGCCCTTAATAACATGCTGTAACTGTTGGCCTAGATGATGGTTGTAGGTGAACTGTTCTAAATATTTCTAGCTTGGTAGACAAAATCTATGCATATTATGCTCTAACAAAAATCTAAATTATCTAGATTTTTTTCAAAATAATATTTTTAAATATCGACCAAGTTGAACAGCTTTCAGAAATTTTGTGGTTCGAAGTGCCTGGCTAAGTACGTGATGATCAGGAGGATCATACTGATGTTTGTGAGAAACTGAACAGCCTTACAACAATTACAAACCAGCCTAAAAGGAGAATATTTACGAAAGCAAAGTCCTTGAGTATAACTGCACACACAGCGTGCTTCCACTTCAGACAAATAGTCAACTGCAGGTTGCATTTCTGTATAGTGAAGACATCTAGTGGCTGAATCCACAGCTGGCTTGGGCAGTAAAATTGGTCGTTAGGAGATGCGTTTTCCCGCAGTGTAATTTCTGCTTGTGTTGATGTTGAGTTATCCAAAGCTTATGTTGGGAATGTAGTATTAGTAGCTGGTACTTAATCTCTGTGTTCTTATTAGAAGAACTGTTTTGGGCTGAGTCCTTTTCTGCTGACTGAAGCTTTTTAATAAGACAAGGTTTTGCCTGCTCTCTACAATGTTTTGAGACTGGCTCTCTAGGTGGGCAACTCCTTGTTGGTAACTTTGTGGAAGTGTTTGGAACTGTAAGACAAGTACTGTCATGAGCCTTTGGGGAGAGGCAAGGTGGGTTGGAGTGCCAGGAAGGAGCACGCATTTCCTGTACCACACACTGTGTGTGGCTTGTGAGGATTCTTTACTTTGTATTTTCAGTAGTAAATATCTTGGACAGTCGTCTGTGGTTTTGGAGCCCTTTTCTTAAGAAGGCTTTGGCCCATGGCCTGGACAAGTACAATCTTCGCTGGGTTCAAAACTGGCTGGATGGCTGGGCCCAGAGAGTGGTGGTGAATGGAGTGAAATCCAACTGGCAACCAGTTGTGAGTGGTGTTCCCCAGGGGTCGGTGCTGGGGCCCATCCTCTTCAACAACTTTGTTGATGATTTGGATGAGGGAATTGAGTGTACCCTCAGGAAGTTTGTAGATGACACCAAGCTGGGGGGAAGTGTCGATCTGCCGGAGCGTAGGATGGCTCTGCAGAGGGACCTGGACAGATTAGATCGCTGGGCAGAGGCCAACGGGATGAGGTTTAATGTGGCAAAGGGCCGGGTCCTGCACTTTGGCCACAACAACCCCAGGCAGCGCTACAGGCTTGGGGCAGCATGGCTGGAAAGTTGTATGGAGGAAAAGGACCTAGGAGTGTTGATTGATGCTTGCCTGGACATGAGCCGGCAGTGTGCCCAGGTGGCCAAGAAGGCCAACGGCATCCTGGCTTGTATCAGGAATAGTGTGGCCAGCAGGAACAGGGAGGTGATTGTTCCCCTGTACCCAGCCCTGGTGAGGCCGCACCTCGAGTACTGTGTCCAGTTTTGGGCCCCTCACCACAAGAAAGACATC
>VWZZ01000858.1:272727-283837 GCA_013399095.1 Psophia crepitans | reverse complement strand
ACCGTCCCTGGGTGTGTTTAAAGAAAGGTTGGATGTGGTACTTAGGGACGTGGTTTAGTGGGTAATAGGTGGTGGTGGGATGGTTGGACTAGATGATCCTTGAGGTGTCTTCCAACCTTAATGATTCTATGACTTCTGCTATCACTGCTGACACTTCATTATTTCCTTTATCTCCTTTCTGCTTAAGAGTAGAGTTGTGGGGGTTTTTGGTGGGTTTGTTGTTTTTTTTTTTTGTTCTGGGTTTTTTTGAGTTTTTTGAGAATATGCTAGAAGATGGCAAATAATCTGAATTGTTCCTGTTTTCTCATTAAGACTTTATTACTTCCTTGAGACATTCCTGGGATGTCTTTTTTTTCCTTTTATTTTTATTATATTAATAGGTTATAAAGGAGATCTTTTAGATCTCTGAAAGGTAAGTTATATTCCATTTTTTGAGAAAATCAGGTCCTGAATTTGAGACACTAAAATATTCCAGTTTTACTTTAAAAGCGTGTTTCAAATGACAGTAAATACTAAGTAAATATAAACCAACTATTTACCAGAAAAAAAGAATGAGAATTCTACTTTAAAATTGCATAACTAGGAGAGGGAGGAGCATATACACTTAACTCGAGAGGAGATACCATTTGAAGATGGCAGAAAAAGAAGTCACTAGATGGCACTGATTTCCACTACCTGCAGTTAATGCACAAATCAGACCTCAGCTGAATCCTAACAGATACCAAGTATTTAAAGAACTAAGAGAATTCAAACACAACGATTAGCACAGTTCTTTGACTGTTGGATACTGTTTTCAGGAAGAGGCTCAAAAAATACAGAGTAAAACTCGGATAGTCTTAAACACCTGAGGACTGCTGTTGATAGAAACATTCTGCACTTGATACAGCCTGCTTCGTCATGTCTGCTGCTTCTTTACTGAGTGCAGGTGGGGGAAAAAACCATAACTCTATGTAATGTTCCTTCTTTTCCACGTTACCTTGTCTTCTGACAAGACAAGGTTGTGTTTTGGGGTCGCATTTTCCCTGTGTGCAGGTGGTTTGGCATTGGCCTCCAACCACAGAGAGAGAGGGCATTTTGACAGTGGGCTCCAGTAAGTCTGCTGAAAAATACCTTCGTTACATGAAGCAGCTTTAGTGTCTTCAAGGAACAACATAATTTAGTTTCCCACCCAGCGCCTTGCCTGTCACTAGCTATCATGCAGCTTGCAGCAGTATGTGCTCTCCTGTGAGCTACGGCTGGCCCCTGCGGCCTCTTCCCATGTCTCGCCGTGGTAGCCCCCTGTTAAAGGAGGGATCAGTTACTCCATTTCTATGCAAGATCTTTCCTTTTCCCACAATATGACATTATCTGCATCTCCCTGCTTTTTCCTAAGCAATTTCAGTTTAGCGAGACGAGATAAGCCTTGTTAACAAATACACCTTGCAGCAGGTTCTAAAGTGCAGCCCGAGTGTGGGCCTGGACACTCTCACACAGTGTGTCAGTGCACTCAGTATAGAGTTGGCTAAGAATCAGCTCAGGGTTTTGCTGTATATAAAACACTTCACTAAGTGTAAGCATGGGTACTCTAGTTATTGGATCTGTTTTACGGTAATGACAGGCTTCAGAAATAAGGGGAGGGAGGGAGCAATTTAAAGCTAATTACAAAAGAATTAAGGAGGTTTCACTTACTGCAGTGAAATCGAACACTGAATTTGGGAGTTATTTCATACACCAAAGGACACATAAAAAATAAAACTGGTTGAGGCAAATCAATACACACACCCCCACCTCCCAAGAACCTCTAAAGCTTCTAATTATTTTTTCCTCCAGCTTTGAACAGAACCACTGAACGATGCACTCTCTCCACTGCATTGCTGTAAGCTACAGGTTAGGAGAAAATGGAAGATTTCCTTATTTTCCTCAGGGACAAAAGAATCCTTACTGAACAGAAGGATCAGATAGGAGGAAAAAGTAAAAGCATCCACTGAAGGACAGTAGAAGCTTCCTAATGAATGTGTCCTGTCACTTTAGTGTGTTTATGGAGCATATGTGAAAGTACTGGTCACCTCACTGCACTTAAGCAGTCCTCTGCTTTTATTCCCTTTCCTGTGTGCTATTAGACAAGAGAAGACAGAGACAACTAAGTACTTAAACACATCTAAAACGTGCACAAATTTAAATTGGTTGTGCTTGTTTGGCTCAGCTGAACACAGGCTTTGCATACCAACTGAAACCAATAATCTTCCTCATGCCCTCCTCCAGGTCTAGCAGAAATATCTTAGCAAAATAGATGTTCTTTCGCAAGACTAAATCGTCAAATGTTTCTGGCTTCTGAAACTTACTGTGAGCACGGAGTTGGGACACTCAAAAGCTAAACTCAAAGGGACTGAAATAGCTACTTGAGCAATTGTTTATAATATCTATATTTAATTTTCTACTGTACAGAGTAGAACTGTTTTAAGTATACCTGCTATGCAGCATTTAGCTTCAGGGCCAACACTGGTCTTGAGGCTGCCCTGTCAAGCCTGAGTGACAGTACAGTAGCGCTCACTATCCCATCTCAGAGCCTGCCCCTTGCGCTTTTACGTGTGAGGTGTGCTACCTGCCTCGGACTATGAAAGAGGTGGCCCCTACCACCAGAAGTTCCACAAATTCCAAGCTCCTTGTCGAGAGGAGTGGTGGGATGCACACACATACACACACACAAATCCTTACCTGACTGAAGCAGAACTGCCAGCCACAGATCATCCATCTGTCCACCAGTCTCTGCTGTCCAGCCTATGTAAATGACAAATGTCAAACCTATCTATCAGTATAAACGTGGCCTGAAAGCAGTTATGTATACTTCATGCTACGGCATCTTGGGTGCGGGTTAAACAGCATAATTCACTTGGGAAAGTAAAATATCATCGTAAGAATTTAGCGTGGTCCAATTACTAAACTTTAAATATATACTTCACCTGATTCTGCAGCTGCTTCCACAGAAATCCTTACTGACACATCCATTTTGCAAGTGTACAGATGCTGTTTCAAAAAGGAATTGTCCACGCAGGAAAACTTTACAAAGGGCTATGTTTATTTCTGTTCTGCTCTTCCACTTGGTATAAAGGCAATAAAAAGCAACTTGATCTTAATGTGCTGTGAACTGATAATGAGAAAGTAATGATTAATAAATTTATGAGTCAAGAGGTTGCATGAGTTTATCACTGATCCACCATGAGATGTCAAATCAGGTAAGAATTCAGGAAATGGAACCTGTTAATAGTTGAACCTACACTTGATAAACTTGCTCAATTTTCACAAAGTCCCTAAAGGAGACAGCTCAAACTGTGTTTGCAGATAGTTTTGGAAAGCCCCGATTCTTCCACCCTGCAGAAGCCATTCCTGAAAAGACCTGAAGCACTAGGCAGCTGTTAGATCCTATACCTACAAATCACTTCCTGCAATGTCAAAATGCATAACAATTATTTCAGTTGGTGCTCGTTTGCAAGAAGGCATAATTTGAGAATTGCTGTCACCATGAGGAAAGCCACATACCTGTCAGGAAACAGGGGTTCTGCATAAGCAGCCCCGAAACGGACTTCAGTGTGATTATACAGATATACACGAACAAACTGCTTCAACATACAGTTTGGTATTTCCTCAGGCCAGAAGAGCGTGTACATTCTTTAATTTTTCCTGTCACCATCCATTTCTACTACCTTGCAGTATATGTGAACTACCACATGTTCTTTACCTGCTTTCTCGGCACAATAAGATCATGCATAAATTCTATGATAAAGGAATTCCTTTATTTTTTTTAAAAAAAGATCATTTTTCCATTACCAAGTGAAAACTTTACTTTGTAAAGTTATTTCTTTTCCAATAATATTTTAATATAAAAACTTAAATCACTTACTCTGGTCTTACTGTTCTAACAGGAAGTCTTGCGGCACTGCAGGACCCAGGTGTTTTCAGCCTCACTCTAATCATAAGTTCATCACTTGTTTAAATGAAACCATTTCTGTGGCCACTTACCATCAGCAAAGCATCCTTACCACCAAACTAAAAACAAAGTATCTTCACTAGCCCAGAAGAGACTGAATGCTAGTAGTATTATTACAATGAGAGGCTTTGTAAAAAAAAAAAAAAAAAATTTTATTTTGAAAGTTAGACACAACCTTAAAATTGTACAAAGACAACAAGCACTCAAGTTACACAGTTAGCAGTGAGTACAATGTGAACACAATAACAGTGAGTCTTGCCTCTCTTTATATGTAAATATAAATAGAGATTATCCTTGCCAAACTTCCAGCTTTTTTTTTTTTTTTGCGTTTGTGTTTTTATTTCTTCCCCTGAAAACTACCTCATTATGCTGCAAAACCTAGCAGGGAGCATTTCACTGTTCAGTTCAACAGAAACGCTAAAAAGGGCTCTGGCTAAAAATAGTCCTTCTATCCATGAGAATATCCCATACTTTGCAGAACCAAGTTTCTCTCTCAATTGAAAAACAGCTTTCCCTTTCATTATGTCCAATGTTTCACCTCTTCCAGGGACCTGCCAAATTACAGGCTTCAAAATGTTAGAACTTGCTCACGGGTTTTTTCCAAGAACATGCAAGCTGAAACTAACATGGTACATACGTGTAAGTAGTCACAAAACAGAGAATGTTCTTTTTTTGTATTTTACTCTTTGAAAGTGTTGTTGCAAGAAAAGCACTTTGGAGTCATTTTAGCTGTGAGTTGGTTAAACTAATGTAAGTACATTGCCAGAGAAGAAAATATTTCTTCTTTTTCTTTTTTTTTTTAATTTATATTACATTTAGAGCTTAAAATATATTAACAAAACAACCTGGCAAAAAAGTATCCCTCATAGCTTGTCCTTACATATGTATGTAAAATGAAAAGCAGACGTTGCTACAATCCTCCCTTTACTTCTGCGAGTACTCTTTACAGGAAATACATGGAAAAATAATGCAGTGTTCTAGCAGAAAAAAGGAAAACCCCGTGGAGACTGTTAAACAATTTAACCACAGCCTCTGTTCTAGGAATTAGTTATTACTCAGGTTTAGATACACCAGGAAACTTCTGCTGTAAATCTTTCCTAAGATCAATAGCAATGAAACCAAGCTTATGCTTTACCCAACTATAGCCACACTGGGAAAAATTATGCTCTGAATTTATTTGCAGGACTCTGTTCCAAGACTGAGTGGAACCATTTTTATTTGTTAAGAAAATGAGCGTATCTGTCTTGTTGACGATCTGGGTTATGTCCATGAATACAAACTTACTTACTCATTATTCTTTCTAGATTACCTGTAAGTGCTTCATTTTTCATTGGTTTATGCCATTATGAATATTTGTGGCAATGGATCAGCGTCTTCATTTTCATAAAGCTTGAAAAATGTTGTGGTGGTTTTGGTTGTGGGGTTTTTTTAACAAAAAATATCCTATTATGAAGACACCAGTGTCTTACAAACTGCTGTGCATTGGAATTAAGCCAGTTCCACCCAAAATTCTGACGATTAATTTTTTGCTTCCAAATTGTATGAGTGGGTAGCCTCACCAGGCTCATGCCCTCTGCAGTACCATAAATTGGTACTAGAATAACTACTGAAAATACTTACAGAACTGTATTAGTTCTGTAAACTGAGGCTCTGTACACAGACTGCTTTATAAGTGAAGTAACCTTTTCAGAAACCAAGTGTTCTAGTATTGTTTTGCCTCATGGAAAATGACTTTTTCTGTTTTTAACAAAAGCTGTTGATATTGCTAGTTTATTTTTATGTAAAACTCTGTAAGTGAAAACAACTTGATTTTTTGTTTCCAGTTGTGCAAGAGCCTATTTAACATTATCATTAAGCTTTTCAAAATGTCTTTCAGTTTGCCAGTCAAGTGAAAAACACACATCATAGAATCCTATATAAAATGGTTAGGGGGTGTAGCCTGTGAGATCCCATGTTAGCAAGAACTGAGCTAACTAGCCCAAATTCACACCTTTTGATCATACCATCTTCTCTAGATGCTTCTGTTTAATGGAAGCCTGTTTTCTCAATACTCCACTATTTTCTATTTTCTTCAATTCTAAGATAGCATTCATGAGGTTAAAAAAGAATAAAAAAATTAAAGCAAGGATGTTGTTTCATTGTAAAGAAACAGCAGCTGCAAAAGAACGCTTCCAATTATTCTTAGGACAGTAAAGGCTACTGGCAGTGTACCTTTCAGTTGGCTTAAGAAGATTTATAAAACAGTTCTAGCCCAAGGCAGTTCATGATCTTAAGCTAAACCCAAGCTTGTGCAATAGCAAACGATATTCTCGAAGGCATATTTTGATATCTAAGATTAGAGAAAAAAAATTGCTACTGTTATTTCTGTCTGAAGTTCTAAACCAGCAACCAATACCACTGTCAGGATTGCTGTGACTGCATGGAGTCCCGCTAGCTTCAACAGGGACCAAAGGTGCAGCGGTGTACCGAGTACTCGCGTACTGGTACACATGGATAGGCAGCCTTCTGCTTTTTAGCTTTGTCCATTTATCCCAACAGGTCTCATAGCAGAAGGCTACAAGACGTCATTATAATATAACACAAGTGCATTTCCATAGGAGCTAATTGCACAAAAACCAGCTGTTTAAGTATGTAAGTCTCTCTCAATCCAGCAAAAGAGACTGCTCTAGAAATAGCTAGTGAAATAGCTACAGAAACAAAATAAACAGGTTTATTTGTTTCTTTTTAGCAATTACTTAGTATTGCTGTAAATATCTGGAATAAAAGAAATACTGAGAAACAGGTACTGTGAAACTCTACTGGGGAAGGGAAGCTGAGCAGAACAACTGGCTCCACCTGAGGGAGTTAAAGCATGCTTATGCCATCGTGTCCGCTGAGTGGACGATTTGTGTGCTGCTAGAAAATGCTTTGCATCTCCTTGAACCCAGAGCATCTCAAGGAAATCTAGAGCTGGCAGAAGTTGGTCGTATTCCAGCACTTCACGCAGTGCTCCCTCATTCCATTCAAAAACTTTATGGCGCGCTTGCGTTGAGCGGACTATTTGGCATAATAATTTGGAATAGCTCAGTAACAGTTTACTAGATTTCAGACAGGGTAACGTTACTGAAATTCTTCACTTTCTCATTTTACTTTTTGCCAGCCCAATAGATGGGACCTTGGCAGAGAGTAAGAAATACAGCCCAGGTCTGTAATTCCAGTATAGCTTCAAAGTATATGTGCTTTCCTATTTGCGCTTACAGGTATTAAATAGCCTTCGCAGTAACTATTCTGAAAACTATTTTAATCGCTTTACCTCTGGCGGAGGACAAGGCCAGAGATGTAGAGGACCTTCAGGGACAGATGGAGGAGCCTCTTCTCCTGTGCACCATAAAAAAACTTCCTCAACTTCACAATTTAGTGCCTCTCCCACCTCCAATTTAGATTTAGCATCCTTTATCCTGCTAGTAGGAAAAAGGAGTTAATTCTCTCTACTAAGATCGTGGTTCAGTATAAGTTTCGCTTGCCAGCAGCTGCACTGCAAACCACACTCCGGCACTAGTTTGTCTACTCAGCTTTCAAAGGTTGGCACTGAAACTGAAGGGGACATGTTAAACTGAGACAATGAAATGGTGATATTAAAAAAGCAGCCATGGTAAACCTGCAGAACTCCCAGCTTTATGATAATAGTGGAGTTCAGAGGTCAATCCAAGAGACCAGCTGTTTAAGCTGGAGAATGAATACATCCACAGTTGCACCAAATAGGACAAGAGAGCATTCTTGAAGAAAAATGTTTCCCGTTTTAGAACGTAAACTGAACTTGAATAGGAATCTGCAACAATCCTCCCCCAACAGAGCAGTTGTGTTTTAACTAACCATTCTACAGCTTCTTGCATTTCAAACATGCAGCACTTCTTGGTCACTCACAGGCAGGATACTGGACAAAGCAATCCGCTGACATGATTAACAACCCCTACCACATCATCTTCCTCGTATATTCAGATGCACAGTTTAGGCAAGCGAGGTCCTCCATCCGAGTGCCGTTTTCTTATCGTCACTGAACATAGATAAGGTGTATGCCAGGTACGTTCCCTACATTCATCACGAGTTCTACATCAATGTAGCTCTGAAGTCTGCAGCAGGGTTAGCAACAGTCTGTGGCACACCATTAAGTTCACAAATAGATTGTCATTTCTACAATAATACAAAATAGCTGTAAAACCAATATGTAACACTGTATATATGCATGAATATAAAAATAAACCACGCCATCAATATGCAAAACTTCACAACGATGATGAAAACAGTTTTCTTCTCAACGGTCTTCAGTATTGATGAGTTGGTTCTCATTGTCATACCCATCAGGTAGGTATGCTTTCCTTAGCTGGTCTGATTTAGGTATCGAACTGCCATTCTTGACGTAGCGGGACAGGAAGGCTCGCACAGATGGGTGGTCGGCCTTCTCAAGTGGAATATTAGCTTCCAGGCACATTTTCACAAAGTCCTGGATGACGCTGGTTTTCTCTGTTTGGGCAGTGCTGTTGCACTGAAGGGAGGCAGTCAGAGTCCTTTGCTTCTTCCTGACGTTCTGTTCTTCAAACTCTGCCTTTCGCTTTGTGTGTGTTTTAGACTTGAGGTGGTCATTAATCGCAGACTTGCGAACGTGATTCAGAACCACGTTGCAGGAAGTACAGAAGAGTTTTCCTCCATCTTCGTGCAGCTCACTGCCAAACTCAGTTACCCGATCCTGAGGAGTTACATACAAAGCAGTCTTCGAGCGGTTACGTGATGGAGCGGACTTCACTCCAAATCGTTCCATTGCTGCCTTCAATGCGCTTTACCTGAAAGCTGGGGGGGGAGAAAAAAGTACTGTTAAAGTGTGTTAATGATTTCAACCAAATGGTGAATAGACTGCATCCAGAACTATCCAACATAGCACTTACTGACAGATTATTACTTACTTACTAAAAGATTATTACATGTAAGATACATGTATGAAACTATTATTGAAAGGTTCTTCAACTTGAAGTCTAACGAACTTAGGGAGACTGAAGTTCCTCATGGGTCAGAGCAAAATACTTTTTTAGTTTCTACAACTACAAAGCTCAACAGAACCCTCAAAACTCAATCTGTTCATCACTGAAAATCAAATAGAAAGTGTTTTTTTTTGCTTTTTCTTGAAAAATTTTACTCTTAGGGTAAAGAGTGCTTTCTTCTTAGTAATATTTGACAGTTTCTTGGTTATGTTAAGTCAGTATTTTTCTGTTTACTGCCTAAAAATGTGTATTAGATCTGTTAGCAAAAACTTACTTGTCCAAATATCAGGCAAGAAGGCCACTACTGCCACGAAAGCCAGTAAAAACAAACAAAAATCAACAAAAGCAAACCTGAGCTTTGCCAGCACTCATTTGGGAACACCCCTCACTTTTGCCCCAACTCAAGCCACAACCATTAGATTGAACCTTAACTCAGAGTCAAAACCAAATCAGCAAATAATTTTGTCATTGCAACTACAGACTGGTGAAAGAGCCTAATGTGAACAGAAAACTGCATCCATTTCCATGCAAAACAGGAACCTGTATTTTCAAAGACAACTTCTCTGAGGAAGGTCACTGCTAATTAAGAGAGCTGGACACTTCTCACATCACTCTAAATTACACCGTGATACCAAAGCAGAAAATAACCTAGTCAAGGGTAGTAAAATTAAAACAGTACCTATTTCTTTTTTTTCTGTTGTTCAGAAACAGAGTAGCTGGTGTAAATCTCAGCCAAGATAATTTAAGTCCTTTTCAAAGTCAAGTTGAAGAAACAGTTCTGTTCAGGTCTGAGGTTTTCTGAGCAAAATGACCATTTATGACATGAATTACTCACTTCCTTATAAAAAAAAAAAGGCAACAGGTGTTTATTAAAAATATATATATAGGCAAATACTTTGAGGAAATACAACAGGTTGTCTGAGCATTTACTTATAGGTATGAGTGACTTTGAAGAACTCGTGTTGGCTGTGCTTACAAGGCATGCTGAGAGACTGGAATACCTCTGGATGTGTCAGATTCTGTACTTAGTTACACATACAGAGTTTACTGTTGCAACATTTTAAAAGATCTGCCTTTAAAAGACCAGAATTCGAAACTGTAAGTCTAGCTTGGCAAGTTCTAAGGACTGAATGGAGTTTTTGGTGTCCAGAATGCCTTGTGCTTGCTCTGGAAATAGAGTAGAGGAATGAAGAAGTCAGTCTTCAGAATTATGTTTTTTCTCAAACCACTGCTACAGTAAGATATGACAACTTTTTGGGGAAAAAAAAAAAAAAAAAAAAGAGGAGACAAAGCTCTTGCTATTAGCTATTTTCCTAGTTTATTTTTTGGAGTGTCTCAGATTTTCCAGAACTGTAAATCTTGACTGATACTGCACAACACTACAGACTAAGATAAACAAACTTTTAAAATTCTTTTTGCTGCTTTACACCATTTATCCCCATGAGTTTCCAAAGTAACCGTTCCCTGAAATCAAGCAGAAAACAACTCTTAACCTAACATAAACTTGTTGCTTAGGCTTCCAAAATGTCGTACCTACCAAACGAGGTGCTTGCCCTCTTACTTTAGCAAAATCCGTGGGAATTCTGTGAGCGGGGCAGAGGTTTTGGTGTGGTTTGGCTGGGTTTTTTGTCCCAAGTGCCGGCATGGATTCCCTGATGCCTACTAATGCCTGAACTACTTCTGGGCTCCCCAGCGCAGGGGAAGGCGTGCGTGCAGGTAAAGCAGCCAGGACAGACAGACACCCCCTCTGCCCTCCGTTACGCTTCCAACCGAGGCCAGCTTTTCCCGGGGAAGGCGGAGGAGCGCGCCTCGGCCGGAAGGTGCCACCGGGGACAGACAGAGCCGTTCGCGGCGTGCAGGGCACCGCCGGGCGCGCCCGGGCTGGGGAGGCACACGAGCCGGCATTTCCGACCGACAAAACGGGCTCGCTGCGACCGGCAGCCGGAACTCGGAGCGTTTATTCCCTGCGGTTCGGTCATCGTCGCCGTTTAACCCGGGAGGGCCTCTGAGGAGCGGCGGGGTCCGTGCCCCATCTCTCTCCCTTCCCCCCGCCCCGGGGGGGGCCGAGGGAACGGCCCGTTCCAGCCCGCGGGGGCGGCAGCGAAACCCCCCGCCCCCTTCCCGCCAGGCCTCG
>VWZZ01000858.1:223916-262540 GCA_013399095.1 Psophia crepitans | reverse complement strand
ATTAAACTCTTGTACCTGAACCCACGAGTTTTCTCACTTTCGCTCTTCTGATTCTCTCCCCCTTTTCCGATGAGGGGGACTGAGCGCATGTTTATGTGGTGCCCAGCCAACGGCTGGAGTAAAACCGTGACACTGAGAAAGGGAAGAAAATAGTCCAAATTCTTCTGAAAACTGTTTTCACCCTCCAGTGACGTAAGGTCAAGGGACCTGCACAGGAGATCCACTTTTTAGGAATAAAATGGCACGATAGGCATCATCAGATCCCAATGGATGTGATCAACAAAATAGTAGCTGTGTCTCCAGCAACTGACAAAAAAGGAAACTCAAGCTTTCTTAGGTGTTCTGGGTTTCTGGAAGATGCATATTCCAGTCTGATTGTAAGCCCTCTCTATCAGGTGACCTGGAAGCAGAACAATTTCAACTGGGGCTCTGAGCAACAACAAGCCTTTGAACAAATTAAACAGGAAATAGTTCACGTGGTGGCCCTTGGGCCAGTCCAGGCAGGACCAAATGTAAAGAATGCGCTTTACATTGTAGCTGGGGAGACCGGCACTACCTGGAGTCTCTGGCAGAAAGTGCTGGGGAGACTCAAGGTTGACCCCTGGGGTTTTGGAAGTGGGTACACTGAGGATCCGAGGCCTGCTACACTCCAACTGAAAAGAGATATGGGCAGCATATGAAGGGGTTTGAGCTGCTTCCAAAGTGGTTGGTACTGCACCCCAGCTCCTCCTGGTACCCTGCCTGCTGGTTGGGGCTGGGTATTCAAAGGGAGGGTCCCCTCTGCACACCCTGCAGCTGATGCTACGTGGAGTAAGTGGATCACACTGATCACACAGTGGGCTCCAATAGGAAACCCCAATAGCCCAGGAATTCTGGAACTGATCGTGGACTGGCCAGGAGGCAAAGATTTTGGAATTTTGTCAGAGAAGGAGGTGATGTGCCGAAGAAGCCCTGCTATGTAATAAAGTACCAGAAAATGAGAAGCAACAGGCCTTGTTCACTGCTGGATCCTGTCACACTGTGGGAAAACATCGAAGATGAAAGGCTGCTCTGTGGAATCCTGCATGATGAGTTGCAGAAGCTGCTGAAGGAGAACGTGAATCAAGGTAGTTAGCAGAGGTGAAAGTCATCCAGCTGGTTTTAGACATTGCTGAATGAGAAAAGTGATCAATGCTCTACCTCTACACTGACTCATGGGTGGTGGCAAATGTCCTGTGGGGATGGTTACACTAATGGAAGCAGAGCAACTGTCAGTGCAGAGGCAAACCCATCTGGGCTGCCGAATTACGGCAAGATACTGCTGCCCAGCTGGGGAGGCTGGTTGTAGGAGTATATGTACTCCTACAGTACAGGCAAACGTGTTGTGGGACCACGTACCCAAGATTCAGGCCCCTGAGGAACATCAGAACAACTGGCAAGCAGATCAGGCTGCTAAGATTGAGGTGGCTCAGGTGGATCTGAACTGGCAACATAAGGGTGAATTATTTATAGCTTGGTGGACCCATGATACCTCAGGCCATCAGGAGGAGGTGCACCATATAGCTGGGACTGTGATTGAGGGACAAACTTTACCATGGATGCCATTGCACAGGTCATCCATGAATGTGAAACCTGTGAGGCGATCAAGCAAGCCAAGTGGTTAAAGCCTTTGTGGTATGGAGGACAATGGCTGAAATATAAATATGGGGAAGCCTGGCAGACCTATTACATCACACTCCCACAAACCCTCCAAGGCAAGCACCACGTGCTAACAATGGTGGAAACAACCATCAGATGGCTGGAAACATACCCTGTGCCCTATGCTGCCACCCGGAATGCTATCCTGGGCCTTGAAAAGCAAGTCTTGCAGTGACATGGCACCCCAGAAAGAATCAAGACAACGTGACTCATTTCCGGAACAACCTCATAGACACCTGGGCCATACAGCATGGCATTGAGTGGGTGTATCACACCCCCTACCATGCACCAACCTCTGGGAAAATTGAATGGTACAATCAACTGCAGAAGACTACATTGAGAGCAGTGGGTGGTGGAACCTTCAAACACTGGGCTGCCCATTTAGCAATAATTAACTTTAGGTTCTACTAATCAAGCTGGCCCTGCCCAGTCAAAACTTCCGCGTACAGTAGAAGGGGATAAAGTTCCCGTAGTGCACCTAAAGACTATGTTGAGGAAGACTGTCTGGGTTAGCCTTGCTGTAGGAAAAGGCAAACCATTCATGGGATTGCTCTTGCTCAAGGACAGAGGTGTACTTGGTGGGTGATGTGGCAGGATGGGGAAGTCCAATGTGCACCTCAGGGGGATCTGATTTTGGGTGAGAGAGGACAATGATTTAAATTCTGTGTTAATTGCTACCTAATTTTGGATGTCATCACTACTATGATTGCTGTATGCCATAAAAATGCTATTACAGTAAAAATCACCCAGACTAATGAAGTATGAACTTTGATGAAACCAAGCAAGGTACAGAGGTGATGAAACCAGAACGGGCTTCAGCAATCAGCACCCAGCAGCTTCCTTGAAATCGACATCTTCACCATTCAGACCATGGGCATAGGCCGTGCCAGATAGACTAGCTGCAAGCTTCAGATGCAGCATGCAACAGTCCAACAGCATGCACCATCTCTTCTGCCCTGAGAGACTGTTACGGCAGGTGGAGCCCAAAAGTCTTGGACTAAACAAACTCCGTGGATGTTTTAGAGGGATGAGCCATGGACTAACAGAATATATGTGTATAAATATCAAAAGACAGGGGAGGTGATGGTGATTAAGTGGAATGTATTGGGAAGTATAGAACCTGGTCGTGAGGTATGTGGTGTGGAATTAAGGAGTGGATACTGTCCTGGTTTCAGCTGGGATAGTGTTAATTATCTTTCTAGTAGCCAGTACGGTGCTGTGTTTTGGATTCAGTATGAAAATAAAGTGGATAACACACTGATGCTTTTAGTTGTTGCTGGGTAGTTGTAGTGCCTACGCTCAGTCCAGGACTTTTCACTTTCTCGTGCCCTGCCAGCTACACCAGAAGGTGGGAGAGCACAGCCAGGGCAGCCGGCCCAGGCTGGCCAGAGGGACATTCCCTGCCATACAGCTCTGGATATAACTGGAGAAGGAAGCTGGGAGGTGGGATGACTGCTCGGAAACAGACTGGGCATTGGAGTGTTTTATTTTCCTTTTGAATGTGGTGAGCAATTGCATTTGTCTGTCACTTGTGTTAATATTGTTATTATTGTTGTTATTATTTTCCTCTGTTATTCTATCAAACTGTCTTTATCTCAACCCATGAGTTTTTTTCCATTCTCCCCATTCCTTTCCTGGCGGGGAGGGGTGATTAAGTGGCTGCGTGGTGCCTAGTTACTGGCTGGGGTTAAACCACAATGAGTAGGTAATGCAAAAATCAGAAAGTTAAGTCATTTTGGATAGCAGTTGTTCAGATAAGAGAAAGAAGTAATTGTACTTTTTAACTTGAAATTCATCTTAAGTTGTGTTTTACTAGTATCGCTGGTGATGTGGACATAGGCATTCGTGTGTGCTCCCAAGGTTGATAGTTCTGTCTTTGATATAGAATCAAAACAATTCCTTAAATGAGTTGACTTTAGTGTCCCCCTGTCTCCTCCCCAAGTTAATCAAAAGGTGAGAGTAATGTTACTGCTTGGAGTGGTTGGCAAACTTGCTGAGGGTACACTTTGCAGTGTAAGTTTTTCTGTCATAAACTCTTACACAGGCACACTTACTACAGTGCTACAAGTAGCCAAAACTGCTTTTCTAGGATTAATACATAGTTTTTGCTGTTGTGCAAGTGACAGATTGTAATTATGTGTGGAAACTGATTCTTGGGTGACTAAAGTTATGGATGTATGGAACCCAGTCTTAGATACTGGTTTTACCTCAAGCAGGCTGAGGAAATGGATGAGATTTCATTGATTAAGGGTGCGGAGAAGCATTTAGCTGTAAGGGTAGAGCTTTGGCAGAAACTAGTCTCATAGGATGTGTCATGCTGTTGCTGGGTGATGTTTTCTCTTTTGCCAGAAGTGTGTTTATGTTTGGGTACTCCTTATGTAATATTCACATGTGAATTGCTGTAAAGCCATTGCTTACATCCTTTTTTTTTAAGTTAAACCGTAGAAAACCATGTTAAACTTGTACCTGTTCGGTCACGTTCTTTGTTATCTTAAAATCTTAAGGACTTTTCTACTTTTTATTTGGATAATGGAGTCCTTTTTTGCAAGAACAGAGTTAGCTTGTTTGCAGAAAACAGAGCAAAATGCTCGTCATCTACTAACTAGGTTAAAAACATGGGGGGGAGGAAAAAAGGTGTGATTATTTCATCCGATGTGTCCACGTAGAGTAAATTTAGTGTTACTCAAGTTCTTTTCTTGAATTTAACTTTGATATCCAAGCTGCTCTGATAGTTTTGCTGAATAGGCAACTGTGGTAGGTGTTGCTTTTAATTACGTTTTTTTTAACATGCCCCTCTTTTGTTTGGTATTTTAAATCATTTTTGGTTTGTTCTGTTCTGTGACAACAACTATATTTGCTTATTATAACAAATGACAACTGCTGTATTTGCCAACTATTCCATATAGAATATGTGTGGAGTATGGTTTGGAATTTATTTCATACTTAGTTTAGCTTTTTCTCTCCCCGCCTGCCCTCATCTCTTACTGGTGATTGTTGCAAGACTCCTGAGAACTGACCAATTTTAGACTTTTTCTTTTTTCCCCTGGGACTGACGAGTGCCTGGTTTTAGGTATCCGTACTCAGAAAAAGAAGTGTGCTGTTCATATTCTTCCTGACCGTTTTGGGGCGAGGAGGCTGTTGCTGTGAATCTTTGAGTAGCAGACTAGCTGCCTAACTACGGTAACGCTTCTGGTGTGCTCTTTTGCTTTCTGTGCTCCCTCTGGTGCTTCTGTGGCAGGCCAGTTCAGAGAGCTGATGCTAACAGTGACTGGTGGCTTTATTTTTGGGAGAGGAGGCTGTGCTTTGCCAGTTAGTTCCTGAACTAGTTTGCGTTGGGTTCAGATGCACCTTGCTGTGGGTGCAGCAAGGGCAGCTAGTAAGTATGTGTGGGCAGTAGGACTGCACATTTCGGAGATTTCAATGTCTAACTACTGTTGTCAGCATGAGCCTTTGAACACTGATTATTTGCAGAAGCAATACACTGACATTAGGACCAGAATCTTGTCAAAAGTTCATATATGCCTAACCAGAGTGAGATGAACAAATACAGTAACTTTTCCCTCTGTACAGTAAATTAGCTGAACTGAAAATAGTTAGTGAATTGAATTGAATTCACATTTGGTGAATATCTCTTTCAACTCATATAGCCATCTAGCATACACAGCATCCCTTTAGTAAGGAGCTCGACAGCTTAATTGCAGACTGTGTGAAGAATTACCTCCTATAATTTATTTTGATCCTGTTTGCCAACCTTGTTTGGTGTCTCCTTTTAGGTTGTATTTCTTTACAATCTAAAGTGTCCCAGTTAGCTTCATTGATCCTTATGTGAAATTTATTTCACTTCTTAGCATTTCTTGCCTTCCTTGAAAGCTTTTTTTTTTTTAGAACTTCTGTATTCTCTTGAGATAGGAATGGGTAGGCAGCAAACCAGTATGGAATTTCATAGATGTGGGGATGTGCTATAGTTTTGAGTAGTTAGCACTTTGCGTTGTTTTATCTTATTACCCTCCTAATACTCAATTTGCTTTCTTGGCCACTGTGATGAGCATTGAAGTGATTTTTTCATTAAAGTGTCTGCCATAATAACACAGCCTTGCTCTTGGGTGGTAACTGTCAGTTTGAAGGCCATTATATTGCATGTTTGGATTGTTTTGTTCCCCAGGTGCCACTGCACACTTGTCTGTGCTGAATTTAATTGCTCATTTTCATAAACCCTGTCTGCAGTTCTGTACGGTTAGCACTTAATGCTACCGAGGGTGGGGTGGGGGAACAAAAAAACCCAACCCAGTATCGTCACAAAATGTTGTCTCATTGCTTGAAGTAATTTCTGAATTTGTCTATGCTGTGCCTCAGGTCAAAGTGTTGTGAAACTCCATGGTGGGAACTGATGTTTTATTTCTACCTTTGACCATTTGGAGGCTAAAACCACTAAAGGACATTCGTTCTCTCTGTCTACTTTATTTCTCCTAAGGCTTTTGTGTTTTCCCTCACACCTTGTTAAAAATATTTCAGAGAACTCACAATAGAGGTGTGAGGCAGTACTATTTTATACAGTGTTTATTCTTCCTTGTAAGAGGATGAGTATTTATCTACAAGTCTGCTAGTTTTCTTCCAGTTGACCTAGATATTTTCTGCATTAAGCTAACAGATTTTCAAATGGGAATTATTAAAATAAATTTGGTGGAAAGTCAGAATCTACTTAGGAAATATAAATCAGTCTCAGTTGTTGGTGGTGAGAAAAAATTACTGGTCCCATTATCAGTAACCTCTTTGCTTTCGAGAAGCTATAACCAAACTGTCAGAAATGGGACACTGCCCAGTTCCTGTTGCAGAGCCTTAAACGAGTTAGGCATGCAGCTTAGGAACTACAAATGCAAGCCACAGTCTGACTTAGTCCTTCATTTAGTTCATGGGAATTAGACAAATCTCAGTGGGATTCACAGATTTTTAAGTCAAAAAGAAATCCTGAAGAGGGATATATCTGATGTTTGGTTTAGTCTATGCTTTGTTGGCTGGCCTGGCCCTTGAGATAGGTGGTGAGGGTTGGCACTTCATAGCGTTCTTGAAGCCAGCTACTCGTCTTCCGTGTGCTGTGGAGTGCTTTACTTTCTCTGTACAACATGGCTGATGGCATTGTGTTTCCCCTTCTGCTTCTGACTTTCTCAGGATGTAGGAGGTTTCAGTTAGGCTTCCTCAGCTGGAGAAGTGACCTAGGCCCTGAAGTGCAGCTAGTCTGCTCTTCTGCTTATGTTGAAGCCGTGCCATGATAATGAAAAAAACAAAGCAAGTGAGCAAAGGCGCCTGACTGTAATGCAGTGAAATAAGTTACGTGCCAGAGCATAGAAATAATATGGTTTTCAGACTCTGCTTAGAATACTGAGTCACATCTCAGCTGTTGATTAAAGGAGAGACGACCCAAAGCCCTTGGCTGCCTTCTTACTGGGGGACTGCAGCGTAACAGCTAGTCTGTCACAGAGTTTGTGGGTGCCTTTACAGACATCTGTTTCATTGCTCTGCTTTGTGCTGAGCTCAGTGCCGTGTGTTCTGTACTTGAAATGTTCTAAATGGACCGGGCCTTTCAGAGGATTAAATTGTAGGGGTACCTGTTCAGAAATATCAGATGGTGCTGAGTTATTGAGCCTCCCAGTGTGAGCATAGGCAGTGCCAGAAATATTACTGGATTTATTAATACAAACAAGACTGACTAGATGACCAGCCAAGGATTTTTCTCCATCAAAACATCTGTTTTTCACCTTCATCTTTCTCTGTAAATAGTGGTGCAGTTCCATATCTACAGATCAGGTCATAACTAGCTTTAGTTCTCTCATATAGATACAAAGGCCAAATTTACTTATTTGATCGGATAAGGCAGAGTGAGTTGAGTTTTGTGCCTTTCTCTGCTGACATGAAGATTAGAGGAGCATATGCTAGTGGTTCCCCTCTTTGAAAGTTTTAGAATGGAATGTATGGATACTGTTATAGACTCTCTAATTTGGGTCGTCTTGCAAAATAAAAACTTGTGTTTAAATGCAGAGTGTAATATCCACTGTGATAATATGTAAGAAGCAACGATTTCCTGCCTTACCCTCTGTGAAGAACAGCTGAAGGTCTTTTGTGGTATATCTTTTGTATATAATGTAGGACATAACATTTCTATTTATTTTTTTTGGGCAAGGAGACAAAATGGTCAGGTTTTTTGGTTACAGACCCTGCTTCTGAGGGAGAAAGAGTGGAAGATAAAGCTGATGCAGTATTAGCTACTTCTTTCTGACTAAAGAGAGTGTTTTACATTGTAATATGTATTTCAATTTTTTTGTTGTTAGGTTGTTGAAGACTATGCTGGAAGATGGCAGGTTCCTTTGCCTCAGCTTCAGGTGCTTCAGACGGCTCTCTGTTGTTTCACATCTGCCTGTGTATCATTCCCAGCTGAATGTGAGCACGTACAATATGTATTGAGTAGCCTAGCTTTGTAAGTACATATTTTTCTTTTTTTATTACTTCCTTTACAATATAGGCTGTTTATGTTACTTTGATAATAGTGGTAGGGTCTTGGAGTTTTACAGAGCTTTTAAGAGTGGTTTTATCAGGTGACTGAGCTGCGTGGAACCAAGAATTGCTAACTAGGGATACAAAAATTAGAATTTAGTTTAGTCTTTTTATGTCCTTGTTAAATATTCAAATTGGGTATTACAGTGTTGTGTCATAAAGGTTTTCTGGCAAAATGGATAATCTAAAGCAATAAGTAATCACCATTTAGACTCTGATTTGGAAAACCTTGGTTTGGAATATTTGAAGACCAACCTTTGACAGCCTATAATAGTAAATAAAAGTTATTTAAAGTCTTTGCTGTTCTACCTATAGTGATGTAATAAGCTAAGTATTTAAGATAAAATTCTTGTAGTGTTTAAGAAATTAGTTGATTTTAAAATGGATTTTTATGTTTGAGTCATCAAAATGCTTATGGGAATGACTTGTTATACATTTAACTGACCAAAAATTATATTCAACTTACAGAATTGATGAATATTTGGTCATAAATCTTGTTATAATCTTGATTTTCTGGATGCAGTGGTAGTTTTCCCATGTGAAGGCTGAAAGTGTCAGGGTAATGGTCAGTAGATAAGTGGAAGTCCCCCTTTGTTTTCTTGCTCTGAAAACTTGCTTTTCAGGTCCCAGTGTTGAATGGAAGGGAAAAAATTAAAAATCTTCAGATGAGTTAGATGTACTAACCGAGATGCAATGTATTTGATCTTCTCTCAGCAGATAGAGACAAAAACCTAAAAGCTAACTTTATTGCTTTGGTGTGAGTAAATCAGATTTATTGGTCCAGCTGGTTAAACTGCTTCCTTGTTGAGTAATGCTTTAAAATACAGCTTGATATTTTTGTTCAGAATTTTTTGTGGAAATGTCTCACTCCTACTTCTAGTCAGCAGAAGTGAATGCTCTCCTAGTCTTCCTTTCATAGTTTACTTGGTCAAGAGAACTGAGTTGCTTATAGTTTCTACTGTTCTTGAGCTATTAGTATTAATTACATAACAGTCAGGGCTTTGTTATGTACACTTACAGAGTATCTGCTCTCTGTAAGTGGTGAAACTTCACCAAAGAGAGTTACTGTTTTGTGTGTGTGTGAAACTGTGACATGGGACTATTTATGGAATCAGAAGATTACAGTTTTTAAAACTGGAATGCTCAGGTACTGGAGAATGACTAGTGGTTGCACCAAAATGTGGTGACTTCTTTTTCCGCACTGGTTCTTAGAAGAAAAAAAATAAAATAAATCCTAAAGTTCAAACCACACTTGTATATACTTTCAAATGTCAAAGCTTGGGAGGAAAAAAAGGCAGAAGTGCAGGTATTTGTTGTATGTTGGGTGATCGGTTCCTGATAATCTCAAAGATATCTTCTTCCATTCTAGAATGCCACCTTAGTTTTTCTTCTGACTCTGCTTGGCTGGCATAGTTTTGCATGTGGTGTCATAGAGGGATCCTGGGACTTAGTAGTTGCAGTTACCCAGGAAACCTTGCTTGAATCTCTTTTTTGGAAAATTCAGCATACATTAAGTCTTATTTCTTGGAGAGCAAAAATCTGCCTGACTGTATTGTCATACTTGAGTAAGATTTCCTTGGTAACCGGACAATAAACTATTAACAGTAGTGACTGTTGCATTTCCTGTATTTATTTGCCTTGTTATTCATCACAAATGAAGCAGCACCTGTATCACTATTCATATCAGAGTTTTTTAATGATGGTGCCAGCATACTAGTGTGTTTGGGCAATCTTCTGATGCCAGTAATATCAAAGTAGTGATACGGTAAATCTAGAAGCACCATTATTATGGAGAGATGGATGTAAATGTAGATGTGCAACATTGCACACTGGTTTAAGAGAACAGGTCCAAGCTGGAATTTGCTATAGTAATTTCAGTTGAATGGAGGCTGGTGATGAGGAAACATAAATATTTTGATAGCAACTTTATTAGTCTGATCAGAGTGCAGAGCAGGTATATTGATAGAAAACTCTAGTCTACCCTTGTTCACATACAGTTTCCAGTTTTTTGTTTGTTTGGGTTTGTTTTTTTTTTGTGAAGATCCTATTCTCTTTTAAATCAGTCCGAGCAAATAAAAACGGATGCATGCATCATTTGCTATAACTTGTTTTGTCTTAGTATTTAAGTTTCAGTTTGGCTGCTTTCCAGATCATGACATGACTCATGCCTGACCTTTCCCGAGAGTCAAGTATGCTGCAAAATTTTGTTTATCAACATGAAATGAGATAATGTTTTTCAGAACAAAGTACTTATTTGGGTACTGGCTAGTTTGTGTGTTTTTTTTTTCCTCATCCATACTTGAGTTGAGATTCAAGGACATAATCTGGAGCAAAATTCTGTCACTGAACATACTGAATATGTATCTTAAATTTTCTAGGTCTTTTTTTGGCATAGTTTATCACTGGTTAGGATGAAAAATACTGCAGCATAATCTAAAGGAAACTTAATTTTATGACACTTTTGCATTATTCCCATACAAAACTTCTTTTTGTGTAGGCGAATATCAAGATCTTTTAATGTACAGTATTTCTGAAAATGTTATTGAGAGGACAAAAAAAAGCCTTAGGTCTGCTTTTTAACTGTTTTTGAATTAAACTTTATTAAAAACAAAACATTTTGGGGTTTAGGACTAATTTGGGTGTCAATGTCAAGTATAGTCGAGTTTGGCTTTAAATTTGTGGATAACTGCAGTGAATTTAAATGTTCTGCAGATGCATTCCTTGTCCAGTTGTTCATGAAAATCCACCGTTTCTTTTACAAGCTGTTGCAGCGAAAGACTAAATAAAGTAGTCAGGAAAGAAAGTGCCATCAGCAAGATCCTGAGTCAAAAACCTGTAGGTTGGAAGAGTGCTAGAATCTCTTTCAGGAGTCATCTTCTACTTTCTCCATCTCTTCCTCCTTATTTTCCCTGTTAGTTTGCAAAAAATGTCTAGAATAAGCGTAAAAAAACCCTCATATTTTCTTCTGTTACAAGACCAAAGCTTTTACTGTTCAGTCCTGTTTCTAAAACTTCCTAGATACAGTTTTTCTTTCATCACTCTTTCAATCCTACTGTCAGGTTTGTTTGTCTCAGTCACTGTAAATAAAATGCTAGACAAGTATTTTGATGGTGGAAAACATGGAGGCCACAGGTTAGTTTGAATCTAGGCTGCTGTTGGAAGGGATCAGTCCTGCCTTCCCCTTACCTGCCTCCTCTTTTGAGGTAACACTTGTGAATTCATCTTGCTGCACGTAGACCTGATTTACTTAAACTTGTTGCTGGTAAAATTGAAGTTTTATGAATTCATTTGAATGCCACACAGAAGATGGATGTTGTTCCACTTGCATATTTTGCACAAAAACTCTCCTTTGAAAATAATCTTTAAAGGCTTTTATTTGAAAATATGAGATTAATAGCATCTTTAAACCTGCATCTTCACAGAGAGACTTCAGTGGGCATTTCATGCAGAAATGGAATAAAATGCGTTAGTAGAAAGTGCTTTTCATACTTGAAATATGAATTGGTAGGAATCTGCATTCACATGAAGTTACTATTCCTTGAGTGCAACTCCTTATAGGCTGTGCAAACCATAGTAATTTTACAGTTTCCTCAAAATTTCTATGTATCTTGACATGCTTTGGCTTTTGAGGAAGGTTCACTTTTGTAATGGTGAATGGGGAGCAGCAGTATGGAGAATGTAAGAGTTCTTGAGGGAAAAGATCAGGCAGGTACTGTCAGTCTAAATGCCCTGAACTTATGAGAAAGGTGTGGCAGAAGGGATTTTAAGTTGTACTTAAGTATGGCTGATTTGGTCTTGTTAGCACATCTGTAGCTGTATTGTATTGATGTCTGACGAAAAATGTGTTTGGGGGGGATGTGTGGAAGTCTAACTACCAAAACCAGCACAAAATACCAGACCAACGTCAAGTTTTTGAAATGTGAATTGCATTTAGAGAGTGTGGGTGTTAGCCAAACTTTAAAGCGACTCTGGCATAGGCACAGTTCTAGAACTTAAAGTCCTAATTTTGTTTTTTGTGCTGTGAAAACTAATAGACTTACAGCAGTTTCATCTTTTTAATTAACATTTTTAGCTTGGTTGACTTGTCACTACTTCTGTTTTTTAGGAGTTTTTTTGAATTGCTGCTGTTCTTTGGAAAGGATGAGTTCTATGAAGATCCTTTGAAAGATATTTTAGGTTCAATCCAGGTAGTGTTGCCTACTTTCATATAAACATTTACTATTATTTTAGTACATGTAAAGCCAGTTTTTGTGGATATATAACCTGGAGGAAACATGCCATTATAGTGGAAGAAGGTGGCTGCTTTACTTAGATTTATACCCAAAGGGAAAAAGGGGAGAGAAGGAAAAAAAAAAAGGATATTTGAAGGAAAAGCCATTTATTCTTACATTTATCATCAGTATTGCTATTTGAATCTACTTGGACTCAGTAAAATGTATGTCTCTGTTTGTAATACCAATCTTGTTAAAGACACATTTTGTCCTTTTCCCGTATAGAAGAGGGAAGCTTTGGTTGTTTATATCTAATTAGATCTTAATGTCATCCAGTGTTGCATACCAGTTCATGACATGAAACCTCAAGATTCCCTCTGCGGTTTTAAACAGTAAATTTGAAATTGAAGCTCTGTCTCAATGTCAGGTCAGCATAAACTCTCATTGCTTGAAACTGTTGTACCCTTGGCTAGACTGGGACAAGGTTTTGTGTGGCTATATACAACTGCATAAGATAAATGATCCTGAATTTAAAAACTTGCCTTTTTTTGTGAGATGAGTGTTTTTGACCTGATTTTGACAGTCGAGCTCACAGCATGGGAGCACAAGCACTTGGGCCACCATAGGAGGAAACTTTAATGTAGGGAAAGAAAGGATGAAAACCAGGGTGGTTTCTTCTGTTAATACTGATTATAGAACTGCAGTTTGAGAAATAGCTATCCCTTTGTTATTTTTCTGTTGATATCTGTTTGTTACTGCTGCTACAAATTAATGTGTCAGCACTAATTACCTTAATTATCAAACCAGCAGCAATTACATGCTTGATTAAAATTGGTGGAAGAATGCAGTCAAGGAGTGGCTTAGCAGCCTCAGGAATGGGTAGGGTGTCTTGTAGAAGAGGAATGGGACATTTTGGCAGTCCTGCAGTGAGTGTCTTTCAAAAACAGTCCGTGAACAAGACAGAATTTAGGAAAAAGTGTGATATATAATACCTTCCTCTGTGTTTTTGTATTACAATGCTCAATTGCCTTGACTTTTAAATAATGAATCTATTAAAATACATTTTTACATAATTTTCTAGATAAAGAATTTCTGAATCAGTTGTGTAGTCAAACTGGTAGTGAAAACCATTGCTTTGGTTACTTAACCATTTTTTTTACCATCAAACATACTCATCTGAACATAAAAGAAAAAGGTTGAAAATAAAGAATTTACAGCAGAAAAGCACATGTGAATAAGTTCATTGTATGTACATAGACACCATTCTTCAGCTGCGTTTTTCGTTTCAAAATTAGGTATCTTTTATGTGATTAAAATTCTACTGTTGATTAACATTGATATTGTCACTTTTACTAGCAAATAACAAGGGGGGGGAACTTGACATGTGAAAATCATGGGTGGCTAAAACACTCTGGGTTATTTTGGGCAAGCATAATTTCTGTTATGCAGAGATTTGGAGAAAAATGGTTGCTTGAGGGCTGGTGACTCACACGGCTTAATTCAGTTTTTCCCTCGTAGAATTCAGACACTATCACTGGATCACAAATCCAGCATCGACATGTCTAAATCTGTGCAAACTAGCGTGAGGTGAAGACTTCTCCTGCAGCATATGCCAGTAGTATCTCTAACTCAAGGAAAGGCGTTTTTGCATTGTGATGCAAATGACAGGCTCTTGCTTGCTCATGTAGAAGATACGAACATTCTGGCTTCCACAGTTCTGTGTTACTGTTTATAGAGAATATAAGTGGTTGCTTTTGGGCTTTGTGTAGCCCTGGTCAATAAAAGACTTGGTAGCTTGAGTTGTTGCCTGAGGAAATATTTAAATATGCATAGGTTTTCTTGGTTTATGTCTTTTGGATGGCCTAACTTTATTTTTAGACAACTTTGTTTTCTTCTTTCTAATTGTTTTTCTTTTTATGTGTAGGAATGTCAGAATCTTCTAAATAGATACAGAAATATGAACCTGGAACTAGTGACACGAATCATCCGAGATGGTGGGCCATGGGAGGATCCAGTATTACAAGCAATTCTTAAAGCAAAGCCTGTATCACAGGAATTAGGTACATCTTTTACTGTGTTAATTTTTTAGAGTACTGAAAAATGTGTTAAATTATGCTTTTTTGATATTAGGGTTAGGTGTTGTCAGCTGACACTGCACACAACATAACTAATTTTCTATAATAAAATGTGCTGGTTCCCTTATTTGAAGAAAAAAAAAAAACCAACCCACAAAACCAAACCTAAATTTCTTTGCTAGTCGTTGAAGTCTACTTTTATAGTGTGGAGATCAGATTATTCAGATACAGGAGGCTACTAAGCAGTTATGTATAAAATGAATTAAGCAAATCCAGGTGTTCAGCCCCTGAAAGAGCATGGAGAGTGACTTGACTTCAGTTAGGCTACTGAAGTAACAGGATTAGGGGAGGACCTGATGTGTATTTCTGTCTTGTGGTACTCTGACTCATTTAATTTTTCTTTTAAATTGTAAATACTTGGGCTTGTGGCTTTTCTCGGCTCTGTTTAGAATGAGGCCTGTGCCTACACCTCATAGTTGCTTTCTGTTTATGTATGTGTAAATTTTGGAGTAGGAGAGGACTTGGAAGTAGGAGAAAGATTTCTGTTCAGGTTGCAAAGTAAACCAGAATTTTTAACAGTGCATGGAAACAAACATTACTGGAATGTTAATGAAAGTTCATGAGGGAAGAAATATCCATTCTACAGTAAAGTCTTTACTAACATCTTATGCAATGTATTTGCTAACAGTGTTCACAGAGGAACTCTTAAAAGTTTCTATCACCATTAAATAGAAATAAATAGTAGATCTTCTCTAGTTACTACGGTGTGTAATGCACGATTCATATTCATTACTGTGTTGATGACAATGTGTTCGTTCAGGAGAGGAAGAGGACTATAAAGTCAGAACAGGTCAGTGAGCTGCCTCCTTACCAGAGAAAGTATTTTGATAGCAAATAAACATGATTAAGTGGGTAGTCTTTGCTGTTTAGTCCATCTGTGAAGCAAGCGCTTGAGCAATGTAGTTTACGCATGATTTTTATTATGTATCTGATAAACTTCTAGGCAAATACCTACAGAAACAAAATGAAAACAACGATTATCCTTGTTTTGTTCTGCATCACGTGATGCACTCTAGAACTTTGGTGATTATGATCTGAAGTTAGGTCTTAATCTCCATCTCTGCAGCAAAGAATTAGTTTAGTTCTTTGCCTTAATGCTTCCCTTGATCATCATGGAGCCTCTATATGATAGGTAACAGTTTGAGGATTTTTACTTAGTTTTAACCTGGCAGCATAGGAATGGGACTGCCTGTTGTCACTAGATGATTATTTTGTTTCCTTTCATTGCAGGCCACTTCTCCTTCCCCTCTGCTGAGGTATTCTTTCTCCTCTTATCTTCTGATAACCCCACGCACCTCCTTGGCATATTTCATTTGTGATGACAAACATTTTATTTTAGATAATACCTTTGGAAGCTTTTTCTGTCTTGTCTCACTTTCTCCAAAATCTGATTCTTGTGAAGTCTTACACAGAGCAAACATCCTGTGCTGCTTTATAGGCTGGCAGTATTTGGAGCGTATTTTGAAACTTAGTCATATAGTTCCCTCAGGGATCACTATTTTAAATAAGGAAAACTGCCTATTATTGCTGAATCACCAACCATTACTTGCAAAAGTCAGTTTGATAAATGCATACTGTGTGAACTACATAATCCTGTCTTGGATTCATTAATTACATGGAGAAGCTTAGACCAAGGCAAACCTTGCTGTGCCTGTCTTTACATGAATTGTAGTATACTTTGGGATGTTGCAGTCCATTTTAAGGTGGCTGGAAAGGAGGGCAGTCTTGGGGTTTAAAGAAAAATAGCAGGGTTGAAACACAGGAGCAATAAACTTGTAATAGGTTAGGGACGATAAGGTAGCCTACTGCGCACATCTAGAAGAGAATATTATACGCTCAGATGTAAGCAGTTACTTAGTTTCTAAGCTGATAGTGGGCATCTATTGCTCTAAAGCATGGTGCTGCACGTGCTGCCTGGACACGAATAGATGTTGTTTTCCCCAAGCCGTTTTTAGTGTACGACGGACTTGGCTAAATGCTACTATAGTTAGCAGTCATCTTTTGCTTGGAGGGTTAGGAAAACTGTAAATGCTGCCTTGGGAAAATAAGACATTCCACTTCAGGGAGGGAGCACAATCCTGCCAGTGATATAGCTGGGACTCACAGTCAGTTTAAAAACAGTGTTGGAGGGTGTATGAGACCCCCTTCCCTGGGAGCTCGTGCTGTTGCAAGTAGGATTCTCCTTCATAGAGCAGGGGGGCATGCTGACCTAAGATCTCCCCACACAGAAGGTGGGAATGATAAAAGAAGTTAACCTGTGTTGTGGACTGCAATCTCCCCTCCTTTGTGAGGAAAGGGTGTTACAGCCAGTTGTTACATCTGCAGCGTTTTCTTAACATTAGCACGTAACAAAAGCTATGTATTTCTGGCCTCATTTTTCAATGTGGATATTCAGTAATCCATTGGGTAATGTTTGCATATGGAACTGATGATGGGGCTTATTATCTTAAGTATGTTAATTCAAAAAAGGAGAGGCCTTTACTTGGCTTTAAGGATTGTTCTGTACTTTTTCTGTACACTTTTTCTTGCAGTTAAAGATCACTGTTAGACATTGGCTTTTCTTTCAGTCATCGTCTTTACTAAAGTTTTTACCTAGAAGTGCTCATAGATAGTGGGAATGTGATCTCTTATGGTAGGCCATGCTGTACATCTATTAAACAAATCTCATCTAAAACCTTATCTTACCTTGGATAATATTCTTCAAGTGTTCATTAGCATACAATACCATTAACTTGTGTAAAAATAAAGATGCTAGAGAAATCCAGTTTCTGAGCATAAGGAGTGTCTTTCAAACCAAGTGTCCTTTAAAAAAATTCGTAGAAAGCTTGTTACACAACTAAACTTTATTTTGGGGAAGAAAATTCTGTTGGCTGTTTGGATTTCAAAGGTTTTTTCATCCTTTTAAGTGTCACTGTAAGTTGTTTGTAACTTAGTGCAAGTTCCTTCTAAAGGTATAAACTTCCCATGCTCACTTCTAGCCTTCATTAACATTAAATTGACAATCTCTTTTCTTTTTTCTTTGTTAAAAATATGAAACACTATACAGTACTACATGGTATGCACTGGAAATTGTGGGGTTTTAACTCTTAAGGTAGCTGTTAAGAATATAAGAGGATGATCAGGCCATTTTGTCCAGTGCATTACGTAGATGCCAACACACAATTAACACCTCAGCACGTGCATTTACTTAAGATGCCGAGAATTCTCAAAATAAAAGCAGCATTAGTGTATTTTGTAGCCTGGAAGGATGTTTTAATCCTAAGAGCTACTAGAATCTATATGATCTTTTATAATAGAGATCTAAAGCATGTCTTCTATGCATTTCATAATTTCCCAATTACTTAAAGGTGTTAAGTATTTCGAGTATCTCACTTGAAATTATTTCATTCAAATGTGAGCTTTAAGATTAGCTTTTAGATCTGAAAAACGGATTTCCAGAAATCAGGGACTGGAATTTAAAGGTATTTGGGATCCACATGTAAGAATTGGGCCCAGTAGCACTTTTAGAGGAAGAAAAAATATATTTTCCACTTCTCCAAGCAAAATCAAGGTGTTCAAAGCTACTTAAAGCAACAGCATGTGAATTGTAGTTAATTTTTTCACCACTCCGAGCTCTTCCATTGTAATGGGTAATGAGTATCCTGAGTTGTTTTAAATATTTATAGTGTTGGAAGTGATGTTAATCCTATACTTCTGACAGTCACCCAGATTCCATTGCTGAGAAAGAAGGGAATTTTCTTATCTGCTTCTATATAGTGTGAATTTTATTAACCCTTTTCAGCACCTTGTGTTAATCTGTTAGAAACAAAATACTGAATGAGATTACTAGTGTAAGAAAAATAACAATTTCTGTTTGCAAGCAGAATGACAGATTCTTGATGGTATTTAATATTTGATAGCTTCTTTAGCAGAGCCTTTTTTATATTGTTGACATTGCACTATTAAAAACAACATTACATTTAAATATATTTGTTGTTTGGACTTCGTATTCTAATTGCCTTTAAATCTTTCTTTTCTGTACAGTTAACAAATATTTAAGCTCTGAAAATCCACTGTTCTTTGAACTACGTGCCAGATACCTTATTGCCTGTGAACGCATCCCTGAGGCAATGGCTCTTATCAAATCTTGCATAAATCATCCAGATATCAGTAAAGATCTGTATTTCCATCAAGCTCTTTTCACCTGTCTTTATATGTCACCATTAGAAGATCAGCTATTCCAGGAGGTATTGTTTGTCAGTATCCTTTTTTTTTTTTAATGAATTGGTACGTTATACTTACTGTATGCAAGTTGTCAAGAGGAGCATATGGAACTCTTGTTTTGTAGAACTAAATGTCATAAAATCTGGCAACTACACCTGTCAGTGTTGCTTAACTTAGTGCTGGCTTAAGCTTTGAAAAGTTAAATGTTAAATGCCTACAAGTCTTGTTGACCTAAATGCAACTTTTTGGTCAAGTTTACTTGTGGGTATACTCCCTAAATAACCCAAGTCATTAATATTTCTAACTTCAGTGTATTAGTATTGACGATTAATCTAACAAAAGCACTTGAGCCTAATTGATGTCAGTCCAGTGTTTTGTACGTTACATAGTTCTGTTAGCCTTAAAGTTTTTTTAATGATACCCCAGAATGTAAAATGACACTCTAGCTGAATGTGGCCCTACTTTTAGCACTGATAGCACTTACTAGATAACAATGCTTTTCTTAACCTTCTTTTAAGAGCAAGCTACTATCATGCAAAAAAGTGCTTTTGTGTAGTCTGTTAATTTTTCAGGCAATTATTCTGATTGTCATTACTCTAAGAAATACGAAAGAGCTCTAAATATCTCCGAAATCTCTATTTACAGACCTACACAAAAGCTGCTCCAAAGAAATCCTGTGTTAATAGCATTCTTGAAGTTTTCACTAGCCTCTTTAATATAGCAAGGTTTGTTAGGTTTTTATTTCGTGTTAGCAAATTTATCTAAATTTGATTTTATTTTAATTGTATAGCACTTGTTGAGGACTGATTGCAAGAGTGGAATTGAGATCATCTGCAACACTGAAAAAGAAGGGAAGACTACCTTAGCCTTACAGCTATGTGAATCGTTCCTAGTCCCACAACTTCAAAATGGGGACATGTATTGTATATGGTAAATACTTTCTTTCTGGTGAAGCAGCTTAGCAAATAATAAATGCTTATTGCCAAAATGAAACTCATTTAACTTTGAGATGCAACTTAAATTTAAAATTCCAGATAAAAACATTCTAACATGATTTTTAAACATTCCTGGTACATCTGTTATGCCTGTTGCCTTTTTACACACAATCAAGTGCACTGGTAGTCCAAATAGTACATAGTACTAACTGGTTCAGAGTAACAGAAGGGTGAGCCTTTACATACTTCAGGCTGTAAATACCTATAAAAATGGCATTTATTATGAAGAAAGTCTAACAATATGCGGTCTGTAGGCTCTGTGGCAATGCAGATATTTTGCTGTTCTACTAGTTAAATGATACTGCTTATAACCACCAAACTGTAGTACGTCACCACTGTGTCTAAAATGAGAATATATGGTTCTGAAAATGTGCTTTGAATTATGCAAACTTCTGCTTCATAAACAGAGCCATAAATAAATGGTGGCTCTCTAGAAAACATTTAAGAATGTCTTCATACACACTGAATCAGTTTGATAATTGGATGTTTTTATGGCCAAGAAGCATTTTCTAAAGAGTTGTCAAAACAACTCTTCCATTGGAAGATGGCTAAGGAAGATAATCCTTCTGTTTAGCCTGTATAATTTCTGTACCTAAAGTTACATCTGCATTCCTTGGTAAACTGTGCTTAGTTTGTTTGATTACATAGTTGAAGGAAAAAGACTTATTCAGCAAGGATTTGATTATTTTTTTTTCACCCTCAATAGAGATCAAATTATTAGTCTGGGTAACTAATATGGAGTTTAGAATCTCTATAGGATTTGCCTGTTTCCAGATTTAAGGGAACTGGAAAATAGGATGTCTCCTTTTTTTCTTGAGGAAGAAATGAAGTTCAGACATGATAATGCTTGGTTTGTTAATACAATTTTTCCATACTATTGGGTGAATAATTGATTGTGTTGAATCAAACCCATTGAAATTACAATTGACATTTATAATACATTGTATTGGCAATACCTCATGGCATTTTTCAGTCTGTCTGTCCAGAAAAAGGTGGGCATGACTGTCACCCTGGGACAGATGAAGTAATTCAACAGAAAAGATAGATAGTTGGTGAGAGGCCAGTGACCATCTTTGGAGTGGAATCTCTGACTTCGGTGGTTCCTGCTTAAATGCTGCATCTCCTGACGTCTTAACTTACCAGGAAATATGCAGATATAACCTACACATATTAGTTACATGGTTAGTCCTTTCTGGTTTGGGGAATCAGTCTTTTAAGAAGGGTACTTTAAATATTGGAATGAAACCTACCTTCTGTGCCGTTTGCTGTAGTAACATGTAAACCTTGCTCTTACCCAGTTGTTTGTTAAGTTTTGCATCATCCAGTTTGAAAATTGCTATTGAAAACAAGATGTCTGTCCTTATGTTCTGGCGAAGTAGATGTCAAAAATGAAATTCCAGAAGAAACTAAAGTACTGTTTTGTATCTGTTGTTATCAAAGAAACCATTTTGGCATCTCTTAGTATTGTAATCTTCTGTTCAGAATATGGAACTTTGAAAGAGTTGAGAGGAGTTATGTCTGTGCAGCTAGAACAGCTGGTTCATACTTTACAGATGCTGAGCCTTAACAGTTGCATACCCAACAAGAGAAATCTGCATAAGGCTTAATAAATAATGCAAAGTGGAACAAAGCTTGTGAAGGCATGACTATACTGCAATTCGATTTTTTTAAAAAGTAGGAGCCAGGTTAAATTAACCCACAGAATATTTTAATGTCTTCAGCACAGCATAAATCATCTTGCCTTGTCTGGAATTGAGGACCTTGCAGATGTAGCAGTACACAGATATCAAAATAGATTAGAAAGCTGTAAATAACAGATACTTGTTGTCACTTCATGTGAAGCAGCCTACATGAAATCTTGCTGCTGAAACCATCAGCTCTCATTATCTCAGAGGAAGATGGACTTTAAGCAGCTCTGTCACAAAACTCTTACTGTTTTTTATTGATGTTAGTAAATTCTAGATTCAGATGTTCTGAATTATTTTGCTGAAGTGAAAGTCCACTTACAAATTAATCACAAAGCAAACTGTGCTTTGTCTTACTAGAAATATTTGCATACAAGTTATTGATAAGAGATCAGTCCATAATGATGTGATTAATGACTTTCTAGTATCAAAGAGTGATGTTTCTTCAGGAAACCAGCCAAAATTTTGATGGAACAGGCATAGCAGAATGGCTTGCCTTCTCTGCCAGGCAATGTTTAAATGCTATTTTGGCTCTTTTCAGTGGTTCCTATGCAGTAAATTCAGTAAGTCAAGGAATTTTTTCCATGCTTTTGATCGGTCTTTGGCCTTTAGGTAATTTTTGTGAATTGTATAACATTTTGGAAAGTGTGCTCTCTATACCCAAGAGAAGATAGACTTTCTACTTGGCAACAGTAGCAAAGGTTTTGGATCTAGCTCAGGTGGGGTGGGCTTAACCAGTCTCTTACATTTGCTGATGGAAGCACTCAATGAGTCTAGTATTTTGCAGGGGGTTAACAGGCTGGAATACCGGGGTGCCTCTGGCAAAGCAAAAGAGGCACTGAGTTCTGTGAGCTCCCAGTAACAATTTAAATTGCCCCAACACATGTCCATAATACGTTCAGCAGAGGCCTGAGTGTGAATGAAGTTATACTATCCAAGAAGAAAATGTCATGAAGTACTGTATTACTATGCCATAATAATTGAGCAAATAGAAAACTACCCCTGCCTACATGATCTCAAATTTATCATGTGTTGTGTTCAGTGACACAGAAATAACTTGTGCTGCTGACTTCAGCATTAAAGTGGGTATCCAAAGCATTTAAGTGGTCAAAATAAGTGTCCAGTCAGCTCTTCAGGAATGCTTTAATCCTTAATGATTATCAAAGTCAGAAATGTACTTGAGAAGGAGAAGCCTCCATGTCTACATGGAGGAATAGGACTGAAATGCTCTTTCACATCAGGGTCCACTTAAATGGTGGTTAAACTGATTTAACAGCTTGCTCTACACCCGTGGAGCTGTTCCTTCTAGTTTTGGTTTTCTCCATTCCTTTTTCAGCTCTTTCCTTGTGCCAGCCGTCATGCTTGTCTGAACGCATGGCAAGCCACTTCAACCACTAATCTCTCACAGGAATAATTTGAGTTTTCTCAAATTCTCTGGGATTAGCGTTGAAGCGGCTTGCTCTGAAATGGTATGAGACTAAGCAGAGAATAAGGTTTATTATTTAACTGCTGTAACATGTAACAGCAAAAATGTTCAGTTCATTCTTTTGCACTTCAGGTTGAGTCTTCCACTGATTTTTTTTTTTATTATTTTTTTTTTCTTAATTGAATGGTTTGGTACACAAAGACACTAATTTCTAACTTGTACATGAAGTTTGCAAAGACTTTCAGTAATTTAGATTTCCAGCCCAGTAAAGGCAGAAGTGAACAGCTTGTATCTTTAGAAAACCTGTAAGATCAATTTTTTGTGGATAGAGCTGCTTACAGAAGTCCCTTTTCAGTTTTCTCCATGTGAGCTTCATCTTTCTTTTGACTTCAATTTTCTTGAGTTCTGAATGAAAAAAATCAAACAAGCTCTCTTGTTTAGCTTTTTAAAAATTAAAAAAAAAAATCGGGCAGAATTGTAGGGCTGTCCTAAACTTAGAAGTGAAGTTGATGTTTTTGTCATAAGCAGTTCTGTCACTTCCTTTCATGCAGGCACTGACCTCAGTAGACAAGCCCGAGCTCCAAAGGTTTGCCTGATTTATATCTGGCACAGACTAGAGACCCTGGAAGATCAACCAAGTATTTTGACAGTAACTGGATTTGTGTTTTCTGAGGGAGGAGGCTGGTGGAATGAAAATGTGTCTTCCTTCAGAAAATGAAAGTCAATTGGTCCCGTGTTTTCCTTGTAATGTTACGGTGGGATTTCAGCCTAGTTCTAAGGATACCTACTCCTGTGTGAAATCTTTGTGCTGGCAAGTTTTCTTATGTCCAAAAGTTAAGTCCAGTTGCCTTTCTGAGTCTCTGAATTAAAGTGCATTGGAATTTACAGCCTGTAATTTCTATTAGCTATAATTTATAGACTAAACACATTACCCATGTAGGAGCTCTGCTGCAGAGTCTAGTCTTATGTTTCCTTGTACCAGTCAGAAACGTTATTTGAGTGAAGATCCTAGAGATGTATGAATAGCTGTGGAGCCTGATAGTTCCATGTAACTGCTATTGGCTAGAAAGACCAGTGATGACAGCAGTAAGAAAATTGTGTTGTAGTATGTATAACTGGACCACAACAGTATTTCCAGTCAATGGACCATACTGGAAGCTAGCTTTCTACAACACTCCCATTTTCCACATTCGAACACTTCTTTTCCTGCAGGACTCCTCATCTTTGCACTGAAAGTAGCTTAATCCCAAGAGCACACAGAGCTTGCTGTTCAGCTTGTTGTTTATTGCCTTTGCTGTTAAGGGCTAGTTGCTGTAGCATCTGATTTTATTATGCAGTTCTGTGATACTAAGCTGAATACATTAATATTTTGTTGAATATTTAATTGACTCACTGATAGGAGACACCCTGAATGCTTTAATGAAGTAATTAAGTTGCATTTTCCATTGTGCACATTGTGTACAGTTGTAGTGTTAATTAGATTGGTATTACACCTTCAAATATTATTTTAGTTATGGAATATGCAAATAGTTGTTCATAGTAATGCATCATGCTTAGTGATAGTTCTAAAAACCTAATTGAAATATGTTGTTCTGTACTTCTAGGGACCTGATCTTCATTTGGAGTAAACTGCAGCTTAAATCTAACCCATCAAAACAAGTATTTGTCGACCAGTGCTACCAGCTTTTAAGAATTGCTACAAATGTCAGAGTAATTTTCCCTTTCATGAAAGTCATTAAGGATGAAGTAAGTTTCATTTGTTTGTTTTACCCCAGCCCCCATTCTCTTTGTATCTAGTTAAAGAGAAGTGATGTTTATATTGTGTAATGGCCACTTTTTGTGGAAAGTTAAGAGGGGGTAGGGAAGGACACAATGTTAGCTGAAAAATTTTGTCAAGTTCCAGAACATGCTTCAGTATTACGATTGCCCTTGATATGTTGTGTGTCTTTAAGATTATTTTTTTACTGAATTCTGAGTTTTTCTTTGTCTGCAGTAAGTTTGAGGCATGTCATCCTCTATAAATAAATAGGGAAATTAATAAGAAATGCATGGAGTAAATGTGAAAGATGCGTCAGATGTTGGGTTTTTCTTCCGCTTAGCTCCTTAAGGAAGCAACACTTACATAATGCCATTGTATCTGCCTTTCAGCCTTGTTCAGTTCTGAATTCTTTCACCAGTTCTAATCAAATCTGAAGAAATGCTTAATGTAACATAAAGGAAAAGCCAGGCTAAGATAGAAGACATCATTTTGCTTCAGAAGTGTGCTGTATTTCATGCTTCAGATGTTAGTCTTATACTGTCCCATACAAACATCTGCGAAAGATGTAACATGCAATGCTTCACACACAGAAGTGCAAGTTTTTTCCAAACCAGTATTGTTTTTTATCCTTAACATGACTGAACAGAGTTCCTTCATATTCTGTGCCCTAAATGAATTATACATTATTTTTTCGTGGGTGCTGCTGTACAGTTCTAAATGCAATGGTTTGCAGCTGTTCAAGGTTTTAATTTCAATATGTATTCTAAAATACCTGTGGTGACATGGATGATTTTTATTTATGTTTGCATTTGAGTGACCATATTTTTTAATAGCCCACTACAGATGGAGCATTGTATGTGTTTGTTAACACACATTTAAATATAAGTAGATATTAATTACTTCTAAAGTTCCCAAAACTCTTTTTACTTTAATCTGTTACTTGTTGGGCAGTATGTTTCTGATCATCCCTCTGAATTACATGTTCATGCCTGGACCCCCAGCCTAAAGTGTAGAACAGGGATTCTACTCGCTGGAAGGATAGTTTGTCAATTCTGAAAAGTCAAGCCTTTCAGAATGCTTGGCCATGGGTTGTTACAGTTTCCCTGGTGGTCATTGTTCAACATTGAGGGCAATATGTTTTAGTTTCTGTTTTTATGCGATGCACGTTAAATGAGGTAGAACAGGGACAAAATATAGAGTAACTGTCTAGTTATAGTGTGCAACAGGCTAGGTAATGAAGATGCAGGCAGAAGATACTGCTAGATCAAACATGGTTTGCTGCAGTCTTGTTTTATAACCCCAAATAATTGGTTGTCTTCAGCTATAGAAGTGCACCTGGCGGAAGTATCTGAAGCTTTGTCGACAGTAGCTGTATAGCTTTTGGTGCAAACCAGATGTTATTTTTGAACATCTTTGTATCTGTATTTTTTAGTCTTGTTTGAGCAGTATTTTAAAATGCACACGCCTTTAGGTGAAGTTTACTTGCAGGATGCTTTCTGAACTCCTAACTGTTTGCCAGTAGACAAATAAAAATGTGTGGGATGTTGATGTTTGGACACTGTTTATACTAGTTGTTTTTTTTTTTGTGGGTCTGATTAGTTTTTTTCATTTTACTTTCAAGCTTACTTTTGTAAGCCCACAAGGAAATACAATTATGCATACTCCGTAATTATGCACACTGTAATTTCCTTCCTGCAGGTTGGTGAAGATGGTCTTCAGATATGTGTTGAGATATGTGGATGTGCCCTGCAGTTGGACCTTCGTGAAGATCCCAACATGAAAAGTCTTATTTATAAAGCAATTGCCCATTTTCTGCCAAATGACTTGGAGATCCTCAGAATTTGTGCTCTTTCAATCTTTTTTCTTGAGCGCACTTTGGAATCTTACTACACTGTTGAACACTTATATAAATGTGCAGACGAAGAATACAATGAGTGCACTAGTTCTGTTCAAAACCGTGTACGTTTTGAATTGCTTCCAATTTTGAAAAAAGGTTTGTTTTTTGATCCCGAGTTTTGGAATTTCTTGATGATCAAGCAGAATTGTTTAGCATTATTGGGGGATAAAGCCTTCATTGGCTTAAGTGAAAGTACACTGGAAAACTCTACTGCAAATACAGAGAAGATAACAGAGTACAGGGCTCTGAGTGAGGAGCGTGTCTGCTTAACAGATGTAAGCAATGGGGAGCTTGACCCTGAAGACCTCTCTGAAGCCCAGTCCAAAGGTAACGCCAAAAAGAACCATGAAGCTCTTGAGGCATCTAACATGTTAGATCAAAGCGTACCAAGGCACCGCTGTGTGATATGCAACAAGGAATTTCTTGGTGGTCACATTGTGAAACATGCACAAGCTCACCAAAAAAAGGGCAGTTTTTCCTGTGTACTTTGCACCAGAAAGTTCAGACAAAGAGGACTTATGCTGAAGCACTTAAAGAATCATGTCAGGAAGATAGAAAGGCAACATCTTGCTGCAGTTCTTGAGGCTGGTCAGCAGACTCCTGCTGTTAATGAGCTAGAATGTTCTGAGGTTTCTCTGTCTCTTGAAAATGGGAACTCTGATGGTTCCAAAGATAAAGAACCAGAGACTGCAATAGCTCCAAGTGCTGATCAAGTGGTCCAAGTGGAGGAGGAGAATGCAGAACAGGTATTTGATGTGGTGGAAAACCATCTAAGTGACCAGGATGATGCTACTGAAAATAGTAGCGACAGCTGTTTTAATAATATTCCTGATGCTTTAAGTACAGAAAGTTTTCCTGAAGATGACAGCTCCAGTAAAGAGTCACCTATTCTGCATAAAGTGAATGGAGCTTTTTGCCCTCAAAAAGACATTGATGCTCTGGATGAGGAAGGAAGCTTCAAGTGCCCTGCTCATGGTTGTGCTAGAGTCTTCAAAAAGATAAGATTCCTCAATAAACATGCAAGAAAAGCTCATCCGACTGATTTGAAGGTGCAGCAGCATATAATGAAATGGAATAAAGGAAAATGTCGGTTCTGCCAGAGGAAATTTGCTGATTCCCAACATTTTATAGACCACCTGAAGAGACATGTGTATCCAAATGTTTACTTTTGTTTACAATTTAATTGTAATCAGAGATTTAAGCTCTCAACTGAGCTTGCAGAACATACAAAAAGTCATACTGTTTTTAAAGCTCAATGCAATTTTGCAGAGTGTTGTGAGCTTTTTGAGGAGCTCCCTTTGCTGTATGAACATGAGGCTCAGCATTATTTAAATAAAACACCAGAATGTTCAGAAGATGCAAGCGAAAAGGATTCTTCAGATGATCCTTCAGAACTTTGTAGTTACCAAGATGATGATGAATCCCCTAATGAAAAAGAAACTGTAGATTTACCAATTCCAACTTGGAAGTCAAGGAAGGATTCTGCAGAACCAAAGACATACATTCAAAGTGTTGAGAAGAAAGCAAATAATGTAATTCACAATGGAAATGAAAGTTCATCTGAGGGTAGCACTACCGTTTTAAGTTTGATAGACCAAAAGACACCTGTGTTACAGCCAAATTCTGAAAACTGTAATGTTGTTAGTGACCAACTAGTCAATGGGCACAGTGACCTAGATCAAGTATCATCAAAGTCATCAGAAATACCTTTGGACAGAGTGGCAGATGAAACAAGGACAGAAAATGGGTCAGTGTTACCAGTTTTACAGAATTGTCACGATATACCACAAAATAATGCTGCTGCCTCGCAATTACCTTCTAAACCAAATCCGACAACAGAGAATACTTCATATGGTGTCATCTTAACAAAGCCGTATGTTAGACCCTTGCCTCCAAGTTATCTTGATGAACGATACATTAGCATGCCAAAACGTAGAAAAATTTTGACTAATGAAGTAGATGCTCATTCTGAACAAGATAAATTTTGTAGCAAATCAACAGAGAGATTTAGATGTGGCAACTGCTTGACCATCTACTGTAATTCAGAAGCACTTGAGGCTCACCTTGCACAAAAGAAGTGTCAGACGCTCTTTGGATTCGATTCAGATGACGAAAGTAAGTCTTACGGTCCTTCTGGGTTGGTTGATTTGGAGCCAGAAAATGGTCTTTGAACACAGGTGGTCTGATGGAATAGAGAAGACAGACAGGACTTCTAAGCAATTGTAGTGTGCTAGAACTTAAGCAATGAAATCACAGCGCTGTACTAAATTGGAAGTGCAAATTGGACATGCTGTTTAGAATAAGAAAGAGGTGGTGAGAATTGGTAGGCAACTCTAGTGGAAAAGACTTCTTGTAAACCAAAAGGGGATAAATCGGTCTGTCTTTTCTTGCATGTTTGAAACGTAAATGTTTTGAAAAACATCAGCAGTGTTCTAGATTAAAGAATGATTTACTTTGGTTAGTCTTTGCTTTAATGCCACTGCATTTTCTTTTACAGGTGCCTGATCCAATGTTGTGGGAAAATGTCTCAAACGAGGAGTGGTGTAAGAGAACACTACATGAAGAAGCATCAGTTTGTTTCCCAGTTGGCCTTAATCATAAAGCAGTTTCAAATTACTAAAGAAAAACATGACCTTGATAAAGACAAAGCACATTTTCTAGACAAAGCTCACAGAGGAATACTAGGAGCTCTGCAGGTCTTGAGTCCAGAAAGGTTGCTACAAAATCCCCAAAGTACCAGTTATCCGAAAAGCCACATTCATTCCAAATGTGTGATTGAAGTTCAGCGGCACAGTCTTTCTAGCATCAAGGTTTAAGGAAAATGAGGCATACAGGTGTGCAGGCAGTGAAAGCAGAGGTGTTAATTGCCTTATGGAAATAAATCCATCCCATTCTGAAAGCTGCTTTAATTGGGAAATGTGTGGTTAAAGGATATCAGTCCACATGAGTCATTTAAGAGGGTGTTATATTATTATAATATGGATAAGAAATGCGTAGAGGAGCCATGCATTCTTTTTTCAATGTCTGAGTATGTGATCCCATTGTCTGTTCAAAAGCATGGAGCTCATTTAATAAACTTCTACTCAGAATCCAAAAAGAGGAATGTAGAAAGAAATCTAAGATGGGTGGAATGCTCAAACAGCCAAAAACTTGGAGTACAGAGTGTGCAAGGAAAAGTGAATTGTTGTTGTAAGTGTGAATGTTATGCACAGTGGAAATCAGATGCATGCAAGAGAAGCCCTTTTCAAGGCTATGATAAATGTGTGTGTTAAGACTGTCCTGTAAAACATCGGTCGCAAGTGCTGGAAGACTAACACAGGCAGGGCATGCACAGATTGTGTGGATATTAACAGAAGCAGATGGAAACAAATACAGAATGTGAAGGGGGTTAAGCTTGCATCACAGGGCAGAGTTAAAGCAGTTTTATGCAAATCCAGAGGTCCTTCGGCTGTTGGTATGACTGAAAAGATCTTGAAACGGCTTCCTTTTTAAAAAAAGAAAGTTTAAAAAAGGCAGACAAAAGCAGAGCATATGTCAAGTTGGAAAAAAAAAAGATGAGGAAGAGCCTGTTTTACATGTGATATTGCTTAATGGTGGTAGGTTACAACTCAGTACTGCAACTGTCAAGTATCGAACATGACAACCCTATCTAGTAACATCTCTTGAAAAGATAGCCTTTTCCAGAAGTTAGTGAAAGAACTAGACTTAAATGTTAAGCACTTTATCCAAAATTCACTCTTCACAGAAACAATCAGAATGTGAAAACATGAAATTTGAGTCATTCAGCTCTATGTAACATTGAAATACAGGATGTTTGGAAACCAAAAAGATGCTGTTGTAGTTTTCAGTTTTCCCACCTCAAACAGAGGTGTGGCAAACATGCACACTGTCTCATTACTGTGCTAATTTATCCTCTAGTTTATCTTGCACTGTATTGCCACCTAGAAGTGTTTGATTTGTTCTCTGTGGGTAGCTGAAAATTTTGATGTGGTTGTAGGCGTGGAAGGTATAGTGGTGAAAACTGCTGCGTACAGATGGAGTCATCACAGAAGTGCGGGGCAGCAAAGGCGAACTGTTCCTGCTCAGCTAGTTTGCTCACGGACTAGTTCATCACAAATGCGCCTATGGCATAAGATCGTCAACTTGCTTAAATCCACTGATACCTAAAAACTAACGAGTAAAAATCAAGAGGTGCATAAAAGATCTGTTCCTTGTAGCAATGGCTCACACTTGCAAACCTGAGGGTTTCATTGTACAATAGGCTGTTAAGTAGTTCAGGAACTTAATAGTTCAGTAATGCCTCTGCTAATAATCCTTTGAAATTAAACAGATACTTGCATTAATTCTGCTTCCTTTTCCCCTCCTGGGAGGTAAAAAGAACGCAAATTCAGAATCATGCTCATTGGAATTCTAGAAAAATCTTTGCCTTAACTTTGAGTTGGACTAATGTAAAAGGTTATAAAATTATGATCACAGGTATGTGTGCATTACATCAATACCGATGACTGGCCCGCTTTCAGAGATTTCTATGACATATGAGGCACCAAAGAATTTTTTTTGCAGTTGCAAAAAAACTGATTTAAATGCGTCACTCATTATATATACATATATACACACACTATATATATATTTACTTATAGAAATACATTAAAAGTTTTAAAACATAAATTTAATGGGGACCTTATTGGCCAAATGCACTTTCACATTTTTTGCTTTGAAGTTACCAACTAATTTTTAAGAACCCAGTTATCTTGAATGTTCCCAGGCTCCCCTTTCTTTGCTTAATGTTGTTAATCAAGTTAAATTTGCTTAAATATACTTGGAAAAAAAAAGGTTAATTTTAAAGTATTGCAGTTTTAAAAATCTGAAAACTCGGTCAATATATATGACAAAAATGTTTCTGTAAAGTCTTTTAATTGTACCTTTAATCTTTGGTGCTTTTTTGCCTTTTCCTGGAGCTCCATGTGTTTGAAGATGCTTTAAAAACATGATTGAGACTTGTATTTTCTTTGGTTTAAGTGTGTAGATAAATGCATCTATGTACATGCATAAACTGTGACCATAATTTTTTGTACCTGCATTAAACTCATTTTTGTTCAAAGATGCTTTTCTTGGACACCACCATTTGTTTATGCCATGTGTTTTCAGCATATACACTTCAGAGGACTGGAAAACTGAATTCTTGGATAGGTGAACATAAGCATCACCTAACACCTATCAGAAATATGCTAAATTGACTTAAAGTAGCAAGTGGGTGGTAACATTTTTTGTTTAAGTAACGATTTTTAGTTCAAAAGACATTGCGTTTTCTTTAAACTACTCTCTGGTACCTGGTGGTATTCTCAGATAGCTGCAGCGTTTTTTAACGACTTCAGTAGCAAAAAGGTGCTTGCAATGTGTGGGGGATAATTCTACATGCTTTCCAAGGATGTTGAGTATTATGCTATAGAAAGCCTGCAACTTCTAGGGCTGAAAAAGGTTCCAAATGTAGAACTAAAAGGGTGGTGGTTCCCCCACCCCCCCAGGCATTAAGCATTTTGTGATGTAATTGGAAATACCTCTTCAAGATGTTTCACTTTGATTCAATAAATACTGAAGTACATGTGTAACGTAGCGTGCAAATACCTTAAAGCTGCCCGAAGTTATACATGAGCTTAGGAGCTTTGTTGGATCAAAGTTTGTGCGTTGCACTGCTGATGATCGTACCCTTGTAACGTTCCTCCTGGTGGCTGTAACTTGGATTTAGACTCTCCTTTTAAGTCTGTCTACTCTAACCTGATCAGAGGTCACTGTGAAGGTCATGTACGTTCTAATTTTCAAAGAGTTGCCGCTTGGTGGGCACCTTTCAGAAAAAGAAATACCGAAAGTAGGTTGAAAGTGGTCATATCTGTGGGGAAAGGTCACTGGTACTTTGGTTATTTAGCCATATTCATTAAAATGATATAAATTGTATAGTTTGGATAATTTATAACATTAAACTTTGTGATTTTAATATCACATTGAAGGTTCAGCTGTACTCATTTCTTTTATTGTTTTACGCCAGTGGTATGGACAAAAGACTCAAAGGGGGTGGTAGTGTTACTATTTTCTTAATTTATTTGGTACTGTACGACACCTTTCTGATTAAATGCAGTGTATGCATTTTGGGACTCTTAATTTGTAAAAGCTGTTACAGGTTCAGCAAGAAAGGAGACTTGTGCTTCCTTGTTGAATGTTAAATTATTTTACTTTGCATTTTATATAAGAGTACAAATTAAAACTGAGCCATCAAACTGCAATAAATCAACAGTAGTGTTTCATTTTAAAAACTTTTTTGTACTGTACATAGTTTTGTTCAATAAAACATCGTCTTTGTTGTTGATAGAAATTGATTTTGTCTTTTGGGGAATCACTCTGAGCATACTGCTGCAATGCCTGTAGTTACCATGTCAGGTTTGGTAGATGATTGTTGCACAGCACCTGCGTAAAGCTGCCAGGCCTCGATGTTCCAGGCGTGTGGATACTTGGATTTGAACAGCCTAAATCTCTTCAAGTATGTCCAAGAATACCCAGAGCTACCAAGGACTTTTACTTTTCCCCGTTTTCTTCTTTCTAGCTAGTTACCTGCTCTGGTGAATTTGGGACCTCTTAGTTAAATAAGTCTTTAAAAAGTCATAGTATTATTACAGATTCTTTACAACTGGTGAAGAAAGAAAGCATGTCTGTGTGTGAGGGAGAAGAATAGCTTTTTTGGTCATCAGTCGGAGATGTGCGAAGAACACAGCTACTGCAGAAAAAATCTTCTGTCAGCATTTGAACCTGAGACACCCACCAATCCACTCCTCAGGTTTGACTGGCTCCAACCATCTTCACACCACCGCCGACTCTTAAGATCATTTATTTCAGTAGTTGGCCACGTGCTCTGGGAACCAGACTTTGTCGTTAGTGCATCCACCTTTGGAATTTACAAGCGTCACGTATCGTTCAGATGACGCGCTCCCTGATAAAGGGAATCGATTGGAACTCGAAGGGAAATGGAAAGGTGCTCAGTGGTCAGCCCAGATCCAGGGGCAGGACAGGCCCGTGAAGTTTCTGACCTGGTGGTTTTTGACGTGCAGGTGGAGAACGGCATAAAGCTGGCAGGGCACAGATGGAGGTAGTAGGGGCTGGAGGGAATATACTAAAGCTTGAAGGGAAAGTTGTATAATATGGTGTTTAAAGAAACCTCCAGACCCACGTTCATTTTAATGGCTTGTATGGTGTTTACCCCTGGGGACAAAGACTTCAAAGTAGAGTGGATGTTAACTGTTCTGAAGCAATTGTGTAGGGCTTGAAAGCCAAACTTGGTGCTACAAGCAGGTCTGGATGCAGCAGTTTTAAGATACCTCTGCTTCTAGCTGTTTGCCTTTCTCTGGCATAAAATTGCAAAAGTTCTCCAGCGGCCCTGCTGGCCTAGACCTCTTAGGAAGATTGGTTGGCACTAATACACAGAGCTCAGTTGCTGCGCTTGGTGAGCCTATGTTTGTTTCTGATCCTGCTGCTAATACAGATAGTAACCTCTAGTGTGATACGCTTGTTTTCACTGCTTTCTCTAGTCCCCTGGATGGACCGCTGCAGTCCAGAGATAAAAGGCTCTGTAATTGCTTTTTTTCTTTTGCTTCAAGAAGTTCAATACCGTCATCTGAAAATGCTGGATTGCTTAGATTTATTATTCACAGTCCTGTGAATTCTTCCTGTTCTTTGATGGCAGATTTTGACTGTCTTCTGCAAAATTTTGAATGGTGATTTCTTTTTTTTTAATGTAACTTTTGACTTCAAACCTTACCTTTATTTTTTACTTTGTATAATTTTGGCAAGGTTACTGAGGTTGGGTGTAAGCTAAGGGTTCACAACTCTCTGGTACTGTGGCATATGCACATTGCAGGCAAAATATTTATCAAAATGGCAATGTAGACGTAAGCCATTGATAAGTTCATTGTGAAATACATTAACGTACCACATGTAAGCTTTTGTGCCCTGGGTACTGTTTTAATTCCTTGGACATGCTAAAATTTCAGGCAGAAGGAACTACTCAGTAGAACTGTACCCTAAGTTGGTAGCCCAGGGCAGCGTTGCAAGTGGCCCACTTCACAACAGGTTAGCCTGGCTGGTAAACAGGGTAGGAAGAGTTTAGTGTCCAGTGTTAAACAGCTGGATTGTGAGGAGTAAACAGTGAGCTTTGAGCCCAAGGGGAGGTTGGGGTGCCGGGATGAATGAAGCACCTAACACTGAGAAGCAGCTGGACGGACCAAAGAGGTGCTTGAAATACATAAGTTAAGACACATGCCAACTTTGAGGTTGTTTGGTACACAGGTGGCTTCCAACATACAAAATCTAAGTACTTAAAAGTTGATAAAGGTCACATTGGGAACAATTTTTAGAATTATCTAAGAAAAAAATTTACAATATCAATGATAGCAGCTGGAGGTACAAAGTTTCACTTCAAAATTATGAAATGGAGTTGGATGGGAGGTGCAGTTAAACTGAATATGCTTTATACAGTAACTAGCTACTGTTGTCGGTTTTTCTAATATATCCTCTCAGGCCATACATGTCATCTTTGTCAGCATAATCAGCACTATATAAGCTAACTTGTTGGAAAATTTAGTGTAGGATAGTAGTGGTAAAATGAGTTAATGCAATGGCCTATGTCATTGAAGTTGTTACACTTTATGACTGTGCCCACCTACAAAACAGCAACTTCTACAGCTGACTGTAAAATTCCTCTCTGTTTCCTAGTGTTGTAGTCAGTCATTTCTCATTTATTTTGCTTTGCTTTCAAAGGAAGGGGAAAAAAAAAGTCTGTAACTGATATTTCAGTTATGTTCCGTTCCTGCCAATCCAAATAACCTCGGATATATTTTGTGCGGTCTTGCTGATGTCAGAGCAGTGCCTATGTGACTTAGAGCAGTATCCAGCGGTGCCTGAAGCTATATTGCTACGTATCAGTATTAAATCCAGTGCTTCCTGTCTTAGTGCCTGCCTTCTGCACTGTGCTCATAGAACCAAGAGGCCGGTTGACTTTTTAGGGATATAATTTGCAGTAAATAAAATTCTGAATACGGTGGGGGGACAGGGGAGAGGATCCCTTGTAGTGACTCCTTGACACTATTCCCCTTTCGTTTGTATAGGTTAATATTTTCCCTGTTTCTTCCCCTTTAGGAATGCCAGTTTACATTCCTTGTCAGTGATCAAAGTCAATGTTGAAAGTTTGAATAAAAACTTTGTAGGGAATTCTGAGTTCTAGGAAAGACAAAAATTACAACCTATTTCTGAGTTTTTCCCCTTTCCCCCCACCATCTCCAAAGAGGATGCACTTACAAGGTATAGGTATAATCCTACTGAAAGTGCTGGCCTTCGTTTAAAAGAAGAAAGGAAGAAAGCTCACAAACAAATGCGCCCCCCGCCCAGTTCTGAACATTAAAGAGGCTCTCCAATGTCTGTGATTACAGTGAAATTTTCTTCTCTCGGGATTAATGGGAATGTGATGATTCTAAGGCAAGCTGCCAAAAAAAAATTATTATTCACAGGAAACATCTCAAAATAATCTAATTTTAATGGCATTTTGGGTTTTTTTCCCTGAGTTCTAGAATATTCAGTTAAATATTATTTCCCTGAAGTCTGCAAATCTAAATTGTTTTATTAAAACATAAACAAAATGAAGAAAAAGTAATTTACATTTCTGTAGTGTATTTTCTAATTTTAAGCTTGCAGGGTTTGTTTTAAGAAATCCAAGATTTCACCAGCAAAATTGCCTTGGTGTCATGTGGGTTGTCCCATTTCTGGTGAGCCAATTTTGCTTTGTAAGCTGCAATATGGATATGCAGAATTCTGCACCGCATGTTGTGGCGGGAGGTCTGTCCTTTACAGGAAGAGCGTGCAAGGAACTGGCCTTACAGCATGTGTAATAGCTGTATGGCAAGGCCACGTGTATTATACGTGAGGCTGATCTTGTCAATAGAAGCTGTTACATGCTGCTCTAAACTGCATAACGAATATTATATCATTGTACACGTGATGGGAAATCTGGCACAGCAGACAGTAAGCATCATTGTGCTGAATCTTTCCAGATGCTATAGGACTGAATTTTTATCTGAAAGTTAGACTTAAAATTCATGAGCAAAATTGGTTCATCTGTTTCTGGTTTATTTTGCATTCATTACTACAGCTCAAGAGAACAGCTATTACGCTAGCTTGAATGCGTTTTGGTTTTCCTTCTGATGAACATGGGAGATCTGCATGGACAGACCTCGAAGACAAAACAATCATCTAAAAAGAAATGTATGTGTTACATAGGGCGTAGGGATGTGTTCTGCATTCATGTAGATGTTCTGCCTTAGGTTTACAAGATCTCGAGGGCAGGCATTCATTACTGCAGATCTAAGCAGAGCCTACCATAAAGAAGCGTTCAGTTGTTTTGTCACGTCTTGGCGCAGAAGTATCACCAGTCATTTTAACTCATCTTCAAGCAGCAGTCTGCGCATCCTTACAGAATCTAGGTCTCCTGTTTTTGAAACCACAGACAACTTCAGCACCAAAGGGTGGCCTCCTTATGCTACCCATATTAAGCAGGGTTTTGATGAGAGTGCCAGCTTTTTCTGCCACAGGGAGTTCAAGGACACCTTGCACTGTGTTTTTCTCAGCACCAGCCCTCACGGTCCTTCGCTCAACTGAAGCTTCTGCTGTCGTTGTCCTCCTCTCTTGTTCATCCCTCCTCCTTTTTCTTTTCGCTCCCTAACCCCATGAAGTGACCCCCACGGGTTATTCTGCCCCTGACTGAGGAAACACTGCCAAGCGGTGGAGCAGCACAAGGTTCAAGCCTGGCACGCAGTAGAAAGACAGCCCTGGCCTAAAAAGCTTCGTTTCCGCGGGCGGGTGCTGTGCTGCCAGCTTGCTCCTGTGGACAACTGTAACTCGCTTGGCGCTCGTTCCCAAGGTGTCCAACGGTCCCTCCGTCAGGAGCGGCACGGCTTACTCTATGCCACAGCGGCTGCGTCCCGGATACCTGAAGGTCGGTCAGTCGGCTGAAGTGACCGCCACAGGCCTTAGCTCGAGGCCTGCTGAGGGCTGCTGGGGCTGCGAGCAGCTGCCTGAGCCCAGCGGGGCCCTGCGGGGAGCCTCCCTCTGCGGGCAGGCTGCGACCCCAGGGCTGCCTGGAAGTGCTGAGCCGGGGTGCGTTAGCTCTGCCTCAACGATGAAAAGTCATCGTTAAAGTAAACAGCCGGGGGAGAGTCCCTGGGGCCGCCGGCGCCCCCCCGGCCGGGCCTGCCGCTGCCAATGCCGCTGCCGGGGAGGGGAAGTCGCCGCACACAGGGCGGGGGGGTGTGTGGGTGGTGGGAGGCGGGGTGTGTTGGAGCAATACTGTGCTGGCCTAAGGGGCGGGGGCGAGAGAATTAACATCGCAGCTTCGCGGTGGGGAAGGGTGATAATTATAAACCCTTCACATAGGTATATATAACGTATACATTTAATACAACTTTTTTCTGGCTTTCCTCCACCCGGCTGTCGGGCTCCCCCCTGCCTGGCCCTTGCTCTAGACGGACAGCTGCGGGCCGGCCTCGGCCGTCCGCCTGGGGCCGGTGCCCACAGCCCGGAGGAGGTTTCCTTCGCTGCCGGGAGGAGGCCGGGGCCCGGCCGCGACCGCGGGTGGCGCCAGCTCCCGGGCGGAACCTCAGAGCCAACCGTTGTTTCCATCCGGCACCGACAGGAGGCGGCCCGGGGGCTCCGTGCGGCGCCGCACGGGAAGCTGCCGTTGCTAGGGCTTCAGGGGGCGGGGGGAAGCGGCGGCGCCTCCGGTTCTGCCGGGCCAGGCGATGGCGTCGTTGGGCCTGAGCGAGCGGGAGCAAGCCGGGTGCCGCCACCTCCTGGACTTTCTGGAGACCGAGGAGCTGCTGGCGCTGACGGACACCATCACCAACCGCCTGGTGCACCCGGAGAGCCGCCAAGGTGCGCGGAGCCCGCAACCGGAACACTGACTCGTGCGGCAGTCTTCCCGGCCCGACCGCCTCCCGCTACCGGAGTGGGGGTGCTGGGACCTGCCCTTGTGCCCCGCCTGCGGCCCCTATGCTCCCC